>VRYO01001681.1:20841380-20856471 GCA_009812075.1 Sialia sialis | reverse complement strand
TTGTCCATAGATAAGCCGCACCTGAATATAAGCCGCACTACTGGGGCAGGCTGGATTCTTCAAGGAAAAAGGTGTGGCTTATAATCGTGAAATTACTGTAATATTCCCAGCCCTACACAGCAGCATTGTGCTCTCTGGGCTCCTTGTTTGAAGGCATTTTTTCCTAGCTGCTGGCAGAAGCCTTCAGTAATTCCATATTTGAGTAGCTTTATAAATAGAGGAAGCAAGTCAGCTACAATTAGCTTTTATTTCATTGGAGAATAGAATCTGTCTCCCAAGTCACCCACCCTGTTACAACCATAACACTGTCGCTGAATAGCAGAAAATGAGTGTTACATCATCCAAGCATTTCTCAAGCCACAGCCATATCCTGACATTCTGGAGAGAGGTGATGCAATTTGAAGCCCAGAACTTCCTGTAATGAGCAGAATGGGCTGTTGTTCCCTGGGGCAAAACCTCACAATTCCTGAAGTTTGGGAGTTGTGTGGCTCTTCCCACAAATAATTGCAGAATGGCATAAGTTCTTTTATTACACAGGTCTTGCCTTTCCACGTGATCCATTTCTTCCCACAATCTCATAATATGTATGTGAAGCTTGGGGTGCTGAAGGAGTTAAAAACAGAGTCCTGTCTTAGTTTGGACAAAACTTGATAGTTTTAAGAAAATCGCTTTCCATGTGGCTCCTTGCCTCTTCCTCCATTCCTTGTGTGGTCTCCTAAGCCTATGTCCAACTTCTACATCCAGGTTTCTTTTTGATTTAAAACAGGCTGAAGGACTCCCAGCATTTTTAATACTCATGTCAAAATTATGATAGCTTTCCAAAGGGCTGTTGTAAATAATCATACTTTAATAACTTCCACTGAAAAAGTGACATGGGATTGATGTAAGAAGCCTTTTAATTCATAAGGTGATAGATAAAATTCAATGCAAATGTCTCGTCCTCAGTGCTGGCTTTTTTTCATATACTCCTAGAGTAGCAAGCTGGCTTTATTAAGTGAGTGAACAAATTGGTATTTTCTTCTCTTTCATTTATATTTAGCTTGGACTAAGAAAAAATATTTGAGATCTTTCTAGCAGTGATGTTGCCAGCATATTTAAATACAGCTTTGTTTTTATGTGCGAAAACATTATTTAGCTCTTATGAGCACAAAAAGTAAAATTATTTCAGTAAGATCTTTGTATTTGGAATGTAATTAATGAACTTATTGGGTCATTTACCCTTACTGTTCTAGATGGCTTGCTTATTCAGACTTGAATTACAAGGGAGAGGTGACGGTTTTGGAAGAATGTGATTCACCACCTGAAATTCCTTCAGCAGATGTAAAATCTCTGCGTCCCTTAAGAATGGTGAGGACTTCACAACTCCCTAATAAATGATGTGCCTTCCTTTCTTTAATTGGTGCTTCCCCAAAGGTTTCCACCTAAATACAACTTGGGCTCTGGTGTTCATTCTGGGTTAATCCTCCGTGGTGTGGTTGTGTTGGTCACTGTGACTTGTTGGGCTTCTGCACCCCCCCAACATCCCATCATCCTGGGATGCTGCTGTTTTTGGGAGAAGGTCAAATAAGACAGAAAGGCTCTTCATTTTATTGCATCCAACAGCAATTAATTAACCCAAAAGCCCTTCTGCAGGTTTTGATTTTCTATTTTTGTCAGTTAAGGTCTACTGAGGCTGGAAGACCACATACAGAGTTTATTCCCATCAGTATTTGTCTGACCTCAGATTGCACACAAATCTGGGGAGGTGCAGCTGTTTTTTGTGTTGATAAACAGACCCTTGGATCTGCATGGGAAGCGGTACAACACAAATTTTATGGTGCGCATAGCAGGCCTACAAAGAGACATTTTAAAAGCCATAAAGGAGTAAGACCCAATAGCTGTCTCTTTAGTCACTCAAGTGAGGTCAGTCTCTTATTCACCCACAGAGCATCATTCACTAACATTTCCAGAGAAGATGCATTTGTTGTATTTGCTCTTTGACCATAAACATGAGTATGTCAGACTCTATTTCCTCTCTCTCCTGCTGTTGTCTCTCTGTTCCAGTGTTGCACCATTTGTGCTTTAGAAATTTGAAATGCATACACAAAAGCTATAAAAGTTAATTGTGAAAAAATGGTCAATATCAATTAGTTTAAAAACATGTAGTAAATATTTACTTTAGAATTCTAAATATTTTTAAGAAGAGATATTTTTAAATAGCGTGCAGACTCTGATGTGTTTGTAGGTCAGGTTTATAGTGTGCCTGACCTTTTGAAATCTATGGCCACCGCTGAAAGTGGTGACTGTAATTGCAGACTTCATGCTCTGATAGTACTATAGAACACATGTCAGAGTGTAACTTCAAGTTTAATATAAATAACTGTACTCCCCCCATTTGTTTTTAGGGTGGACTAAAGGTGCAAATGCCAATGAATGTCAAGGTAAGCTCAGACTGCATTGAGAATAAAATAAAAGCACATTGGGAATATGAAATCTTTGTGCAAGCTGCTTTCCTTTTCTTTGGTGTGATCTTTGATAACTATTCAATGCTTGCTGCTGAAGAAAAACTCCCTAATGCTGTCGAGTTCACTTGTGTTTGATGAGGTGTAAAAGTACCAGTAGTTTGTTGTTCACGTATTAGGAAAGTGTGAATTTGCTGTAAAATGAGTTTTTCTGACATGACACATTAGTCACTGTGATGATAAAAGGATTAGGGGAGATTTTCCCATTTAACATAACGAGGTTAAAAAAAAAAAAAAAACAGAGAGGGAAGGGAGGAAGAGAACAGGAATAGGACCTTTCCATCCTAACCCTTATTCCAGTACAAGAGTTGTGAGACCATGATCCTTCTGTGATCTGAAAGCTGGTCCAGAGTTATTGCTCATTTTTCCTCCTTAAAAAAACGTTAACACTTTAGGTAACAAATACATGCATGACTTGGGTGTTTTTCTGATAAATACTGCAATACATATAAATATTGTTAACAGCTGATCTGTGTGATTGAGCAGATGAGGAACTTGAAGAGACAGTTGACTGTACTCATGGAAATAATTTCAGCAAAGTTCAGGGAGAGATTTCTCATCTGCTTTTGAAGGATTAAGCTCAACATCATGTTTTCTAGATAATAATATATGAGAAAACCCACTTTGGAGGATGGTCCAAGGAGTTTTCAGAAAACATCACTTCTGTCCCAGCACTGTTTGGTAGTGAAGAGGAGTTTCAAGAAATTGGATCTCTACGTGTAATTGGCGGAGTGTGAGTATATTTCACCTTCATATTTATTTATTTTAAAATTGAGAAGCGTAACTAAAGGCTCAGAAGTGCTAACTAAGGGATGACTGGAGTCTTCCACAGGTGAAATATTTTGAAAAGAAGGGAGTGTATATTTCTTTTTTATCAGCTCTTCAATTATGAACCTGCCAAGCTAAATGTGTGAAAGGTGTGAAGTCAATGTTTGCCATTTGAATGCCAGTAAATTAGGCCACTTTTTTCACAGAGAGCTTTAATTTGTATTGCTTTATACTTCTGATAGTCACTACTTAATTCGCTGAAATGATTTTGGGTAGGTGTGGTCAGTCTTCAGTTTGACATTTTAATACTGTGAAAAATACAAGCTCTTTCACTGTCTCAGTGGTTTTCCTCTGCCAGCTGTTGCATGTTGTCTGGCATTGGGAATGTGCTGTTATTTTCATTATTGGGGCACTGGATGGATTCTGTGTTGCCCTGCCCCTCCCTGTATCACACACAGAGGACTGTTGCACAGATGGATGCTCTGAAACTCAGCATCAGCCACCAGCTCCTCATGTTGTTCTTCCACCCTCTCCCAACAGGACAGGACTGTCTGAGAGCAGGCAGGATTCTTGCTTCTGCTAAACACTTCAGCAATCAAACAGTTTTCAGAAAATCTTGCTTTTGTTTCCTAAGGAATTTTCCACTTCACCGTAAAGATGGAATAACACACATCCTTTCAGGCCATTGTCAGAATTTTACAAGCACTAAAGTCAAAACAAACTTAATTGTTAATACTCAAATAATCTATTCATAAGTGCATTGTGTGTTCACTATCTGGGAAGCCTCAGATTATTAAAAATCATTGTTCTGTGAGTTGTGGCAGCTTTTATTTTTAGTGCTGTGGTAACCTAAACAGCTGAATTAATGTAAACCAAATGGTACTAAAAGTAAAGCTCTCCCTGCCTGCCAAATTTCACTGCCAACAGAATTTGTACAGCAGTTCTAATATTTACAAGGGAGCTTTAATGAAAGAAATGCTCACAAGAAAAAAGGAGGGGGAAGCACTTTTTGGAATTGGCATCCATTAGAGGTTTGAAGCTGATATGGAAACACCTCCTTTTATCTGAGCCTCATCTATTTTTTCAAAATACTTTGAAAATTTTTATTTGTTTACTGCTAAAACATGTTCCATATACAATATGGTCTATGTCTTCAATTTGCTTGTCTGTTTATATGTATACATTTTTAGATTAAAGCAAAAAATACAAATAAGCAGGCGAAATCTTGTCCTGCTGAAATCTGTTAATTTTGTCACCAACTCCAGCAAGGGTAGGGTCTCATCATTTATTAGCACACTGAAGAGACCCACTGCTTGGCTTTTTATCACTGAAAGTTTTGGCATCTAGCTGCATCCTGGGCTCTGTGGTACCAGATATTGCTGTTGGGAATGTGGCTGAGAGGAGGTACACGGAGAAGTATTTGAATCAGCTATTGTTGGATAAAGAATCACATGGCAGGATTTTGACACACAAAGAGCACTTCATGGGTGCTTGTTGTGATTCCAAACAAGCATTACTTTGTTCATTGGTTGGTTTTGTGATACTCATTTTAGTGTTTTATTTGTTAGAGAAAATCGTGTGTGCAGTTGTTTTCCCTCTGCTGACTTCTCTTTTTTTTCTTTTTTTTCTGTTGTGGGTTTGCCACAGATGGGTTGCCTATGATAAGGAACGCTACAAAGGCCATCAGTTCCTGCTGGAGGAGGGAGATTATGAGGACAGATGCTCCTGGGGGGGACCTGACAGTGCCCTGCTGTCCTTCCGCTTCCTTCAGGCTGTAAGTGCTCCCATGGATTTCACACAAACCATGCACAGCCCTGTCCGTAGAGAACAAGGTTCTTCTCAAGGTTCCTCTTTGTGCATGGCACAGCTGCCCTGGGTTTGGCCATTCCATCTTTTTCATCTTCATTCTTTCCCTACTGGCTGAAATCTAGACTGCACTAAGAAAGAAGCAGGTTCTAAACAGTTTTGGTGGAGTTCATGCAAAAATTGTATCATACAGAATTCCTTGTCTACCTGCCAGATTTTATAAGTCACCTCAGTCCTGCACCTCGAGCTATTTGAATCTCTCAAGTGGAATTTTCTTTAAAGCGTAACGTGCCTGAGTGTACAGAGTAATTCTTGATTAAAACAAAAATAGCTTTTCAATGCAGCAGCTGTTGCAAGCCTTAAAACAGCATTACCCTCTGTCTGTGATTTTTCTGCCAGAAAATTTTGGCAGCTAGAAATAATCATGGTACACAAATCTCTGCTACTAAAATGTGTTTAGTGGAGACAAAGATGAAATAATAATAAAAACTATTTATGAGAGTCCACTATTGGAAGCAAAGTTAAACTTTTTAGCGATGGGGAAATGTGGGATTAGAACTTCTTTATCATTTCCTTTGTTTTGGTTTGGGTGTTTTGTTTGTTTGTGTAAGGGTTTGAAGGATTTTTTTAGTATAATGGCAACTCTGTGAGCATTAAATACAGCTGCAAAGAGTTCTTCTGACACTAGGATTGTTCATTCTGATATTACTCAGTTTTGTATATTCAGATTATTCGTCTCTTCACCTGAGGAGATGTGATATTCCTGAGCCAGGAGTTTTGTGGAAATTGAAGACAGACATTTCAAATAAATTCACTGTCTCAACGATCTTTTTTTTTAATAAAAAGGCAACGTGAGTCCAAGAGGGCCATACTTAAATTCACAATTTGCAGGTTTGTTTTTCATGACAGGCACTTAGCAAAAGCTGTATTTACAATCAGAATCTATCAAAATAAAGATAGGAGAATTAATTGAATTCAAGAAAAATATCCTTTTCTAATTTATTTTTAGGTTTCTGAGAAAAAAATAGGTAGGAAATTTCTTCGGATTCTCATTTTGAATGTGCAGAATCCTATTCAATTACTGAATAATCTTAGTTTTCCTCTCTTTTCCTGCTGTGTGTAGGATACTTGAGCAACTTAAATTGATCTTTTTAGATTTTACTCTTGGCAAAGAACATAAATACAAAGAACATAAATGTGAGTAGCAAGAATGACCTTCCATGACAATTCCATCATGTATTTAATTGAACTTGCACCTAGAACAGTCAGAAGGCTCAAGTCATTAACATTTCAAAAACATACATCATTCACAGTCATATATCAACATCTATCATTCCACTTGGCTTATAAATATGTATAAATATTTACCTATTGATAATAGAAGTGAAAAGGAATAATTCCCCTCAGCTTCTTGCATAACTGAAAGCAACCAGCTGCTTGCCAATGAGATGAGTAATGGCCCTGGCATTGTGTTGTTTGGCTTGACCAGCAGATTGCCTCCCTGTGGATGTGCAGCACCCAGGGCAGTGCTCAGGCTGGCCATATGCTCCCTTTGTGACTTTGTGCACCACACTTAAGGTCAGGATTTTAAAAACATTTTAGTACCAAACGTTCGGCAAAAATCCAAACGCTGTGTGCTTGAGACCCCTGACTGCACAGCAAATGTCCTGAGCTCAGGAATTCTGTCAGGGGAAGCAAGGTGAAGGTTACAATGGGCTCAGAACCCACAGGGATGTTGTTGCACATCCCCCAGCCACTGGTGCAGATGTGCACACATGTGAGCTGCTGTAAGGGTTCTCAGCTTGAGTACAGTAATTTCACGTGTATAAGGCGCACCTTTGTGACTGAAGTTTTGATCCGAACCTGGAAGCGCGCCTTATACACTGGTGCACTTTATATATGGACAAAGTTCAAAAAATTGCCAGCCCAGAAGTGTGAGCCGGGTGGGCAGCTGCTGCCACACGGGCAGCCAGCACCCCCCACCGCCGCACGGGCAGCTGCGGCAGCAGGCGCCGGGGGCAGGCGGGAGTGCCGGGACCTGCAGCACGGGGAGGGCACCTGTGGCTGTGTTTAAAGGCTGCGCAGATCCATGAAAAATGTTTGCAAATTGAGCACCTTCCAGTAAACCCCAGGATTCTATTACTAACTCATTACTTTGTTGCACACAGATCCTCGCTTCAAAAAAACAGTGCAACTTATGCCCCAGTGCGCCTTATACATGTGGAATTACTCTATTCCTGCAGTGAACAGTCACAAGGGCCAGTGAGTGGCTCAGGGGGTGTTTGGGAAGCCGAGATAAAAAGATCTTGTGGAATGGTTTTTTCCAGCTGCTGCCAGCTCCATGTGTTTAGCACGCCTGGGTAAAATGCAGAGCCTGTTCCAGAGGGTAGGCAGCAGTGTGGAGTGTGAGCTGCGCTGGGGGACAGTGACATTTGCTTCTTTTCTGCAGTGTCAAATGCCTCTCGAGCTGGGGTTTGCCCATGGCTCAGTGAAAGAGCAAAGTTTCTGAGTATGGTGCCTTCAGAGCCTTCCCGCTAATGTTTCCAGCATTTCTGCCTTGATCTGAAAGTCTTTTCTTAAAAAGTATTTTTCCTGTTGCTTGATGTAAGATAAATTGTTGTGGAAGTTCAGGCAGGAAAGAATAATGGCTGAATTTGAAAGATGTTTTAAATTTAATTACAGCTGTGGATATATTTCATGATTTTTAACTTAGTTAAGGAAATTATGTGTAGATTTGATCTAAATGACTTCTTGGGTACTCTTACAAAGTCGTTTGCTTTAGGACTGTTAAGAGTAGCTGGTTTTCATTTGCACTAATACTGCACTGGTTGTTCTTTCCTTTTCTTTTTCTTTTTCTTTGGTTTGTTGTGGGTTTTGGTTTTTTTGTTTGTTTTTTGGTTTTTTTTCCCTAAAAAGTGGTCTGAAGCTGCAGTTCATGATGATTTTTCCAGACCTGGCACTTTAATTTCTAGTGTATATGTGAAATAGTTGCAACAGTTTAACAGTTTAAATAAATGAAGGAAGGAAGTGGTCAACACAGTAAGAAAAACAGTTTTAGTAGAGAATTTGTTCCATCACCTTTTACTGTCCTGCAAACAGTGAAGAGAAGTTGAACCACGTCAAGTGCTCATTCTAAATGTGGTTTTCATTATTCTTTGTGATTGGATCCTGTAGAAAGACAGTGTCCAAAAAATCTGTTTGATCAAGTTCACTTGGCCAAATTAATCTGCATGCATGCTTGGTTTGGCCTTAATTTCTAAGTGGTTTTTGATAGCTGTAAATCTTTTTTTTCTCCGTGTTTAGAGTAATAATACCCATTGGGGAGTCCTCATATGTTTGTGAGTCTCTGTCAACAACATTATTTGCTTGTTTCTTGCTTGCAAGACTTACTTAGTTTTCAATTTATAACACTGGTGAATGATTGAGAAACACTGAAATTGAGTTTGTGCTTTCTGTTAAAAATCACAGGAGCAAAGTGAATGGATTGTTGTTTTCTGATTTCCCAAGCAGCGACTGAACTGTGTGCTTAAAATTGCTAAGTGGTTAAAAAACTGAAGATTTGAAACTCAAAATAATCTGAAGCTGTGCAAGTAATCTGCCCAAGAAACTAAGCTGGCTGAAAGCACAAAGCAGTGTCACACAGCTATGTAAGAGAGAATGTGACAGTGTTAAGCAGGATTTATTTATAGCTGTAGTGGATGTATCCAAAAAGTACAGACCCCTTGTGCTGGAAAGGTGATCTTGGCCAGGCTTTTCCTCTCCATAATTATTGCCATGTTGTTGGGAAGGGATGAGGAAGGAGAAGTTTAATAAAGAACTATAGCTGTGGTTGTGCTTGGAGTAGTTATTTGTGAGGCTTTTGGAAGATCAGTGCTGAACTCTTTTTTTCTTCTTAACTCTTCTCCTTCCCACACAGGCATCTTTGCACTCAGGGAGGAAAGGATGCTGCTCAGGGGCATCAGGCTCTTCCTTTCTTCAGTGCAAACCCCTGAAGGCCATGTCAGATTGCCAGGCTTTCAATTATTCCAGAACTTCAATGCCAAAATATCCCATAAAGATGCACACCAGGGAGCCAAGTCCCTTATCAGCTCTATAAAATGCTTCTTCCTGGCTACAAATCTTCCCCAAAATGTTTTATGTTGTCAAGAGTCATTGAGCTGTGACAGTCTTCTAACTCCTGTGCTGCCTCCTAGGATTTCATAGAGTCTTCAGTGGCACTTTTCCAGGCTGATGATGAAGATGGGAAAGCATTTGACATCACCAATGAAGAAATCCCTGATTTGGAGCAGGTTGGATTTGGCCCCGAGACAAGGTCGATTCTTGTGAAAAGTGGAGTGTAAGTTTGCTCAAATATATGGGTGGAACTGTTAAATATTTCTGTGCACATTTTGGTGCATCTTTTGACAGGCTATATTCCACAAGATACACGTGGTAAATACTTGGAGGAGAAAAGTGTTCCTTTAAATTTCTTTGGGGAGTGGAAGAGAAATAGTAATTTTAGTTTTCTGTAGTTCTCATGCCTACACCTTGATTTGGATCTGAGTGTTCTTGTTCATAGAAAATGTCTGTGATGTCCCCCCAGAGGAGTCACATAGTTCCATGGCAGTAATACTGAAAAGATATTTTAGGTATATTAAGAACTGGTATAACATTTGGGACAGGTAGAGCCTGCCCAGAAAGGATGAGATGTGCTATCTTTGTAATACAGTCAGACTGCTGGCACTGAAAATTAAAATAATTTTTACAGAACTACAGAAGCTAAAACATAAAAGACATTAAGGGAAAAGAGCACTGTGGAATCATGTGGGTTTCAGACATTTAACAGTAATTTTTTAAATGCAATATTAATATTATCATAACTACCCTAATGGTGATGGGGATCAGGAACTGTGAAGTGAGGGACCTGAACTGCTTATGTAGGAATTGGTGATTAGTGTCTCATGAGGATTAGGTGCAAGAATGAAGGGCTGAGACTCAGTTTGGAGAGGAGGGATACAAATGAGAGCTGCAAAATCCTGAAGGCGGTAAGACAAGATTAATGCAGTTCACAGAATCTTGCATGACAACAGCTGGGGGAGATGCTTTACAGAACTAGATAATGCTTTAAAGCAGATTTTGATGAGGGAAGGAAAAAACCTTTTCTTACACTAGAGGCAGTGAGTTTCTGGAACTTGAAGGGGCTGTGGTAGCAGAGAGCACCAGAAGGTTAAAAAAAATTGAATAAATTAATAGCAAACAGATTTATCAGTGTGTGATAAAAGTAAAATGGGTAAGGACATGCCCTGTGATGTCCCTGACAGAACAGTCCCAGTTCTGGGTGAGTAAGAGAGGACTGCACCACCAAATTTGGGGGGTCTGCAGATGTTTTTCTAACCAGCCCTCATCTGCTTCTGTCACTGGGCAGGGATAGAAGGACCCTCTAGTTGGGACTTCTTTCTTCTTAAACTGCAGGAGAGGAAGCAAGGAGAAGCTTGAACTGCCGGCTGTTGTAGGGTTTGCTTAATCTCATCAAGCCTTCCTCAGTTACTTCTCTTTCTTCTTGCACTATTTTTCTGAAAGCCAACTGGAAAAGCTGTAAGGAATGCCAAGCATTCAATTAAGAGAGATTCAAAAAGTTATCAATTACATCTCTTTCCTTTGAATTTCTGAGCAGGGCATTCTCTCACAATGAATTTGATGAGAAGGCAGACACCCAAAATCCTATATTTGTCAAAGTAGGGAAAAGCAGAAGATCAAGTGTGTGACCATTTTGTGCCTCTCGTCAGGTTTAATGTTGCACTGTGTGCCAGGTGAACATTCTGTTGTGCTTGAGTTGCTGTTATTGTCATCAAACTACTCAGAAAAATGCAATGTTTTCAGTTAAATTTTTGTGTCATTCTCCAGGTGGGTGGCATATCAGCAGAAGTATTTCTGTGGAGAGCAATATGTATTGGAGAAAGGAAAATACAAATGCTTCTTTGACTGGGGAGGATCTAGTAAAACCATCATGTCAATTCGACCTGTTAAATTGGTGAGTTATCAGAATTTAAGGGAAAACCTTAAATGAAATGAGACCTTTGGCTTTCAGATCTTACCATAATAATTAAACAGGAGAGCCCACATTATAACAACCTGTCTATTAGCTTGGAAACAATTTAAGGATCCTCATGGAAGGCATAATGAGTCTGTTTAGGATGGAGACTTAAATGGACACTGCAGATCATTCTGTCTGTTGAGAAATTTGTCAGAGAAACTTCAAAAGAAGAATTTCCCTTTTGCAAACTGCGTACATGAAAAAAATAACCTGACCTGGAAAGATTAATTTGCCTTAAAACATAGTAATTGATAATGTATTTAAAAATACTGGAGAATTTATCTGGCCTGTGTTGTTACATAATAGAATTCTGTTGGTTTTCTTTTTTTTTACTTTTATACTAAAATATTTGTACTCGATACAGTGAATAAAGACAGGAAATATTTTTAATCTGTTATTCAATCCAAGGTAGTGCCAACTCACCCAAACAGATAAGTGCCAACACTGTCAAAACCTTAATGCAAAACAAAGATAATCTTCTGATAATAAGTAATAAATTATTAATAAGTAATAAATTACAGGAATGCAAAAGGAATATTTAACCTTATTTTGAGGAGCACATGTTGAGAGAGGTGTCTTCTATTGGTTTCAATTCTGTGGTTTTTTTAAGAAACAGCCTCAAAAGTACATGGGCTCTAATGCACATTATGGTAACTAGTTAATGCTGATGCAAGTTCTCTGTGTGAAGGGCATTGAACAATCAGGCAGGTAATTGTGAGCTTGCAGGCAGCTCATGGCAGAAACTGGGGAAGAGAATTGTGCCAAAGAGCCTGGGAAGTGTTTTTTTCCTCTACTCCTGAGTTCATACTTTACAAATTTCAGGCAACTTGGCATTTCTCCTTAGGAAATGAATTGTAATTAATGTGGGGTTTTCTAATGTGTGTATGTATTTATTATTGCAGGAGCCCCTTGGGACAAATGAGCCTCCACACTTGGTAAGTTGGCATTGCATAACAGTCTCTAGTGCTAAAATGCACTTAATAATTCAGTGCAGGTAATGTTGAATGCCTTGCTTCAGGTGATAGCTCAGTAATCTCAGGTGATACCTCAGTATTGTCACCTTGCTGCAGCAGATCAGTGATGGAGGAAACTGGTAGATGGATAAAAGTAAAATCTGCTAAGTGTTCTACTCTTTGCTGTATTCTGGATCATACCCTTTAGAATTCTATCCCCAAAAATTCAAGCAGTCCAATAGGTTTTGAGTGACTTTGGCCCTCTAAAGCTATTGATTTTCCTCTCCTTTCCCTCTTGTTTCTGGAAACTCACCATGCAGTCATCCTTCTCTTTATGGCAGATTTTCTTTCCATTATTTTGCATTGCATCCAGTTTGTCACTCCTGTGTTTGTGTGTGAGGTGAAGATGAAAATACAAGCTGCAGAAAACTGAACTTCACATTTCAAACCTGTAGGTGCATCAACACCTGGAAATTGTTTTTTTTTTAGTCTTGGATGCTGGTAGTTCTGCTTTCCCAAGTCTTCCAAGCAGGTAGAGCTGCTCCTTAAGGTTCCCTTTTTGTTACAGTACCATCGGAGTTTAACTGAGCACATCCTGATCATGATAAATCTGTGATAAATCTATGATACATTCTGACAGTTTCCCTGAAAGATGTGTCTAACTTGGTAATGACTTATTAAGAGAAAGTAATCCTTGTAATTCACTCTGAGTCTCAAAAATGAGTTAGTTTAGGGTCTTACACTCTGCTCCTTATTTACCAGGTTATGTTCCATTAATGGACCTCTGAGTGATTTTTCTGAAGCACAAACCTGCTCTGTGTTCTTCACCACGTGTGCTCTGTGTCCCCTGCAATGTTCTGTCCCAGCAGGAGTTGTTGGATTGATCTTTTTCTGTCCTGGGTGATGATCTGAGTGGTTTCGTTGCTCTCTCTGACATGCTTTTAATTAAGCAAATTTGGGAAAGTTTATTTTGAGAAACATGGCTTATTTTCAGACAAAAGATATTTTAGAGCTCTGTGGTTCTGTTTCAGCAAACTTAAGTATTTTGTCATCTGGACACAATTTCTCTCTTTCATGCTTGGATGGGAAATGTTGTGCATTGTGTTACTTAGCAGGTGGACCACACCCTCCTTTTTCTCCAATTCGGCCATTTTATGATTAACCCAGCACTACAGGAAATGTTTCCTGTCTGAAGACATAATTGGTGTATTATTTTAGCCTTAAACACTGACTTCCTGCCCAACTATTCACATGGCAGTTTGCAGCCAAATCCAAAGACTTGCAAGTATGTTCACCAGAGGGCCTTGGTAAATGATAGCAAATAAAATAACTGACTCAGATGAAACTGGTGAGGTCTAAACAGTTGAAGATGATTTTATTTCCATCTCCAATTCTTCTATTTTTTCAGGATCTCCAAAAATCTATTCTTCTGAGTGTATTATTCCAGTGTTGCAGATCTTTAAGATCAGCTCAAACCTTTGAAGTTTCAGTAAATTGTGCTTTACAGGATTTTTATTTCCAAAAATGTGAAAAAAACTTTGTGTGTGTGTGTGCACAGACACCTTTAAATATTGACATGGATTGGATTGGATTTTGCCTCTTGTGTCTTTAATAACAGTCTTACCACCATTTATGAAAAAATTACTGTCCTCACTTATCCCAACCTGGTTTTTATAGGATTCTGCCTTGGGCCTAGGGAAGAAAAAACATATTTCTTATCACTACAGGTCTTACAGGAGAGGAAATATTTTGATTAATTTTTAATAGGAAAATATTTAATCACTTAGGGTAAGTGAAAGACAGGTCCTTGGATAAATATCAAGAATTTCACTTTCAGAGTAAAATAAAAGTGTTCTACTTGAAAATCAGTCTCTTAGTTTGGAACTTCTAAGCGTGGTGCATATGAGCTAGCAAATCCTTAAACATCTTGATGTTTGATCCTTGAATAAGTCATATATTGGTTATTTTGAATGATTATACATTCTCCCACCTTTAATAAGCACATATCTGAACTAAGGGAGTTGTTTGCACTGTCTATAAGAACGTGTCTTTTTTTCATTTCTGTTCTTATCAGAAATTGAAAAGCAGAAAAATTTTCTTAAATCTCTCAGTAACTCCCCTGACCTTTTCTGCCTGTCAAGCTTTCCTAATAAACCAAGGACACAGAGTGTAAGAAATCACCAACTCTGCACAGCCATTAATTTCATTCATTAAAATAAAGCTTTGCCCAGCAGGAGCAAACCCTCTTTCAGCAGCAGGTGATTTGTACAGATGATTTAGGAAGCAGAGATAATTGCTGTGCAACCCTGAATTTATACTTTAATGTTCTACCCATTGGATATTTGGGAAGCACAACCTCACACAGTAATATCAGAGCCTGATAAAGTGGAGATGACTGCAGTTGGAAACTAATTGCAGTGTTTGCACTGAGGAATCACTGCTCCACCCCAACTTCTGTCAAATTAAGACCCTCATTCACAACCAGATAAATTCTGTGTGAAAATGAGTCTTTTTTTAAAGCCTTGCATAGCATGTGGCCTATGAAAGAAAGGCAGTGTGTATGTATATATTCCCTTTTGTAAAGAGCTTGGAGATGAGTGGGTAGAACACAGTGTAATTACAGCTCAAATAGGTGCTTTGTGACATAGCAGTGGAGTTGTATTTACAGAAAAGTCACTTACACTTTATTCATTTTATTGTAGCTGATCCGTGCTCTCCAATTTGTGCTCACAGCCTGCAAGGCCAGCTTGAGCCTTTCTTGTTCTTTCTAACAGGAAACATTCATTTCTTTTAAAAACATAGACTGAATTTTCCATAAAATCATTTGCTGACACTTGTGTTTGGCCTTCTCACTCTATGTTGGCAAAAGCACTTGATTTCTTTTCTTTGGCAGGAAGCTTGGCCAATTTGGGGCATGAAGGGGGAAGCAGTTCTTGCAACATCCATCACGTTTTTCTTCCATTACAGAATATGAGCTGTTCTCTTGATAC
>VRYO01001681.1:20704235-20840085 GCA_009812075.1 Sialia sialis | reverse complement strand
GAGATCAGGATCACTGCCCCACCCTCAACAGATGGTGATAGAATAGATACCTTTGATCACATCCTGTATTGTAACCCAAGACAGTCTGTTTGTATTTTTCTATTTTACTTTTACAGCAATATTTTGAGCCTTCTTGCTTTTTTGGGATGGACTGATCACATCTTACTGGAGGGGTGTGGTTTGCTGTGACTTGCAGTTCTTTACCATGACATATGAAAGCAGCTTGGCTGAACTTGAGAGGTGCCCAGTTCCCTCAGAAATCCTCCTGCTAGCTCTGAAATGAAAAGCCACCTGCAACCACTGTGATCACAGATGATTTCAGGGTACTTTGGCAATAGCAGTTCTGTATCTTTTGGCCAGCATTTCCCCATCCTGCTTTGAGCACTGGATTGCTGAGCTGCAGAGTTAAGCTGCAGTTCAGGGGGACTTTGGATGGATGATAACAGCCTTGAGTCCTGCTCTTCTAATTTTTGCCTGAGTCCCCTCCTGCTGCATTTGAACTTAAACTTGAAAACTCTGCCTGCCTTAGCATCACTGGGAAGCCTCTTGTGCCAGCCCAGTGGTGACAAAATACTTGATACATTTCTAAAAATAAAGCAGCTGTAGAAAATGTAAAAGATTCTTTGAATGACAATTCATTCAATTAATTGTATCTTTGTGACTTGAATAGATACCTCTCTGAGAGTACAGCTTTTTCTGTTTACATTTATGATAATGCCTTCATTTTCCTTCTAGTCATTGTTTTGTTTTGTTTTGTTCTTGTAGCTCAAAGCTTTCAGTAATACACATTTCCAAGGAGCATGTGTAGATTTCACAGCAGAAGTTTCTGATTTTACATCATTCATACCATGTTCTTTTAAGGTTCTCCGGGGATGGTAAGTGTATGTTGTTTTACATGCCATCATTTTCAGTATTATGATTTTTTTTTTTAAATGTTACAAAATTTCACAAAATTTCAGACAGCTGAAAGCACATGACACATGCCCATCCTCTTCCATCATGTCTTAGACACTTTGTCCTGCAAGGCATCTCAGTAACTCTAATCCTGTCCTTGGTTTGGTTACAATGCATTTTACTCTACCTGGGGAAGGTTTGCACAGTCACTGTGACTCTTTTTTTAACTTCACTTAGAATTTATTTCAGATTTTGACAACTTTGGTTTAGTGGAAGTGTCTGAATTCCACTCAACGTGGTTTAATTCAGGTTTCTGTACCACATGATTTGATTTTTGCTGCATAGCCTTTCAAATCACCTTACTTTAAGCTTGACAAGAACAAAGAAAATTTTTTATTCCTTGTGTCCTTAGCAAGTCTTAGGTCTTGAAAAAAACCATACTGTAAATAAGCAGCCAGAGCAGCTTATCTGTTGTGTTCCATTATTCTTGCAGTTGGCTCCTGTGTTACCAAGGGGAAACCACTGACAATCACTGTGTGCTGGAAGAAGGCCTCTATGTTGACCTCAGTTCCTGTGGCTGCCCAACTGCTACAATCAAATCCCTCAAGCCTATTCAACATGTAAGACTTTACTGGGGAAAAAAAATAACAAAACATTTGAGAACTCTTTTCCTTGTCAGATGTCTGAAGTGAGTCCTTGCCCTAAACAAACTCCCAGTTAGGGAAAAGAGTGAGGTTTGTTTTCTTGGCTCACAGGATTTTTGGAGTTGGGAACAGGTCAGGCTGTGTGCACCACATTTGCACAGGTCACTTGTAGCTGCTCTTGGATGTTGTGGGTTGAAAGTTGTTCTCTTTTTTACAAGTGAGAAACGAGATGCTCCATGGCCAGGGGGTTGGACAGGAATGCACTTTGCCCTCCAGAACAAGAGAGCTACAACCTTTAATACATCCCACTGGAATCAAAGCTGCAGTCTTGATGTGATGTCTGTGCCTTTCTCCACATCTTGGTGTGCTCTTATGCATGAGCATCAAAGATGAGCTGTAGCACTGTTTGTAAAAGAGAAAATGTGGCTTCTCTGCCCCCCCCTCTCCAGCACTGGCCACCAGCTTCTCCAAAACTCTTCCTCCTTCCCTAATCACAGGACACAAACTCAGCTTGTGTGGTGTGTATCTTTCAATGCAGCCTATGAAGCTGGACTTCTGTGATTTCCCAGTTCAGCTTTTTCACCTATGAAGTCCTCTTTGCCTTTTGTGAACAGTTTCTAAAAAGAAAAGCAAAAACACCCCAACCAACCAAATGAAAAAAAAGCCCCCCAGAAAACCCCTCAAACCCCAAGCAAATGCAGATACCAAACCAGATGCATAACTCACATTTGAGAGCTGGACTTTTCACTGGACTACACAGATACAGTGACTTCCCACCTGCTGAGAGCCTGGGGTTTAGATTAAATAATCCTTTTCAGGTTAGGCTTTTGGACTCTGCTGTGCTAAATCCAAGTGAAGCATTGACATCAAATGCTGGTAGGCCTCATCCAAATCCCCCTGCCTGTAATCTCACAGGGAAGTAAATATGAAGTTTGGCATGGTAGGAGACAGCTGGCAGCCCTTGGTTCCCCAGGGCCAGGCCCTGGAAGAAGTGTTTGGCAGGCTGTGTGTGGGGAGCTCACACACATCTTCCTCTGCTTTGGCACCTCTTAGTTTGGTTCTTTTCTTGCCAATAGGAGCCCTTGTACTTCACAAATCCAAGGCACTGAACAGCATGAAATGACTGAAGTGTACCTGTTTGCCCTGAGATCCCTGGGGCAGTGCTGGGGACACACAGAGCACAGAGCAGTCACAGCCAGGAGCAGCCACAGCTCATTCTGAGCATTGTCCACAGTGCACTGCTCTTGGAACACAGCCCCTTTTATTACAGCATATTTCTGTGAGCTCATTCCAGAGAGGAGCAAGCCTGTTCCCAAGAGGAATTGTTGTGCAGCTTTATTGAATTCATTTGTGATGTTGGGAACTCCTTGCATTATTCAGCTTTAAATGGCAGCCTCACTTCAGAACTAAGGTGTGTCCCCTGGTAGCTTATGTGTGAGAAGGAGAACTTTTAACCCTGACACCAAGCCCTGGGTGTGCATTGTCTCCTGCTCTCCTTTCAGTGAGATGGAATTGCTGCAAGTGGAACTGTGGAGGAGTCCCATGCTGGGAACATTCCATTTGTTCTATAGAAAATGCAGCTTTGATGGAAACAAACTATTTGCAAACAAATATAACAACTGCACTAAATGAAAAAAAAAAAAAAAAGTTTTTTTTTTCTATTTAAGAAAGTAAACTTTTGAGTTTTTAATTTGAAAACTTCCAGAAATGTCATTTGTCTAAGAGCTTAATTGTGTAATAAATGGAAATTTTTTGTTTTCTAAATCAACAAATTGGTCCAATTAAAAGAGAAAAAAAACCAACAACACCAAACCCAAAACTTTCAGAGCAACACAAAATTATCTGGGTAAGAAAATAGGCTCACACTAGTGATAGTCTGATGATTTCACTGTAGTAACAGTATTTTAGGTTGGCTAGTTTTTATTCTAGCTCTTAGCTCTTGGAGGGATGTTTTTGGTATTGTCTGGTGGAGAGTGAAGTTGTCAGCTTTTAAGTATGACATGCTGCTCCCACATCCTCTGCACACACACTCTCCCAATTCACAAGAAATTCAAATTAATATGGTTCCGCTTTGGTTATTTCCCCATTTATTGTGTGCTGTCATTATGGAGGAACTCAGCACATGTTTACACCAAATTTCCTCTGTTCCTGATGAAGTTTCCTCTCTCCCTATGACACTTTATTCTCCAAGGTGTATGATACTAAACTAAATCTTTAGGAGGCCCTAGCTGTGCTTTACTCCTGCTGTCCCATTTTGCTCAAACACAAGTTGGACTGTTTTATCAGCCTCAGAATGTTCAGGGAAAGCTGTGGATTAACAGGAGGGTACAAAGAAGGAACAACTGACACTGATGTCATTTGCCTCTCATCATCTCCTTTCATCTAAAAATCCCAAAGCACTCCTCCAGAAAAGCTGGTTGATGAAAAGTGCTGCTGTATTGTTGTGAACAGCCCTCCTGCAGGCAGGTGAAGGCTCAGCACAGGTTCAGAACTCTGCAGAAGTGCGGGTTTCTGTGCCTGCATCAGCAGGGACTTGCCTTTGGCATTGCCATGGCTTCATGGAAGGGAAATGTGGGGCCCCTTGTGCAGCTGCAAGAGGGCAGATGAAGGCAGCTGGGTCATTTATAGGGCCATGGTTACTTATTGGGGCATTTGTCCAGTCTTTGCTGCTTGAGGAGGTTAATCTTTGGGACAGATCATCTTGCAATAGCGAGTTCAGCTCTGGTACTGCCTTTTCTCAGGTGTGTTGTTCTGGCAAACTCCCTGTCGTATTTGGTGTGATTTACATGGACAAGAATACACAGGATTCTTGCAATGAGCAATTAGCTTTCCTTCTAAAGTGTTACCTTCAACCTGTAAATTAAACCAGTCTCCTAGTTTGCAAAACCAAAAATGAGATCCAGGTTGTAGGTTGTGCAATGATTTTTTTGTTTGATTGGGGTTTTTTAATCTTTTCTTCTGAGGCATTCTTTATTCTTGCTCTGATCAATCGTGATAATCCTTGTACTTCTATATTATCTTATCTAAGTTAAATACAGGTGTTAAATAATCTCTCCAGCATTCCTGTGAGGCACATAGAGAAATCAGACACAAAAACTCACTGCAGTCCCAGGACCAGGCACTGAGTCACTTAGTGTGGCTGGGACTGCATTGCCTCAGCCAGTCATCTTTCAAAAGGCTTTATTAGTAAAAATTCTCACAACTTTCATAGTGAAAAATTATCCATAGCTAAAATTAGGCTTTTTGCTCTAAGCATGTGTGCAAATTCACCTGTGCAGTTGGTTTTCAGTTCTAGTGCCCTATGGTGACCTTCTTTGTGTCTGTACACTACTGAGGAAGCTCATCTTGCACTTGTTTAATCTCAAACATTTCATGCTTGCATTGTGGGTTTTTTCCTGAACTGGTGAAGCATAAAAATCTGTTCTGAATTGTAAAAAATTGTGTTGCATAGCTTCACCAAAAGCAAAGGGGGAAGCCTGAGCTGAGTTGAATTGTGCAAGAGATTTTTAGTATGTTGATTTTTAGTGTTGATTTTCCATGGTTTACCTGTGTCTTTTTCATTGCAGTGTGTGCTGTGTTAGCCATAGAACACCACACCTCTTAAGTATATCAGTGTATTTTACAGTTTACAAGGCTGCTCATATCTTGAAATGCTATGTAAATATAGCTTTTCCTAACCACTGGCCTGTTGAATATAATAAATCCCTTCAACTTTCTCTCTGAAATAACAGGACAAGCAAAACCTCTTAAAATGTTATTGGTGCTGGTTTAAGCAAAGGCAGTCAGTTCCTTCACACATAAAAATCACATTAAGAAATTCTGTAGTGCTTTGTTATTGTCACAGTTGGCAAGTTTTCCCCAAAGCATGGCATTTCAGGTATTTTCCTTGAAATAACTGTGAAAAGAAGCTAAAGTAATGCTGACCTAGACATGAGAATGGGTAAATATAGATGTCTTTGGCTCACCTTTCAGGTGAAAAAGCTCCTCAGCATCCAGCAAGAAAGGCAAGGGAACAAGATGCTTCCCAGCCTAACAGCATAGCCCCAAACCTTGTTTTTTCACTGTTGCCAGTTTCCATGGAGCTGTGAAAACAAAGTCAGAGAAAAAAGCCAGGCCAGAGTCAGTGCTGCCAGCTGTTGGCCTGGAAGGGAATTCAGAAGGTGAGGGATCAGTGTGCTGCTCTATATATGGCTGTGCAAACTGCTCAGGGCTTGCCACAGCAGCCTGGTTTCTTTCTGGAGTTTGTCTCTGCAAGGTCACTGCATCTCTTCTGAGGTGTCCCTGGGGCAGAGGGATCAGAGTCATCACTGCTGTGTGTGTGTCAGGGTCTCTGAGCAGCTGGACAGGGAATTCTCAGACCTCTCAGTCCAAACACTCATAACAGAGCTGGAATAATTTTAATTTCCACCAGCAGTTTGCTGTGGTGCTTCCTGCTGTATAGATGGATGTGCTGGGTCAGGTGCCTTGTCAATCAGCAGCCCTGTCTCCTCACATCCTCAGTGTTGCAGCAGCAAGATCAATATTTAGGTTTGGGTTGTCATGTCCAGTGACACAGATGCCAAATGGTGTTTCTCCTGCACTAAGCTGCTGGTCTGGGTTTCAAAGTGATCCTCTATCAAAAGTGATCCTCTATCAAATCTGATCCACCATCCAGCAGAAGGCACTTGGGAAGAGCTGATATTCCAAAATAAAAACATTTCAGGTTTTAATCCCTTTCTGGTGTGTAACATTAGATTTTGGGAGCACAGTAGGCTTTAAAAATCTCTCGGAGTGGATAATCCCAAGCTCTTCTTCAAAATGTCTCAGTGAGCTCTCTGTCCCTGCAGTGTTGCATGACTTAGGCAGTCCCTGGCTGACAGAGGAAGGCATCTCTGAGGCACAGTCTGACCAACCAGCTGCATACCAAGTGCACTGAGTCAGTGTCAAGCAAATTCATATGTCTGACACACCCCTGAGCTTTTCAGAGACTCTTCACTACGCTACATGTGCCTTTTCAAACATGAGAATTAATTTCTCTAAATTACTCAGTGCCTGTGTCAACTTTAATTCCAGATTTTGTTTCATTTATTTCACCTGAGGCCATATCTTTGGTGCAAGAGAAATCTCAGATTTTGCCTGAGCCAGCTATCTCAGGGTAACATCTTCAAAAAGGAGGTGCCTTTCCTGGAGAGGCAGCTCACTGAGTTAGACCTGTTCCCTCCTCCTTTCCAGGTGTAAACTGCAAGTGCTTTTGCTTCTGGTTTTAGGTTAAAAATGCTGAAGCATTGTACAGGTGTTCCTTGTACTAGGGCACAGAATTTGTGTTTAAATCTGCTTCCTCTGTTTTTCTGCTGGCCTTACAGATGCACCACATTTTCATTCAAACTGATCTTTTCTTTTTCTTTCACAGGCAATCTGTCAACTGTAGAAAAGGACATTAAGTGAAAAATGTTTCAATTGTACATGAGATTGTAGAATTTACTAATTATGCCCTTCCTTCAAGATTGGCAGAAGAAAAACAGGAATGTCTGTTAAAAACAGGGAGAACTTTTTAGTTGACCTCTCTGACCTTTTGCAGTTGGTAGCTCCTTAAAATGCTTGCAGTGAACTACAGTTAATTGAAGCCTGTGGACAATAGACTTTGACTTGACTCACTATTTTAGAGCATGTTCCATCAATAAGTAACTAAAGTGGATTTTTGAAAAGCAATCAAGGCCCTGATGATACAAATCAGATCAAGATGAGTTTTTCCAAACAGAGCCCTCTGCATCACTTGGTGACTTTCTGTGCCTGGCCTGTGCCAGTGGGGCACTACACTGATGACAAACCACTGATAAATTCAGTTTGTTTCAGCTCTGTGCTTTGGGGTTTTCCCTGTTGTTACATTTGCTGAGGGAGCATGAGCTAACCCAAAAGCATTGCAGGAAATTCAACTGAAGTGGGCCAATGTGTGCATCATCTCTAGCAACTCAGTATGGACAATTCCAACTAAAACTTGGTGCTTTTTTTTTAATCCTTCCTTCTCCTTCCAGGTATTTGCTGAGCCTTCCATCAGTCTGTTCACTCTGGAATGCTGCAAGGGCAGAGAGCTGCACTTCAGTGAACCAGTCAATTCTGTTTTGAACGAGGACCTTCATTTTTACACCCAGTCTGTGTGGGTGAGAAGTGGATTGTAAGTATGGAAGAAATATCCCTGTCAGTTTTGCACTACAGGAGCTAACAATGTCTCATGATTATTGCCTTGTTCATAGGATGGTTTACATTTTTAACTTCTATTTTGAGGCACAGACTTTCAAAGGCAGGTAGTGTAAACTCAGAGTGCCTTTATTAACAGCCTGTAAAATGCCAGCTATAAACTGCTGTGATTTAAACTACTGCAGTGGCTCAGGGAAGCTTGATGTGCTGACTGGCTGCCAGAGAAGCAGCAGCTTCTGAGAGGAGCTCAGGGTGGATCTGACAGCTGGAACAGTAATTTGCTTCTGTTATTAGTTTAACCCTCCTCCAGGGGTGTGAATGTACACTCAGGTTCTTCTGTGAAAACATTTTACATCTGCAGACGTGACCTTCTAACCTCTTGCACATCTCTCCCTTTCACCTTTTGGAAGAGCTCCCAAGTGTTCTGTTTTCAGCCAGGTTTTCAACCTCCACAGCCACAGAAGCAAATAACTTGCAGAGTCTCATCCTGCAACTGAGTGTGGCTGGAAACTGCTGCTTTCCTAAGGGGACACACATTTCCTATGTTTATGTTTGACCTTTCCCCACCTTTTCCACATGGGCAAAGCTGTGATTTTCTTGAGAGAATAGTGAACATGAGGTTCCCAACATTTGTGCCGCTTCCATCCTGAACCTTTGCTGAAAACACAGCAGTGGGTGTGTTGGAAATTCAATCCTTTTGCCCCAGCAGGGCAAAGGAAGGGTGATGGCTTTGGGCAAGAAAGCACAGGAGAGTGAGTGCAACAGTTATCCAGCCCCTCCTGCATCCTTGTGCTCATTATTGGGTGTCCAAGCCAGGTTAGCTCCCTCCCTGTCTCTGAGATAGGTTCGGGCAGAAAGGCTGGGTTTCCTCTGAGCTCTTCTTGATGCTTCCTAGGAAAGAGACCTCCCTGTCCTCATCCCACACAGCAGACAGGTAACCTAAAAGCTGAGTGTGTCAGGGAGGGTTTGTTCGACTTATCTGGGATTCAAAGTTCAGGAAGGCAGATTTAGAGGGGTTCTTTGGCTCCTCATCCCAAAGCCTGCTGTCAGCTCCAGGCAAATAGCAAAGATTTATGTCAATACTCTGATGGCATCTTGCTGCCAGGCTTAGGTAAAAGGCTCCTTTCTGAGCCAAGTGGCCAGCACAGTGAGGCACAAACCTGGAGTCTGCCTTGGCAAAGGGTCTGGGGGCTCTCAGAGGTGGCACAGCCTGGGTGAGAGCAGAGATGAGTTTTGCCTGTGTCACTGAATGCCAGGAGCCCAGCCTGGCTTCAGATGGTGATCACTGTAACAATCTTTCCCCTCTTTGTTCCCTATAAATATCTGCTTTGAAATTGCATTCCACGTGAGACTGTTGCATGCTCCAAGAGTAATGTTAGCAGTGAATTCTTGGTGACCTGACAGAAACCATGCAAGGGAAAAAAGCCAGGAATGTGTTCAAAGTATAACACAGGAAGACATGGGGGGGTCAGGCTGCCCTGAATACCTGTTAGTCAGGAGGTGTGGATATAGTTTATAAAAAACAGGGACTCAGCCTCATTGCCAGGCAGCTCACAGCTGAGCCTCCATGGAGCCCTGAGCAGGTCTGGCTCTCAGTTTCTCTGAGCTGTGGGCCCTGGGCAAAAGCAATTCCAGGTGCTGTGAGGCTATGGGTGTTTTCTTACTGACTCAGGGCACAGCCATCCCTGTAGAACAGGTAACCTGGGAAACCAGCACTTGCTTTGTGTTCAGAGGAGTTAATGACTCAGGCGTTTAGGAGTCACTGTCCACACAGCAATGTGCTATTGATATAAACAGAAGGGATCTGTGCTCCTGAGGCTGCCTTTGTGAACTGCATTTACTGAGCAGATGCCCAGATAACAAGGGGTCTGTATTAGCCAGTGCTTTAACTGGTGTTACAGGACTCAGCCACATCCATGACAGCTGCAGAAGGGTGTGGGGTTTGCAGTGAATACCTGTAATATGTTTTCAGACAAGTGGAATTTTATAAGCTTTAACTGTAACAAAAACATCAGACGAGTTCCTCTCATAATTAATGTGCACAACCAGGCAAAGCTGCAAGTGTGGTTCCCTAATTTCCTAACACAGGCCTGCTGAAACCAGCATTATTCCCATCTGGGCTCATGCAGAGGTTCTCCTTTTTGTGGGGGAAAAATGGAGGGGGAGAGGGCAGATGGGGAATGTAGTTTACAAATTTTAGGCAGACAGACAGAAAACAGGTATGAATTTCAACAGAAGGCAGTCATCCCACTGAAATGGATGGCATCTTGCAGCACAGAAAGAGAGGCTTGATATTAGCATCACTGTGGAGAGGTTTGGGGGCTTCCAAGAGCACAGCCCTGACCTGCAGTTTACTTCTGCTCTGGATAACAAGTGCTCTTTCACATTCTGCTTTGTTTATCCAGGTGGATTGCCTACGAGGGATGCAATTTTTTAGGAAAGCAGATTCTGCTGGAGCCTAGGGAGATTTCAAACTGGAGTGAACACAGTGGCTGGAAAGTGATCGGCTCCCTTCGTCCTGTGAAGCAGGTACTGTAAGACTGGGTGAGGAAAAGGGGTTTTGTGGACAGGGCTTTCTGTACAGGTGTCAGCTCTACCACCAAGCACTCTGGGGGGGTTGTACTCCTTAAATCAGGCCAAATGATGAGAGCCAGAGGACCCACTGGAAAATTGCTGAAGCAGAAAGTGCCTCGCAGGGCAGTTATTGAGATCTGTGTTAGATTCCTAAAGGGAAATCATTCCCAGTTTCTTGGTGCCAAGTTTTGTTTTACTGAATTGCTCATTAGCATGTTCTGTGGATGCTCTATTTTTACATTTTTGCCATATGACAATATAATGAGGAAACCAATTCCACGCTGGCTTGTTTCATAATTAACATAAATGGAAGCAAGAGCGAATTTTATTGTGCTGTAGCCTGGATTTCCAAAAGAGGCAAAGCTCATGCAGTTCCCATCAGGTTTTCCCACTCTGCCTCACCCAAGTAATTCCAATTTCAGTCTCATTCAAAGGTTCAGGTCTCTAAATCACAAAGAGTAACTAAACAGTGTACTTACACAGGTTTTATTTATGGATGCTTGTTGGGAGAGAGGCCTTATTGTCTGTAGCTCAGGGTTTGTTTTAATATGGAAAAAAGGAGATCTAAAGCTCCCAGAAAAAAAGCTGTGCTGGAGTTGGGGTTCCAGCAGAGCTGCCCTTTTTAACACCCTGCTCTTTATTTGAACTGAAACCAGTGAATAACAGAGCAAAAGCTCAAACCTTGCAGTAGCCCTGCAAAACCCTCTTTCTTTATTGAATAAATGGAGATACCAGGTCAGTGCCATTTTTTCCATGTATGTTCAAAAACAGTGGTGTATCTCTCTGCCATATATTCCAGTTAGTGAGGGCTGAAGTTGCTGGATATGTAACTCAGTAAGTTCTGTGTCCCAATAATTAAAAGCTTGTGGAGTACAGCCCATTTACTGCCCTTGGAATGAGTGAAATGTGCTGAACTAGGCTTATTTGCAGATCACAGGAATTACTTCTACAGCCATAATTACATTTTTTTTTAATCCTATTGCTGTTTATAGCTGCACAACTGCATGTGAAAAACCACTTACTGTGCTTCACAGGCATGTTTTTTCCAACCAAAAAATTACTGAGCATCCTCAAATGAGAACAAAAATTGAACATAAAGAGTTTAGAAGACTGATGGAGGGGAGGATGGTGGAGGGCAGGCTCTCTCACATCAGTTTGCTTGATCTCAGTGTTGTCCATCTCTTCCCTTGCAGCCAGCAGTGTACCTGAGGGTGAGGAACAGGGCCCAGGGCAAGTACCTGACCGTGGCTGGGAGCCTGGCAGACATCAGGGCCACCTCGGTGTGCGCGGCCCCGCGCAGCGGCAACAGCTCCCAGCTCTGGCACTACTGCCGGGGGCTCCTCAAGTCCAAGGTGAGTTTCAGACTGATTTTCTATTAATGCTGCCCTTGATGGCCTGTTATTAGTATTAGCAAAAGCTGATGGTTTAGCGTTAAAAAAATGAAGTAACAAAGAGCACCGCCTTTGAGCAGCTGGTCGAGTGTTGAATAAACTGTTCCTTGCTTGCTTCGCAGGTTTTACCAAGTGCAGCACGATTTACTGCCATATGCTCCGTGCCTGAGACAAGTCAGGCACAAAACTGAGCCTCTGTGGCCTGGATCTCACTGCTCTCCTTGTTTCTTAGGCCAACAATGCCTGTCTGGATGTCATTGGGGGCAGAGATGTGCCTGGGGCCAAGGTTGCCCTCTGGGCAGAACACGGCAAGGACAGGCAAAAGTGGAGACTCAACGAGGATGGAACCATCAGTTCATACCTCAGTGACCAACTGGTGCTTGATATTAAAGGTATTTAAAAACAAAACTCTAAACCTCACAGGCTTTAAGTGTGTTTTTTTTTATTAACTTCCATATTCCAGGTTTGTTTGTTTTTTTAAATTAAGGTCAGAAACTGAATCCTGCCTTTTCTGTCCCATTGCTTGACAGTGGGACAAGAAACAACAGGGCAGGGAGGAACCTTTCTCTTTTGATTCCAGAGGTTTATTTTGATCAGTTCAACTGTTCAAAATAAACTGCTCAACTGTACTTTGGGGAGTTAGAAGTGGAAGTTACAGAAGACAAAATGGTGAAGGAAAATAAACCCAGAATAGCTCAAGAAGAGGAGTTGAAAAAGAGGGCTGGTTAAAATTGTCATTGCTCAGTTGCAGAAACCAGCCCCCTACCTCATGGAATTCCTGTCTTTCAGCTGATTTTCTTACTTAGCCACACTTCTCAAAGATTGTGTATAATTTTTATGAGTATTTCTTTCAAAAGCTTTTCCTTCATGACTTCCTTTTGTTTTTAAGGAGGATATTACTATGACAAGAATCACATCATTATGAATCAGCCAATAGAAAACAAACCGTCACAGAAATGGGATATTGAAATATTGTGAGTAAAATCCACCCCACAGATGGGACTTTTTGTGGGCAACCAACATCTAGAGGGGAAAAAAAAAGAACCCAACTACTGAAGTCATGCACCACTGGAACCATAAGCCCCTCTCTGTTTTGCTTCATGCCAAGCACCAGCTCCTAGAAGAACTGAATTTTGCACAAAGGTGGGAGGTTGATCCAACGTCTCTCTGCAGGGAAGCTGATTCTGTAGAGGCTGCTCCTGTGAAAGATACCATTACTCTTCCTCTGAAGTATGAAAGGCAAATGCAAAAGAGGTTCTGCAGCATGGGAAGTGCAAGATACAGCATTTCTGTTGTCTTTACCTTCCTCTCACACTGCTGGAAGCTCACTGAGGAGTGAATGCACTGATGAGCTTCAAGGAACTTGAGTTGGGCTTTTATGTCTCGAGTGAAGCTGTTTAGGCTCCAAGTGATCCTGAATCATGTCTCCCATTAAAATGCAATTTATTTTGTTGATAAAGACACCTTTGAACTGGAATTCCAGCTCAGCATGTGAAAGGAGGCAATACAGGGGCCTTTCACCCCCTAAAGGACACTGGTAAGCCTTTGTCTCTGCTGTTAACAGCACCAGATTTCCAGTAGCCAATTCACCTTGGCCTGTATTTCCAAAGGTGCCAGCAGCATTCCAGGGCTGGCTTCACCTTCCCAGAGCAGCATGGCTGCATGTCAGGGTCACTGTGGCACCAAGGACAAGTGATGGGCCAGAGCTTGCTGTGCCAGGGCTCTCCTCAATTTCCACACTATGCAACCACAGCTATTGCTGCACCAGAGCCAGAGACCTCACTGACTGCAGGTGGTGCTTGAAAAGCTTTTTCCTGGCCCTTGGAGGGCTGTGAGCACCTGACATGGGAGCGAAGTCCCTCAGCTCCCTGGATTCAGCATCAGTAAAATTAATCTTCATTGAAAATATTTTTTCCCAGCATTTGTATATTCAGGGTAAGTATTTCTAGGACTATTTAAAAGAGTTCAGGTTAGCTGAAGACAGATATTTGAGATTCCAAAAGCTATGCCAGCTGTGCACTCAAACAGGATCAT
Organism: Sialia sialis; assembly: GCA_009812075.1. Taxonomy (NCBI): domain Eukaryota; kingdom Metazoa; phylum Chordata; class Aves; order Passeriformes; family Turdidae; genus Sialia; species Sialia sialis. The sequence continues at coordinate 20,826,374 of VRYO01001681.1, read as the reverse complement.
CCCCAACAAAGACATAACTCTAAGTTTGCCATAGAGATAAAATATATGGATGTCTATTTTTGTATGAAATGGAGTTCTATAAAGTACTATTTAAAAAAAAAATTCTACTTGCACTTACTATTTTACATTCTAAAATTATCATAAATCTGATGTTTGAGTAACAGATCCTCAAATGTATGTATATATTTTTTTCAACTAAAGCACTTGTTAAGCTTTTTTCCAGGTAAGTCAGTACATCAAGTGTTCTGCATGTGACTTTCCATATGAAATTTTAAAAGCTCATGTAAAAAGTTGTAGTTTTTTAAATGAAGAATGACTAAATCATATTTGGTGTCTTAGTGTTACATAACAAATTAAATCAGGCTTTTGTACTTAAGAGACCTTGAATGTAAAATGCTAAAGCATGTCTATTTTAACTGTATAAAACTTTTCAGGAGAAACATTTTACTGCTTGGTTTCTTTTTAAACTAAATAGTTTTCAGCAGATGTTGAGCATATTCCAGTAAAATATTTCTTTTCCAATGGCCAGAAAATGGGGATAAGGATATTGAGTATATGTGGCTGTGCTGTTACATGAGATTGCATATTAAAAATCAATGAAGTGTTAAAGTAACTGCACCAGTCTCATCAAAACCCACTCAAGTGAATATTGAAGATACAGATTCCAGCAACAGGCTTTTGGGTTACTTTCACTTGAAACTGGTGCTGGGGGAGGTAGAGGATAAATATTACTGTTTGTTTATTCCAGGGATGGCAGCATCTGAGGGAAAAGTTCCCTGTGGGAACAGCACATGTGCAGCTTTTACCAGGAAGCTTTTGTTCTGTCAGGGCAATCAAACATTTTCCTGCTGATGAACTTTACAAATGAAAAAATCAAGTTAATGTTTTATGCCCAAGGTTTTGGAGCCTGTTCCATGTATACCTTTAGATGTCCTCCACATCCCAGCAGCTCTCCAGAGGGAAGGGGACACCAGGGCACTGTGGGTACTTAGGAGTGACTTCATCCAGCCACAGACCTGTGGCTCACTTACCTGTTTTTCCCCATGCCATTTCCCAAAAGTGTGGAAGGACAGTTAACATTTGGCATCAGAAAGCAGCAAAGTACAGATACTGCAATGCTTTGTTAGCACTACAAACCAGAGGCTGGATGGATAAAAAAACATAATTTACTCAACCTTACTCTCAAGAGATACTTAATAGCCAGGAGCAGCTAATTCACAAAAAGCATCAAAGAACTTCAATCAGACATTCAGTCCAGAGTGACAGGGCAAGGTTTACTTTCTCCTCATCTGAGGTAAGGTTGAGCTCTTTAACATTAACAGTGCTGTTACTCCAGATCTGCTTCAGTGCATCCAGGTATGACAAAGGGAACCGCAGCCCATGAGTCTGCTGGGGAAAGAGAGGAGAAAACCCTTCAGCAAAATGCAGTGACTTCATTACACAACAGTGAGTGAGGCTGTGGGGAGGGAGCTGCAGGAATGTGCTCCTTCCCACAGCACACTCGTGTTCCTGAGAGCAGCCTCCAAAAGACAGTTTTATCCAGACCTATTTTGCTTAAAAGTATCTCTTCCATACTTCAGCACACTTTACAAGGTAGGGATGTTTATGTGACTTCCTCCTGTGGTTTCCACACAGAAGGAAAAATTAACTTTAAATTTAGCCTCTTGCCTAACCCTACCCATTATTTAAGAAGATCACAAGGTTTTATTTGTAGCTGATATGTGCAGTCTTTGGGCACAGAAGCACATAGGACCTTCATTCCTAAGACTTTTTTTAAGGGCAAGAAGGAAGATCCTGGGATGTCTGTGTGCTGCTCAGGTGCCAGTGTCCAGCCCCAGCTCTTTAGAGCAGTGAGATTTACTTCAAAAGGAAAATAACTGCCAGACAAAAATGGCCAAGGCCAGGCTGTGCTCTGTTTTGCCTCAGACCTGAATTACACTTTACAAGAGTGAGTTCTTTACTCCCAGCCTGAAATGAGCAGCCCTGCCCAGGGTGTTCCAGTGGCTACAGGAGCTAACACAGGTTTAACATGACAGAAATGAGGTGCAGTGATCCCCATGGAACACGTGCTACATCTCCAGCAGCCTCCAACAGGACCTGCTGAAGGACACACAGTAAGACACTTGGGGCATGCACAAGACGTCCCATTAGCATCTCAAATGTTTAATTAAGCATGAGATTACATTACTTAGTTTTACTATTCACTGCCTGTGTTGCAGCTTCAGCTCATCCAGGTACTCTGGGAATGAGCTGAAATACTGGGTGCTGAAGAACACAGCCAAACCCACAGTGGCAAGATAAATTTTGGGGTGTGTTTGCAGGAACAAACCTGTGCCAGGCCATCCTCACTGGCAGTGTCATCCTCTGTCCCCATCATGTGAGTTTCTCTCCTGTTCTTTAAGCAATGATACACATAAACCATCTCCCTGCGAATTTCATCCTGAAAAAACAGGAAGAAAATGGTCACAGGTGCTCCACACCCTCACCTCACTCCAGTGCCAGCTCCTTCATTCCAGAGGCCATTGTTACAGCAAGAAAATCGAGTCACCTTCTCAGCTGAATGACCCAACAGCCATCTCCGATAGCAAAAGGGACTCTCCAGAACACCTCTGCAAATTTATTTACAACTTTCTGCCTTAAAACTGCACCTGCTGGAGTCACAGGACTGATGCTGTGTAGAAAATAAACCATTTAAAGCACCTCTCCTAAAAAGCCTTAATGAACAGGTGTGCACCAGTCTGAGACTGATCTGTCCCTTAAAAATCACATGCCCATTATCAAGCCTTGGTCAAGGCTGTGCAAATCAGTTTAAAAAATTGGAAAAGAAAATTTTCCAAACCCTACACAGTCTCACAGCAATATGGACACAAATAAAATGGAGGAGAAAAATCAGAAAGTTCTGGTATGTTCTTCTTGGAGGGAAACATTACACTCATTTTAAAAAACCCCAAAACAACCAAAAAAACCCCAACAAAACAACAAACTTTTATAAGATCATCCAACCTCTGTATGTATTCCCCCCCTTTTTTTTTTTTAATTAAGATAACAAAAAGCTATTCTATAATTCAATATTAATAAACCTTCACAGATCAGCAGTGTAAACACAGAATGCAAAATGCCAGGAGCTATGTTATGGAACAATTTATAAGTGCCACTGTCACCCACTTAGGTACAGAGATAATTCAGTAGTGAAGACTAAATGCAACCAAGAGAATTCCCTCTTTTCAGGAACCCTAATTTTATAACTTCTTCATGTTCTTAAACACAAAGAATCTTTTTTTTATAATCTATTATCCAGAGCTATAAAGGCCATTTTAGCTGCTGTAATGACTTACCCCATGTGATTCAGATAAAAGCCATGCAGAATCACAGACTGAATATAATTCTGTACCCCCCTCCACAAGGGTGGAATGCACTCAGCAAACAGCCCCAGGATCTCCTAAGAGCAATACTGGGATGCAGGATCCAACCAAGCAGAACTGCACAATCCTTTCAGAACAACAGAGCAACAATTCACATGCTTCCCACTCCCCACCCCAGCCATACAAGGGGGGCTTCTTATACTTACAGCATTCTCTTGATCTGGTTCCACAGTGATGATAGCATGGTCTCTAAACTGCAGCCTGATTTTGCTATCTATTTTTGGCAATTTCCCACCTAAGAAGAATAAATTCTCCCTTAGAATAGCAAGAAAACCAAACAATACAAATGAGCCCCCTGTGCACTCCCCATTCTCTTGTAGCCAGATTTTTTTGTTAACCTGTGTTTCCACAGCCACAAACTTGTGGCGGAAGGAGAAATGAGAAAGATTTTTGAAATTTTAGGATAACTTTTTTTTTTCAGTGTAAGGAAAATGGGTCATCTCTCCCACCCAGACACTGGGAATTGACCAGGAGAGGTGTGCAAACACACACAGAGCCAGGCATAACACAAAGCTGGGCCTAGACTGAGATCTTGGCCTGCTATGAAATGCCAGCAGTTGTAAGAGACAGACTTAACCACTACCACCACATCAGCCAGTTTTGGGAATTTCAAACTCTACCTGGAGTCAAAGGATCAGAGTCACATCCCAAGCATGGCGGCAACCGGTGCATGATGAAATCCTTCTTCATGTCAGATGATCTCAGTGCCCTGGAGTTCTCCAGACTGTCTGCAAGCCTTCTCAGAAGGCTGCTCAGCTTTTTGGTGCAGTCAGCTGTGTCCACCTGCTGAACATCCACAAAGAATTCAAGTTGAACAGACCAGGCCTAAAGCAGTGCAGCAAAGCAGTGAAAATCTGGACACTCCTTTTATCTCTGCTTAGTCCCAAACCAAGCTTTGTTTCTTTTATACATTCCCCATGAGCTGTTCACATCTCAAAGCTGAAGCCCACTCTGCTTGCTCTGGAGCTAAAGGACTTGTAAGTGCAGTCGAAGAGATCCTTGCTCCTCCTGCACACTGACAAGCTGAGCAGCAGCAGGACAGGACCACCATAAGGAGGTCCCACAGCAATTCTCAGCTTCGCTGACAAGATTCAGAAGCTTGGCCTGACAGAACTTTTGCTGTCTGACAGATGCACCATTATTCCCTGAGTCCCACCTACTAACCATGAGCAGTTGCCTTGGAATGCTTGTCCGCAGTGTCACGTCCTCCTTTGCTGTATCAAACACCAGGCCAGGAATTGCATCCAGTAAGAAATCTCCCCAAGAGCTAAAGGACAGGAAAAAAAAAAAAAGATTACTGAAATAGCTGCACTGAAATAAAACACACATCCTACTGTTTTTCCTAACTAAAGTAAGTAGTGTTAAGATGTAAAACAATTATTACTTATTATAGTCTCTTTTTAATCAAGTGTTTCACTGTCTGCTACGCAGTGGGAGGGAAGAACTCTGGCCAATAAAAGGAACTGGACATCTCCTTCTTAAGGGCATCTCTTGTCCCCCCCTTCCCATCTGCCAGCAAATGTCTGCAGCTGCTCACTGTTTTTCCAACTGCTTATCCCACACGTGCACACCTCTCTGTCTGCTGGGATCTGGTCCAGACAAACTCTGCTTCAACAGAGATGTCCCTTTTGTCTTGGTGCCTAAAAACACCTGAAGTGTCACCTTCACAGCTATTTTCAAATTCTCCTCAATTTTCCAAGGCAATGTTTCCACATCATACTTCCATCCACAAGCCAAATCAAAACACCAGGACTGCTGCTGATTTTACCTACACTTGCTGACAGCAGGGGCAGAGGAAGGCTCTCACACTTCATTGCCAATAACCTTAATGGATGATGATTCCACTTTTTAACCTTGCAAGAAGAACAGCGTTGAAGCTTTTCCTGCTCCTCTGCTCACCCATGACAGACATGCCCAGGGAACATGCTCCTGACAAGTCACGCACTGGGACTGGCCCTGGGCTGGTGCAGCCATGGATTATGAAATGAACAGCAATTTCAGCCACTGCTGAGGGGTTTTTTTTTAAAGACAAAAATGAGTTTGCAGTTGTAACATTATCTTCCATATCAAAGTCTCCAGCTAGTAAATAATAAATAGAGCAATTAAAAAGCAATCAAGCTTGCTGCATGAAAACCTGGCAAAGAGGCTGCTTCAAACAACAATGGTCTCACTCCTCTCCTTCCCCCAAACCCCAAAACTTCAATTACTGCTACCTCAACACTTAGATTCTGCCCCTAACAGCAGGGCACCTATGTAATAGTGGGGTATCTACTGTATTCCGTGTCACCACATCTCTGACATTCTCTATCCCTTTAATACCCACAGGAAAACAAACCCCACAAAGGCTGAATAGAAGGAGCATGGGAAAGATCCAAGCAGAGCTCATTATGAGGTGGGGTTTTTTTAAGAAACAGGATATCAGTTGAAACATCCTTGAAACACCAGTTTCAGGCCCCTATTCACACACATCACCTGGCAGGGAAAAGGCACACAAAACAAGAAGTAAAGAGGAATTACTTGTTTTGGTAGGTGCTGATGGTCACGTGTGTTGAATGGGAGATCCCTTGAGGAGTGTCAGCCTGGTGAATTGTCCCTCTTGGGAAGTACAATAAGTCACCTGGCTGCAGGAAAATGAAAGAATTGATACATTTAGGCCATTTGGTCAAACTTTACTGTAGTCCAGAGAAAATAACACTCCGAGCAGACAGACTGACAATATATATTCTTTAGAAATCACGAAATTGAGCAATTCTCCCATGTACACTTTAAAAACATAAAGCACTCTAAGCCAGAAGTCTAACACCTCAAACTTTCCAACCCACTGTCAATATTTGCTCTACACCTGTGTGCAAACACAAGTTTTAACATGCTAGAACATGCATAGTCCTGCTGTGCTGCAGGAAGGGGACAAAGAAGCAGCTCAGATGAATCTGCTGGTAATTCAGTGCCCCGGGAATTTGATCAGATCACATCAAAAGAAAAGGCCAGTGTTTCACAAGAAAAGTCAACTAGTCTTGAAACTTTTAGTTAAAACACTTCAAAAAACAAGTAGAACATTCCTCCTCCCCTATCTTCTTACCTATGTAAATAAAATATCTCCACAGAAAATTAAATAGATTAGGGAAGTCCAGACAAGAAAGAAGTGCAAAGCACATGAAGTTGCTTCCAGAAAGAAAAAATCAGTTTATTTGTGGCTTGTCCTATAAACACCAGCACAAAGAGAAAGCTCATAAAACACAGTGATGAAATCTGATTCCACTTTCATTTTATGGTCCTTAAACTTAATCACATCAGCTACTTCTAGGAACCTACCAAGCACGATTGCTTTTCTTGCTACCACCTGAAGGAATTAAATTATAATACCTTTAATATGAATTCGTGTGTGGGACTCCCAATTCTATCTTCTGGCTCAACATTGTACTCCCGAGCCAAAGGCACCGTTGGTTTGTAGAGTCTCCAGTGCTTCTCTCCTTCCAGCTGAAGGATGAACACCTGCAAAAGACCATGAATCCAAATTTTTGGGAACCCTAAGGAAGATCTGCTGCCCCTCACACATCCAACTCATGAGGTATTTTAATTTATCTTCTGATTTGCCAAGTCTGTGGAACCAAGCCAGAAGCCAGGGACAGAAATGGTGGCACAGGTTACTTTTCTGACAAATACAGGTTCTCACCTTCCCTGCTCTCAGCACTCCACAACATGACAAATACAATTCTTTTCACATTACCTTTTACATATCTAAATGCATAAATTTACATTTGAACTAAATTCTTGTACTCTATTTAACAGAGACAACGGAGAGAAGAGTTGTGAAGTGTGATAGTTTTATCCTGAATTTGGAAATCCCTGTTTCACTCCAGTCACTTAAACTTAGCCATTACACTATTCTACACTTTCAGCAAAAATATGTAAGGAAACACTTGCAAATAATTACCCTAAGTTTTCAGAGGGAAAAAAAAAATCTCTTTCTAGAATGTTTATTGTGGGGGATTGGTGGAAGCACACACAAAGGGTGGTGTCCTACCTCGACATCATCGTAGTGAGGAGGAAGGCCCTGAGAGCCCTGGGGAGTGATGTAAACATTGGATCCCACCAGAGACCCAAAGTAACACTCCAGCTTCTCCTGAATCTTCCACAGCTCTTCCTATTAAAAAAAAAAATTATTCTATTACTACTGGAGAGCTCAGCCAAGCCTGGCTGCCCCAGCCCATCACTGGGGAAGAAGGTGACATCCCCACAGGAACACGCAGCCTGGGAAGCAGTTTTTCCTCAGGGCAAACACTGCAGTAGCAAAGGAGATTTGCCATGAAAGTAATGGGTAAGCAAAAAACTCTGGTGCCTCAACAGAACACTGATGTTTGCTCTCTTCCCTGTAGCAACTTCAGGCTGCAGAACCAGGCAAAAATGAGGTTAAACAGAGAATAAAACAGCCATCATCCCGCCTGCATCAAAGAGAGATTAACACAAAGGTCAGACACCTTTTACAAGTGACAGGGAAACATCAGCAGATGCCAATGACTGAGATCATCAGTGACACTGACAGGTGAGACTCTGCTGTGTATTTGGGGCCACCTCACAACTGAGACTGCGTTGACACCTTGGGACAAAAAAGGACTGCCTAAATCCAAGTACCTACAAGTATCCAAGTCCTCTACAACTGTGCAGCACCACTGTCTCCTTCCCACAGACACAGACACTCAACTAAAATGGGGTGGTCAATTCCATGGGGTAATTCTGTGCTAATCCATTGGCAAGAATGGTGGAGTGTCCTGGAAATACTTGACATGGTTTCACACCTCATCCTTGATTAAAGGGAAGTGGTACAAAAGTCCCTGTTTGCACAAGGAAAAAGTGGGGCAGAAGAGATAATTTAAGCACAGATGCCTAATCATCAGTTATATGCATTTAAAAAGAATATTACCGAAAAACATTACAGCATGAATCAGACTTTGTTCTTACTGCAGAGCACTGAAACATGATGGGCAGTGCAAAAGTATAAACTGTGTTTTAATAGAGCTCATGTAAAGATTTCAGCAGATCATCAATGCCAATTACCTCCCCTGGGAGCAGATATGAAGCCATGTCAACAAAAACCTCACCACAATATAAAGCAAGCATTAATTGCCTTAATTACAATGAAACAATCCCACCTTAAATCTCTGAGGCTGATGAAACTGTATTGTTGCCTTCTTCTGGTCAAAATCCTTCTTCAGCTGCATGTAATTCACTCTACCTTCTTTATTTAGAACCTTCTTTTTCCCGTTCACACACCTGCAGACGTTCACATCCCGCCCATAGCACAGGCCCTGGCTGCACAGCTCCTTCAGGTGTGCCAGCTGGAACAGGGACTGGTAGTAAGCAGCCACCAGGACATCATTTCTCTGAACAAGCAGTGGCTTTTGCTCCCAGTAATCCCTGAAAAACACCTCTTCTTTGATGGGAGAGATCAGGCTCCTGAACAGGCTGTCTGGGCTCTCAAAACTCAGGACTGAAGGAGAACCAGCTGTGTCCAGTTTGGGCCGTTTACACTGTGCCTGTGATTCCTTTGCCACTTCAGCAATCTTCCCTCCTTTCTTGGGCATCTTCCTGTCCTAGAGAGAGACCCACAACAATCAGCCAGCAACACTACCTCAAGAGGTCACAGGCCCAGGGCAGCAGTTTTGCCTTATCCAGGGGGATATCAAAGTATACTGGGAACAGCTTTGGCTTTAGGGGCTCACTGATTGTCCCCAATCCTCTCTCAAACCTCAGCAAACTCCAAAGGCAGTTTTTAAAAACTCAACTCAGCTTTAAAGAGATTGAGTGGCAAGATGCAGAGGGAGGTAGAGAGAGGGGGCAGGATCAGAAACTTGTATTCTTATTACACTTCCTTCAACAGTACCAGTTTACAAAAGAGGGAACATTGTTAGGCCTTTCTGTTGATACTATGTAATTACTAAATCTGCAATCTTAAAGCTTGTAAAATATACCAGTTTAAAAACGAAAATGCCAAGATTCTGCTTTGATTTCTTGCAAGCTGTCAAACTTTGTGACATATTTAGAACAAAAATAATTCTTTCATACAAGTACAAACATTTAATTTTAAAGCTGAAAGTAACTTACTCTGTTTTTCCACAGTATGTTGTGTACAATTATGCAAGAATAAAAAAGCTAATTCACAAATGATTTAGTTGCCAAGTTCTCAGGAAAGTTAAGGCACAAATCGAGTTAACAGTAGGTCTAAAGCACGTGCAGACCTCGAGTCTGCTCCAGCATTTCCTCCCCCAGAGCAGCAGCAGAAGCCTGCCTGGGGAGCTGAACTAAGCATCCTGAGATGAGCCAGCACTACACAGCCTGGCAGTCAGGTCTGGGCTGGCAACCCAAACTGACTCTGGGCACGTCTGAGCCAGTCTGAGAAGCCAACCCATGAGGAGACAGAACATGCTGATGCTTTCACTTCTGAGTAAAAATGGCAGCTTTACTCCCAAAAGCAAACGTTGCCAATGTACTGAGATGCTTTTACTTGCACAGATCCCTTATCCTGAAACCTCAACTCCAGTTCTGGTATTTCCAGTACAAAGTTTTCCTGTGCAGCAGGACACCTTGCTGATCCCCCAGCTCCTGGGCAATGCTTCAGCAGCAGCTCCTGGAGCAGCCTGGAATAGTAACCTGTGGTCACCTCAGTCCTGCAGGAGGGAATTCACATCACCACCTTCCCAGCAGGGAGGACATTCCCAGCAGCAGGAAGCCATTGTTCTACATGAGGCAAGGGAACGATTAAAAATATTAAAGACTGAAAATTAGTCCCCGGTTGGCAGCAAGATCTGAAGATGCTGCTGGCACCAGGATCTAAAACTGGTGTTCCCCAAATGTTAGCAACACAAATGCGATCAACCCTGAATTGATGGCTTTGAATTGCAGACCTAGAGCCATCATTTCAACCTCCCAGCTCGCTCAGATTGATCTAATGAAGTTAAATTCACACAGGTACTGTTTGCAGAACTCTGCTTCATTCACACCATGTGTTTCTCTGCGGTGTTTTGTTCGTTATTACAACTGCAAACCCACCGAATGGTTTGGGTAGGAAGAGATCACCTGGCACACACCCCCTGCCATGGGCAGGGACATCTCCCACTCCATCTGTTCGATCAGAACTTTATTCAACCTGGCCTTGAACACTTCCAGGGATAGGGCAAGCCACAGCTTCTCTGGCCAAGCTGCCAGTGCCTCACCATCCTCACCAGAAAAAATCCTCCCTTGTATCTAATCTAAACCTACCCTCCTACAAAGTAAAACCATTCACCCCTCTCCTGTTGCTACAAGCCCAGGTAAAAAGTCTCTCTTACAGCATTTAAGTACTGCAAGGCTGCAAAAATATCCCTGGAGAGCCTCCTCCAAGCTGAAGCAGCCCAGCCCTCCCAGCTGCAGCAGAGGTGCTGCAGCTCTGATGGCCTTGGTGGCATCCCAGCTCCAATGGGTCCCTGTCCTCCCGTGCTGGGAGCCCAGAGCTGGCGCAGCTCTCCAGGCGGGGTCTGATGAGAGCAGAGGGGCAATGCCCTCCCTGACCCAGGCCCCGCCGCTGAGGGTGCGGCTCAGGGCCAGGCCAGCACCGGCTCAGGAGCCATTCTCACCTCCCCAGAGCCCCGGGCCCTTCCCGGCAGGGCTGGAGCAAGAACCGAGCGGAACAAGGGGCCGCTCCCGCCTCGCTCGGGACCAGCTGCTGCTGCCACCAGCGTCACACAGCGCGTGTTCCCGCCGGGGCTCGCTCCGTGGGGAGCAGCGGCAATTCCGGCTCTGGGGAATTCACGCGCTGGTTCTGGGGACACGAGGCCCCGCCGTCGTCCCTCCCCTTCCTTCCCCTCCCCTTCCTTCCCCTCCCCTTTCCGCGGCCCTGCGCTCACCCTGCGGGCGGCAGAGAGGCGATGGCGGTCGGGTCCGGCTCGGCTCGGCTCGGCTCAGCTCGGCTCGCTCCGGCCCGGTCTAGCTGGGCCCGGTCTAGCTGGGCCCGGCTCTGGGGCGGTCGCTGCCGCGCTGGTGCCGCGGGAGGAGCCGCTTCTGGGCCGGTAGGAAATACAGCGCTATCCCGCGTTATTCTTCTGTATTCCAGCAGAGCAACAGTATCGTCACTCCAGTTATTCACAGGATTAAATTTTGTTTCGTACGCACAACAGTGTCTGCGCGGTTTTTTTCCAGAGTCCCCCTGAGGCTCCCGCAAAGAAATCTTCAGAATCCTTACCGAGCACATGAAAACTTCCAGAAATATTTTTAATTACCTTTACTAAAGAGGCCTGGGAATGGTTTAGTTTACATTGGCTAATGAGATCAGAAAAAGATGCTAAAGCATTATTATTATTGTGTACTGATAGTTGGAAGAATTATAAAACCTTTAAGAATGAAGTTGTCTGGACTTAAAAGTTTGCATCACCTATGCTAACACCCACAGGATGTTTTCTTATTACAGATGGGTGTAGCAGCAGATGCTAAAAATAGTGAGGCCACATCCTGCACCTCAGCTGGTCACAGAAATCATGACAAGCTGTTATTTCTGCTCCAAAAACCCACAAGGTACCCTCAGCATAACTGCCTGAGTGCCATCGGGATGAACACTCCCACAAGTATTATTATTATTATTATTATTATTATGTATTTACACAATGCCTGTGGTGCTCTAACTCGCAGGAAATGTTGTGGGATATAAAAGCCATGCATGGGAAGGGCTGGAAAAACAGCAGGAATGGGAAATACTCGTGAATATATTTTTAAAGACTTCCGTGCTGCTCTGCAGAGATAAATTGACTGAAAGTATTTCTTGCCATACCTGTCAGGAAGTTTACACACACTTCAGAGGGTCATGGGAGCTTAGCCAGCCCTCTAGCACCCTCTAGACAAGAAATAATTCATTGGAATACTGTTTGTTACCTTTTGCTATTTATACAAGCAATAGATTTTTTTAAAGTACAATTTATCCTGATATCATCCCTGTCACTGCATTAAGAAGATAAAAATTATAAGCTTTGCTGTAAAAGCATGCAGTTAAATATCATCATAATTTGCAAGAGCATGTAGTGACAGGACAAGGGGGAATGGCCTCACACTGAGAGAGGGGAGGATTAGATTGGATATTAGAAACAAAAAGGCTTTACTGTGAGGATGGCGAGGTCCTGGCACAGGTTGCCCTGAGAAGCTGTGGATATCCCATCCCTGGAATGGTTCAGAGTCACATCTGGGCAACCTGGTTTAATGAAAGGTATCCCAGGGCCAGCAGGGTTGAACTGGATGATCTGCAGTACTCTGGGTGGGGAGAACCCTTGGCCAATGGTTTCATTCAAAGATAAAAGCCACAACAGCTTTCTCCACCAAAAACAAACTCTGCAGCTGTAGAGGGTGTGCCTGGAAGGAAAATGCAGGCAGGAATCTCTTTTCCTCCACCAGCCCACACAGGGCAAGCTGTGCTGCAGGGCTTCTGCTGCTGCAAATTCTGCAAGGAGTTTAGAAAAGGGAACCTTTCGGAATCTTTCTGTTGGAGGCTGAGTCTTCACTGTTGGCTACACAACAAATTATTCTTCTTGTAGGGCAGATCAAAAAATGTGTGAGAACAATGATATTAGTTCATGAGAAAAGTTTAGGAGACACATTACACATCTGGAGTATAGATGGACTCTTCTCAGGCAATCTAGAACATCTGTGCAGGATGCCCCATAAAGGCAGTGCAAGAACAAGGCTGTGATGGTGTATTTTTATTTACCCCCACACTATATAGCTGCTCAGCTTGAGGTCTGGTGTGTTGTTAGTGTTGCCAAAGCCTGTGTGTCCTTTGGCTTTGCATTCCCAGCATTGTCATTCCTGGTATGGTTCTGCTTTTCATGACAGGATTTCCTGGAAAAGTATCAAAGCTGTCTGAACTCTGATAAATTTGTTTGGCAGTGATCCCTCCCACTCAGTCGGTGAGATTTCAGTCACTCAGCAGGCACCCTGCCACCACTTCTCCAGCCCTGGAACTGAGAGCTTGACAAATGGAGCTCTTTGGAAAAGTTAAGAGACGTCACCACACTCTGAACAAGATGGGAGCAAAAAAATAAGTAATTTTTTTTTTTAATTAAGTAAATAAATAAAATAAATAAAGAAACCAGAGAGTGACTTAGGCTTCCAAATTTATTCCCACTTCCTCGACCAATAAACTTGACCAAGCATTGGCCAAGCATTTACCTTGTGACATTTTTGCCACCACAAATGATCATTTTGAACTGACTTTGTAAATACAAACTCAGCAAATTAAAATGACAGGTGAACCCAAGGAATTTGGTGGAAAATGCTCCTTATTTGGGAAAGTTACAAAAGTAATCTTGATTCTTTTCTGGGACTATGAAAAGTTTCTGAGTTTATCCCTGAACATCCTTAATTCAGCCTCCTTAGCCTGAACCTAAGGATATTTCCATGCAGGATTCCTCTGAGACTGACAGGTTTCCTGTATGTGTCTCTGTTTTGGCACAGCTGTTTCCTTTTATTTCCTGGAACTGTGCTGGGATCACTGCTGCAAGGGGCAGAGGCAGCTTCTCCTCACTGGAACATTCAATATCAAAAGCCAGAGGGAGAGGGAGGGGGGCAAAACCCCACGTGCAACATAAAGCAGAAGAACCAAAGGCGTGGTTGGTTTGTCCTCTTGAAAAAGTTGTCTAAAATCAGTCTCAAAGCCTGTGTTTCTAAACCAAAGGGTTCTGCAGGAAGGAAGAGGTCACAGCAGGTCAAGGTGAGGCAGAGGTGTGTGGGTGACACGTGAAGGACACAGCTCCTGCTGGGGATGCTGCTCATCCACCTGGGAAGTGGCTGCACATGGTCTGGGATGTCTGTGCTGCCTCAGGGACTGGTGAGCCAGATTCTTCAAAACACAGGTGCCATGGAGAGTCTTGGACAGCTGACAAGAGTGAAAGGTTTTCTTGAGGTGCTGTTGATGCACAATCTACAAAGCCCCTTCAGCTTGGATTCCTGCTGGTCCCTACTGCACTGCTAAGCCAAAATTCTGCTCCTGGTTCCCATCCGAGGGCAGAGGCTGCTGAGATGCACAGGGGTTGCCCAGGAAAATTGAAATGCAGGAAGTGAAACAAGGACAGGAGCCATCCCAAGGCTATCCCAAAGCTGTTGGTGCAGATTTCCAGTCAAAATGGAGCACAGGTGAAGAACAGAGAGGCTGACTGGAGAGGAAGGGTTGGAGAGCAGAGACGGGGCAGTAGCTCAGGTACAGGGAGCTGCTCTCTGTTCAGGTGGGTGAGAAAGGGCTCCCTTAGTGAGCACACAGCTCCTGTGCTGCTGCAGTGGAGCCTGTGCATGGGATCTGCATAGTCCACTTGGAAAAGAACCCAGACATGTGAGAGTATTTCATGAAGAGTTTTGCTGCTGACCAAACCAGCCCAGGTTTGATGCTGAAGTCTCTTTTGGAAAATCTTAACCTTTTCCTCTACTGCTGTTGCATTATTTTTGGAGTGTGATGCAACCCTCATACGCAAAATAATGTCTAGTTTAGAAGCATTTTAGTTCATATGTACAAACCCCAATAGAAAAAGTTGAACACAATATATACACTGGGAAATATAATCCTGGAATACGTGTCAATAACATGATTGTTCTGTAAAATAATCCTGCCCACGTTTCCCTTCAGAGATCTCTTCCTCTTCAAGCGAGGTGTGTCTGCATTGGAGATGTTGGTTTGACTTGTGCTGGTCTCATTCTCCTCACAGGGCTCTGGGAAGGGAGGCAGGTCCATCTCCACATCCGTGTCGTGGAAGCAGCCATCAAAAGCCATCGCCTGCACTGCGTCCATGCTGTACATTCCTGAAGCCTGGCAACAAAGCAGAGTTACTCTGCTTAGCAGGAGCCATTCTGGCAAATCATAAATGAATAAAACACAAGAGAAAGAAAGCTTTCCCCTCAGTGCTGCTCTCTCTGTGGAGAGCATGTGGAGAACAGGGCTATCTCAGCATGGCTCTCTGTGGGGCCTGACATGAGCAAGGAAATGTCATCAAATGTCATCAAACACACTTGTCTGCCTGATTACTGCCAGCTGCTGGCTGGCAATTCGTGCCTCAGCTTCTGAAACAGAAGAATCAAATTCTGTCCTGTAGGTCTTTGTTGCTAGAGTTATGGGAAATTACTTCAAATGTTTCTGGGAGTAGGTTTTTGATGGGATTATCCAATCATGTGAGCAACATATGCATCCTTTCTGTGTTCTTCCCCTCATGATATTCCAGCAAATGAGTTTACAGAGGGGATATTCTTCAAGCAAAGGTTTTAAGTGAGAGCTTCACAGAAAGCAGATGTTTAACTTGTGATTATTTCTGTTTCAGGCACACTTTTCTAAAAATGACCTTGTCATTCATCTGATATTGGGACAAGAAAGAAACAGGAAACAGGGTTTATATGAGGGCATGCTGAGGTCTATTTCAGAGACAGGAAAAATACCTTGATTGATAGGTATTTGCAAATAGAAGAAAGTGGGGGAAAAGGGGGAAAAATATCCTTAACCTCTACCACAAGGGAGAGAAAGCACAGACCTCTCAGGATCTCAGAGAGGAGGACACTTCCCTTCACCCAAGTGAAAAAAAAGTGAGCCACAGAGTGGAGACTCAGACTGTTAGTGTTCTGTTATCACAGTGCTGTACCAGGACTACTATGGATTCCATGATGCTTTCAGAAGGCAACAAAAACACAGAGGGTTGTACCTTGCCCCTTTTTTTGAGTTGCTTTCTCTCTTCAATTGTGGTGAGATAGTTGACTGCTGCATACTCGATGACTGACAGGAAGACAAAAAGGAAGCTGATCCATAAATACACATCCACAGCCTTTATGTAAGACACTTGAGGCATTGAGGCACTTACTCCTGTCATGATGGTCGACATTGTCAGCACTGTAGTTATACCTGCCACAGAGAAAAGAGAGGTTTTCACAGTTGGTTCTCCTGGCTCATTACCAGTGTTAGGACAGCACAGCTTTGTGAGGACCTGTGCCTGACACCCCCTTTAACTTCCTCACACAGGCTCTGAGAAGTGGAGTGAACCATGAAGGACCCATCACACACAATACTGAGAGCACTAAATCATCCCTCTGCTCAGAATGGTCACTGAGCAGCATGAGGAATGTTTCTGTGACAGCTTTGGGCCCTGCCACACAAAGGTGAAAGCAGCTTTGTGGTCATCCTTCACTTCCCAGAGCCAGGGGCACCACTGCATATTTTTTTGGCCAGGAAAGTCACTAAAGAATCACTGTTTCCCAACCCTTACTCAAATTGTACTTCTTGAGAACATATGTTCAATATGTTAAATTGAACATATATCAGCCTGTGTGTCCCTGTCATAACTCCATGGCTCTCTAAAAACAATCCAGCATAAAAATGCTACAGCCACTGAAATCAAGAAAAAAATATTGTTGGCTTCGATGTGACCAGAATCTCACTCTCATCTTTTCAATCTCTGCTCTTACATCAGCTATTCATCCCATTTTGGTTTGCTCCAGCTCAGGGGAAAAAAAAAATAGCATCCTACTCAGGCTCTGCTTTTAAAGAAATCAGTGTAACTCTGGAAGTGAGAACATCTTGACATCTGTGAGACAGCACTGGCAGCTGGGTCTCTGCAGCCCTTCTCCTGTTCTACACCAGTTCAAATGCACTGGAACATACAAGAATTTTCCTGCTACCTCTCTGCAGCTTTTTTAGGTTGAAGGATGGAGGTTGAAATACACATATAACAGGAAATCAATTTATTTAATATACATATACTCTAGGCTAAGGAGCTAGGCTTATTAAACTTTGTTGTTAAGGTTTTCTATAAATTATGTATGATTATGCTAATGAAATGTGCTTTATTTATTTATGGAACTCCTGATGCATAACCTTCTTCAGAAATCCATACATTAAGAACATGATCAGCAAAACCACCTTGACAACATTAAAAATTGCCTACTGAGAATTAAAAAGTTATTTTTAAAGATGAAGCTGAATGTCTTCTAAATAAAAGGAATTCATAGATGCATTAATAAAAGTAGGTAGGAAAACTGCACTTTGTTTAGAGATTAAAAAATAGATTTAAATCTCATATATTAATAGCTTTAGACTGTGCCAATAGAAAGGGACCTGAGTGGCTACAGTCCTATTTTTCTAAATTGATATAATTACAGAGAAAAAAGAGAGCTTTTTCTCTTGTCTAAGGAATATGGCAACACACAGTTGGCTTCTGGTACCAGCATCAGTGAGAAAAAAAGACAGGAGCTTCTTTATTTTATCCTGACAGTCACAGGACTCAGGCATTATGGTTGTATTAGATATCTTAACAAATTCCCATCAGATCTTCAGAGATCCTAATTTTTGAAAAAAATTTACTCATTCCAAGGCATCAGCATTACAGCCATAACAAAGACAGCCTTGGAGGCACATCCACTGATTCACCAGTAGAAGAAAAAAAAAAACTTCTATAAAAAACACTGTAATAGATCCTCTTCTACTGAGCTGAGGTGTTCAGAACTTAGTTTTTGGCTTCTGCAGAAGACTGTGTGCCTTGCACAGCCAAGACACCAAAGCAAACATTTCTAAGGTGTCCCACAGTCAAGGACTTTGCCACACAAGAACAGTTTCCAAATTGGTAAGAAAAGAACAAATGTTTCTTCAGAAAAAGAGCTGCAGAGCTTCTCCATAGATTGGGCTACACCTAATATTCCAGGGATTTGGGGAGGGATCTGGCTGCCTGTTCCTACCTGTTACTTTGCTGGGAAGAGGGAAGGAAAACCCAGATTTTGCAATTAAGTAGAATTCTATCAGGGAATCTGCAGAATCATCCCTTCTTGCTTTTGTGGTGTGTAAGCTGATTCCAGAAATAGCAAAGCCAGTCTGAACAAACACCCCAAATGTAGAGACTGACTACAAGTCATGGCAGCAAAGGTAATAAAAGTGTTGTTCAGACAATTATCTGATATTTTTGCTGATGTCCTGTGTAAATAAGCAAAGGTAACTCCAAACCCTCCCATCTCAATTCTATTTTTCCCAAAAAAATATACAGCAAAGATTTACCTAATGACACCCTGGCAGGAACAGCTCTTCTATCAATCCAAAAGGAAACCCAAGACAGCATGACCATCAGCATGGCTGGGAAATAGGATTGCAGCACAAAAAAGAAAATATGTCTGCGGAGTGCAAAGTTGATAAAAAGCCGATTGTACCAACCTGTTGGGAAAGAAAGGGAGAAGAACAGGTTGGGGGAGGAGGAAAGAGAGCTGTGTTATTTGTGAGCTCTGTTTGCTGGCCCCTCCTCCTGGCAGGAGTGTTGTGTCCACAGCAGGAGCAGTAAATGCCTCAGAAATCTTGCCACCACCTTACAGTGCTTTATAAACTGTCCATCTTCCCTTATTTGTGGAAGCAAAGGGTCCCGCTGCACGTCTAAAATACTCTGTTATAGCTGAGGTTGGGAAATTGAAAATATTAAATAGACTTGAAGTGAAACTGCCAGGAGAATAAAACAGGAGGATACAATTGTCAGTGATGCCAATAGCCTGCCTACCCTGAAATACCTGACAACAAACAGTCCTTCCTTCCTTTTTCTTTTTTTTTTTTTTTTTTTTTTTTTTTTTTTTTTTTTTTTTTTTTTTTTTGTGGTAGCCGCCTGCCTGCCAGCCCAGCATTCACTTTAGAGGACAGAGTGCCATCTAGTGAATTTTGGGGCTGCTCTGCCTGTGCAGCAGGCATCCATGCTGTACCTCCTGCCACGGCAGGGAAACCAGGTTACAGGGAGGTAAAAATGCAAAAGGGCATGGCTGCACAGCATCTGCCTGTCCAGGACTCACAGAGGCATCTGTGAGCCCCTGCTGGAGCAGTCCTGCACCACAAAAAGTGACTCTATAGAGAAGAACACATCAAAATTAATTGTGTTTTCAGTTATGGACAAGGATTTTTGTTTTAAAGATTATTGTCTCTGAAATGGATTTAAATTGTTGCTTCTTTAGAGGTCTAGGAACTCCAAAAGCCTGAACACCACAGGTGTTGTTCACTGAGATTCACAGGAAAGGATATGCAGAACCTGAAATGCAGAAAGCTGCCTTGTGGGAATGATGACTCTCATTAGTCTTTGTGCTGTTTGTTGTTTGTTCTCCACTATTATTTACTTGGAGGGTAAATTTGCTTCCAACAAGAAACAAACAAACCAAAAAAAAAAGTAAAAAACCAAGAGAAAGTGGAACTTCTTGAGCAAACAAAACCAGATATGCTACAAGCATTATCCAGGTACTTCCCAGTGGTCTCTGGGACTTAAAAAAAGTCTTTGCTTTCACCTTTATTCTGCTGAATAAGCTCACCATCAAAACCTCTGCATGTTAAGTGTAAAGCAGTCAGACTCTGCCAAGTCAAAGATGCTGTGAGGGTGCTGGAAAGCCCTGGGAGCAGGGGCATTGTGCCTGCTGTGCACAAGGCTCTATATGCTTGCCATGAGTGTTTTTTTGATGAGAATAGCTGAGCTCCTGGGACCCAGTCTGGTAGAAAATGTCCCAGTCTCCTTCTTGCAGCAAGGACAAATTTGATGTAGCTCTCAGCAAGGCACAGTTATCATAGCAAGGTATCACTCGCCCTCCTCTCACATGACAGTGGCTCTTGAAAGATGGAGCTCTGCTCTTAGCTCGTGCAGGAGCAGGAGATAAGGGTGAAGAACCTTATCAAGCTGTGAATTCCTCACTGCTTAGGCTGCATCATAATTTAAACTGCATTTTTTGCAGCTACTGCAAACTTGAATGGCTCTCTTTTGAATGCAAAAAGAAAATAACCTGTAAATAAAATTCACCAAGTAAATCTGTCTGCTGCTTTCCGTAATATTTCCAAAGTGTTGTGCACTTCATGGTATTAAATGGAATACTTTCTCTTTTATTCATCTGTTTTGATAGAAAGGGCAATAACCAAACTGAAATGAATTGACTCAGACTGTAAAGTACACTAGCAAGAGTGGTGTTTTCTTTGGTTAAAAACGTGTTACACTACTTACATAGAGAAGTGTTCCAAAATTCATAATTTCATGTAAAATACAAGGAAAACAAACCTCATCCTGCATGAAACCAAGACCACAATAAACTCTTAAAGCCTTGTGTAGTTTGCCAGAAAGTATAAAGCAAGATCTACAGGGAGAAATCAAAACCTGTCTGGGGCAGATTCACATGAATTTAAACTATCTTGCACTGATATAAAGGGATTTTTTTTCCTGCAACTTTATGTATAAACAAGGAAAATTAAGCAAATCATGAATTCGACCTGAACTGGTAATAAATAGTCTCATGTGAAAATCCTCCAGTTACCAGACTTTCAGTGACATTACACAGCACCAAAAGTGAGGATATTTTAGCCAATAAAACACTTTGGAATTCCTTGTTTGCTTTCTAGTATCTGACTCTTTAGGATTTCCATTTTCCAGCTTTTCTATACAGGCAGGACATAAATTGCCTGTAAAGTCAATACTCCAATGGCTTTCAGAGAAGCACCATGATTTTGCAAGAGTTCATAACAGCACATTCTTGGGTGTTGTGCATTTTTTTCCCAGGTTTTTAATGCCAGATATGAAGTCACAAGTATTATTATGGCCTTTTTTTTCCCCTAAAATAAAGTTTTATATTGGTAATGCAAAGAGAACCAATGCCCCAGACCAACAAGACCTCATTTTGATTGATCTTTCAGCAGCCACAGCCATTTATCAGCAAAGAATTTGAATGTCAAAGCCATTCTGCATGATTTTATCCTGTGTTTCTCTTTTCTGAGGAGAAGGGCTTACTATACCAGTACTGCTGTAAAAAGCAAGTCCACTGGAAGCACTGAATTCCTCAATGAAGAACTGGGAGAGGGAGATGTGCTCATCTGTGCTCAGGGACTTGTTGCCATGTTTCCAGTACAACATGAGATCATCTTCATTGTACGCATCTGGGAGAAAGCAGAAAATGAAGTTAGGAATATTAGAGTAAAATTTTTCCAAAAAGTCAAATATTAACATTTTATTTTACTTTTAACCTGCATTTTTTTTCCTCAGAGAAAAAAACCCTCATGCTTTTTGACAGATTTTTAGATTTAGGCCTTGGAATAAATACCCAATGGGAATAAAGCAGGATGCATCATGGTTTTTCCACCTTCTCGAAGCTCAGTGGGGTCTGGAAAGATCCCAAATATGCACATGCTGAAGGGTTCAGATCACACATCAAAGTAAGTGAAAGAGGTATCATGCACAAGATGGAGTGCTGGTAAGAATGCACATGTGAAGAACAATTAGGAATTAAACTTACAGCTTTCCAGTTCTAAAGAACAGTTCTGTGTGTCCAGAGGAAACCTACTGAAATCCATGAAGCACATGGCAGAAACTGTTATTCTGCAGAAAAGAAGAGAAAAACAGAAATGAAAAATTTCACACTTTCTCAGCTATTCATACATTTTAGTGAGATCCCAACCAATCTGCTGTTTAGAATCCTATAGTTGAGGTTTTCTGCCCTTTTAGATGCTTCTAAAATAGCTTCAAGACAGTGAAATACAGTTCAGTCAGTGACAGGTCATATTTTTTTTTATTTAAACATAAATAATCTTTATTATTAAATACATTAATTTCACAATTATAAGCCGCATCTGATTATAAGCTGCATTTCCCGGTAGCTGGGTAGACCACGGGATTTGTCCATAGATAAGCCGCACCTGAATATAAGCCGCACCACTGGGGCAGGCTGGATTCTTCAATGAAAAAGGTGCGGCTTATAATCGTGAAATTACCGTACATTTCCTTTGATTTTTAAAGCCTGTATTTGGCCTGATCCTTCATTAGCCTTTCACACATTTTGTTTTGAAGGTTTACACTTAGGAAGATTAAAAACGGGAGTTCACATTTCTTGACTTGATTTCTCATGGACTGAAGTAGATAATACTACAGATTAGAGCGAATATTATTCCAAGTGCTGTTTTCCCAGGTAGAATGGTTATAATATTTAATTGCAAAGAGAGATTAACTGCAATTTCTGGAAGCTTACTCTCCTCTTAAATGAAATGCCTTATACTGTAAAAAGCATAAGGAAATCTAGGCAAAGACTATTTCACATCCCACCTGCTTTTTCACAAATGTTTAGAGGACAAATATCCCTTTGTATTTAATAAAGAACAAAAAACAAATTGAACTTGCTAGGGGCAGCAACTTAAATATGGTAAATATTGCCAAATTTCCCTTTCCTGTCACAGCTTGCATTTGATGGTTTAGTTCAATTTTTCAGATTTGCCCAAATGGAATCCTACAGGAATTTCAGTGAGGGTAACACTGCTTATACAAGTGCCCTTTGAAAATTTGTGATCAGTAACCACACTGCAGCTGAATTTTCACAAATATGACTTTAACTGGCTTGAAATGAGATCCTAAGAGTGGGACATGCAAAGAACTTCCAACTGTGGATGTTGTTTCCAGCCTTCAGCTATTGACTAAAGGACCAGGGGAACAAGAAGAAAAGAGAGACTATTTTAGCAATTTTAGCATATTATACATGTGGGGTTTTGTTTCACTTTGCTTCAATAAAATCCTGGATGCCAGGCACTGAAGAGAAACTGAAATATGCAGATTTATTGGATGTAAGCATTTGGAATATAATTTACTTACTACATGTAAAACTGGCAATAAAAAAGGGTGTTTTAAAGCACATCTAAGGAATATTTCCTACTTCTCACTTGGAGAATCACAGATTATATACCCCTTAGTGGAGAATAAGGGTGATCTCTTCTTCTCAAGAATTATGGAAATTAATATAGCAGTAAAAAGCAAACTTCACCTTACTGTCAGTGTGACTCTTGAATATACACAACTTTAAAGTGGTGTACAGCTGCTGTTGTAAGGATTTCTGCATGTCTTCATGACAGAGGAGATAAATTCATTTATTGTTGAAACAATTATTACACAGCCACAATCCCAAATGCTTCCATAAATCTTCAAAATGTCCAGATTGGATGACATATCACCTTCTGTGCACAGAGCTAATTAGTAACAAACTGCATTTCTACACAGGCCTCAGGTTCCTTACCCTAGGGGGGAAATTACTCCACGAAAACTATTTCTGCCACATCATCCAAATCTCCTTCATAAAGCAAAGCAACATCATGCAGAGGGAAGGGAAACACGTTAATGACCTTGCTTTTCCAGTTCTGGAATTGTTGTTTCACTTTCCAGTTCCTTTTAGTCCCACAGTGCTGCTGGTATCAGCACCAAAAATCTGCTCTCTGTGCCTGTCTAGAGCCCTGGTTGGTATCACTGGCATGTTAACTAGTAAGACAGGATGAAAATAGCTGAGACAGTTTAAAAAGACTCAGGAAAAAAAATAAAACAACCAAAACCATTGTTTTTTCTTTCTTAATAATTTTAGGCTTTACTGTACTCAGTAGCAACACTGCTAAAGCCACTGGCAAGGAATTAACAATATCTGAATGACAGAAAAAATATGTTTTCAATCCTAAATTTATTTTCCCCACTGGCACACTGGTCACCAGTTTCCCATTATGTGCTGCCAGGGGATTGATGCCAGCCCAGAATGAGAATCTCATCTGCAAGTATTTCCAGTAATTTCAATTACAGCCAGTACATGACAACTGCAGTCATGGATTTTCTTAGGGAAGGTGCTTGCTCACCTCAGACTGAAGAGGACATTTCCATCAGGGTACACTCTGAGCATGATGTTTTCCACAGTTGTATCATGGATGAAAGATCTTTTGGAGTGCACAAAAAACACATCAGGTACCCAGATCTTTTTTATCAGCCGTCCATCAAACGTCATGCTTTTGTTTTTGTTGCTACGGAATGAGAGTCTCTCATCCTTCCAGTAATGTCTGAGATACAAAGTCATTGTGAAGTCCTTGGTTTCATTAAAAATAAAAGGAGACAATGCTTGTTTTAGTCAAGTGCAACAGAAAACACTGCCAATTATATATGCAAAGTATCAATTTAATCTGGACATTGTGAAAGGTCTTAATGAGAGGAATCAAGTACCACTCATTGAGTTTGAATGTGAATATTGTCTTGTCCCTGGTGTCTGAGGCTCAGACTTCATTTATCCTAAAAAACCACCTATAAACTATAAAACTACTACATATTTCAGTGCTCTTCTGGATTGGGCCAGCTATGCCATGATAAAGAAGCTTTAAAACCAGCCTAAGGTAAATGGAAAAAAAGATTTCCTCTGGAAATCTTCGCAACTTTCTCCAAAGAGTGGACTGTGGTTCCTTTGAGGTTCCTTTACAAAGGGATTAATCTGAGTTCTTCATGAGCACTTGGTCAATTTTTAAAAATCTGTACATTTTGTACAAATATTGTCCAGGGGCTAAATTTGTACATTTATTAATTAGATACACAATAAAGAAACAAATCAATGGATATTATAAGAGTAAGCAATTAGATTTTAAAATAATTACAATAATGACAATATTCTTTTAATATAAAACATTATTACAAATGTTTTATGATCCTATTTAGAGAAACATCACAACTGCTAATATACATGTGAGAAGAGATGGAGAGGATGCTGCAAGCCCAGTGTGAGCTTCTGCACAGCCTGACTGCTCTGGGTTCACCTATATAAATTTTGTATTATTAGGCAGACACCATTTATCTCAGTAGAACAATTGCTTCTGGTAAGTACTATGAAGAGAGTCATATCTCCCTGTGTAAAATGATTTTATGGCCCTGTAATACAATTTTATGATTTGGGTAGTTTGTAAAGGAGTGCAGGAGTTCATACTGACAGTATTAATGACAATTTGTGCTGAAGAATGAGCAGCCAACATTCCAGTACCACAGGCTCTAACTGCAGTGTCTCCTTCCCAGGACCATTTGTGGAACTGATGTTTCTCTTTCCATTTATTATGATCACAGCTCCACCCATGCCACAAATATGGAATATTCAGATTTGCATAGGCAAATTAGCAAAGGACATGAAGCCTCATCATGCAAAGTGCAGAAGAGTACTGAGAATTCCTGTGGAAGCCCAGGGTGTTTATTGAATAGTTGGGAGTTTTCAAAACAGAGCACTGCCCACTCTGAGCTGTTCTTCTGGCCAGGAAGAAATTCAACACTCACTAGTTTAAATGCCTGCTTCAAGGCAAGGAGGTGCTCATTATGGTTTGCTTTCTTTAACTACATCATTCTACACCATCCATCTGGATGTTTCTGAACCCCCTGTATTTTCACTGAAACCCTTTATTCCAGTTCCACTCACCATATCAACTTCAGATATGCTGTCAATACTCTCCACCTGCACATCAATGCCCACAGGGATTGGTGACCCTGCATGGGAACAGAAAGAGCAATGAGGAGCAAAAATCCCTATTTTTAAAGGGAAGACTGTGCAACACCAGCAGCATGCACAGAGGATCCATCCCAGCATTTACTGCATTCTCTCCACTTTAGAACACTGAGTTATAAAAGGCGACAATAAAACCTGATGCTAAGCAGTTGTGAAAATAAGCACAAAATCTTCAGAGTTCTTTTTGCACTGTTGTTTTTGGCACAGCACCTTGGCCAGCAGTGGCGGTGTCCTTGTGATGCCACAGCTAATGAAGCCCTTGGAGTGCAATTCAGAACCACCACAGGAAAAAGCTGAGCATACACACAAAATACATCAAAGATTGCAAAGCTTTCTCACCACTTCCAATTCACAAACAACATACTTATTATGGCTCTTCCTATCTTTCGTTACTGAACTGTTTAATGTTTGATATAGCTGTTTACGAAATGTATTGCTTGCTCACTACCTCACAGGGGAAAAGCTGTGCACACACTAATCATGTTCTGTCACTGTGTTGTGTATTTACTGAGTGCATTTTTAGGTGGAAATTACTCCAAATCAATTCAAAATTACAGCCAAATATGAAACTATTTACACTCTTTTCAGTGTGAAAAGAATGCCTATATCCACCACCACCCCAAGAATATTCTGCATTTGGCATGAAAATCAGTAGTAATTATTGTACACAGGATTCCAATCACTTTTGTCAAAAAATAGCCAGTTAAAATATTTTTAAAGTACACATTTCAAATAACCAGTTAAAAACATGAATACAAGGGAGTCTGAATAGCATCAGCTTTTCTAACTTGTCTTTGTCTTGTCTTTTAGCCCTGTCAAGCCAAAATAGTCCAGGAGCATCACGCTTGTGATAACCAGCCACAATATTGTGTCCCTTTTTGGAATTATCCTTAAAATAGCAGCCTTCGAGGATTACACAGCTGCCTCCAGTTCTTACCAGTAAAGATCTTGAACTATTTTAGAGGTATTTTTAAATCTGGGTCTGTAATCTCTTGATTTTACTTGTCTTTTTTTTTAATGGGGAGTCTATCCCTGCACAGAACAGATGAAGGTACATTTGTGCAAGGGAAAGCAAGGTGAGATATGCTCAGGCTTAGCAGGGTCTGAACCATTTTCTGCACCAGGCACTGACAAGAGCTGGGTTCTTCAGCTCAGAAATTGTGTCTCTCTCTAAGAGGAATGCCTCCCTCAGCCTCTTGGCCAAAGCCCAAAATAAGATTCAGGACTCTAGACAGCAAAGTTTGTTAGTAAAACACCAGGCAGCACTTTGAAAAATGATGATTCTTCTAGAGAATAGAGACAGCAAAAGACAGTTGCCCCAGAGGCTGATACACAAGAGTATCAATGAATATATTCAGCCAGACTCCCTCATACAAAATAGAAGGCTTTATACCTCTCCTAAACTAGTTTTGCCTGATTCTTGCTTTGTCTTGATCACAACACACAAATAGTTTACTTACTAAATACTAACTTGTACCAAACACTGGTACAAAAGTACCTGGTTGTCATCTAGGTGGAGTTCATTCATTCCCATCTTTTCTGTATTCCACTGAAATCTTGTAAGCTAAACACAGGTTTAGCCAGAGCAGAAGTCATTGTGGAATTTATGCCTGATGTGAGCATTGTTCACAAAAGACATTCACACATCATTTAAATGCAAACAACAATTTGTGTTGAATTATCTGGGTGGAACAGGAGGAGAAGGGGAGCAGCTCTCAATGTTAAGAAAGGCTTTACCAGTTCCTGAGTCAAGGACAAATCTAAAGCAAATAAAGTTAAATGTCTCCCATCACCATCCTTCAGGCAAACAAGGAGCTACACAAGAGTCAGACACCTGACTTTCTAAGCCATGTGTCACGTGTAGTGAGGAAAAGGCTTTTCTTAGTGACAGCTGCTCTAGTGTTTTTTGGAATTTCAAAAACTACAGACAGCTTCTTATCCAAACAAACATTATTCCAGTGTGGACAAAATTCCATCAACAATTCAGCTCCTCTGGGCAGATACAAAAGAACTGATCACAGAACTAGAAATCAGTGGCAGCTTATGGTTGTGTTGGTTGCATGCACACAAACCAAAGTGCCACTTATCCACAAACACACACAGAGACACTTGATTCTTTGAAAGGACAGCTTGTACTGCACTGGGAACTGCTGTAAAAACATGGTGGTGGTGCCAATGAGCAGCATAAAAGAAATCAAAACCTATGGCCAGGAGAAATAGAGTGAACAATTCTAAAGTGAGTTGAATAAAAAGGGAACCGTCACAATTAAATGTGCTCCTGATTAGGGAGATATGCAAGAACTGTGAAACAGACTGCTTGAGAAGAGATTCTTCTTGTCTCTCTGAAGAAAGACAAAGGCCTTACTCATTCTGCTTAGTGAGAAAACACTGTCCAGTCTAGCATCACCACAGAGAATTATTAAAGCACATCCCTACCCCCTGACCCATTACTAACAGATCACAGCAGCTGCAAAGATTTCCTTCCTATTCTGACTCTACTTTGGCAACAAATGCAAGTAGATAATAAAGACAGTAAACACTGCACATATATTTAGCCCTGATCACTGTGCTGTTCAATTTTCTAATCTGGAGCACTTCTATATTATTGTCACTAACACACCCAACAAGACACCTATAGGCTTCGGTCTGATCTAATCCTTCATGGTTTTTGGGAACATTTCTGTGTGTGATTAAAAATCAACTCCACTAGAAACAGGGATAATTAGCTATTGGGAACAGGCTGCTGGGAACTGTAATTTCTTCATCCCTTGTATTTGTTTTTAGAAAAAAACATAATTGCAGTAACATTTGAAAAGGTTCCTAAACCAGCCAAAATAGGAAAGCAATTCATCTACCTCTGTGTCTGCACCACAACTTTCTTCCTGCTAGACTGAGAATTTCAGTCTCTGGCTGACCATCAGACAACAGCATCAAATTCACTTTAAAAAAAAAAACCAACCAGAGCAAAGCTGTGGTTTTTATTTCCCAGTTTGACAAAACTGGGGATGGCAGAGAGGATTTTGTTATTAAATTGAGCAGCTTCAGTTGCTTCTGGAGGGTCACTACAAATCATTATTTTAGAGGGATTAGTGACTTTCACAATGGAGGCTCCACAGATTTTCAGGATAATTACTCCTCAGCAGAAAAAAACAGCATTGTTTTCAGACAGGTTTGTCTCCATGCAAGCCATTTCCAGTCTTTTATTTTAAAAGTCTAAGCATAGCAAAAGAATTCCTTGATGAGCACGGAATTTTATTAACAGACACTACATCAGGCAAATTCTGTAATACCCTTTTTAGAAGGGACATTATGTTAAAAGCCTATCCTTTTAGCATTTTTAGGATCCATTTCTACAGTAATAATGATTGGTTTAGTGAAGTCTGTAATATTTTTATAATAGCCAGACCTTTGGGAACTCAACAATTGCACCTGAAGATCTATGGGATAAATGTTGAATTTAGAAACCACTGTACCCAGCTGGCTTTATAAGAGTGTATGCTGGAAAAGTAGGTGTCATAAATAAATAAATAAATGGATAAATATGTCATTAAATAATCTCAAGGATGTTATTCAGATTCCTGTTTCAGGTCACAATTGTGTGTTAAAATTCTGTTGCTGCCTTATGGATGCTAAAGCACTCCTCACTACTGCAACACCACTGAAATCAGTGGTAAAACAGGAACTCTGGAGTGTAAATTTGGGATTGACACTCATTTCACTGTGACTTTTCTTCACTCTGAGCTGTAAAAATGCCAGTGGATCTGTTTCAGTCTAAGAGAGATTCACATTCCACATATTAAGGGGGTTTAGAAAGTTTGGAAGTGTGTAAAGAAAAAGGTTCTTCCCATGCCACTGTGGCATGGGGGTGACAGAGGAGAAGCAGAGCTGAGGCACTCTCAGCTAAAAGCTATTTCGGAAAGACAGGAGTACAGATGAAATCACACCCAGGGCAATGTGATGAGTGAGGGACCAGTGAAATCAGTGGAAAAATTACAACTGGCTTCAAGAGGAACTGATTGGGCTCTGTGACAAGTCATCTGCAAAAAAAAAAGGATAAGGAGAAAAAGCCTGGGTGCAAAAAATACAACTGCCAGATCACAGGTTCTGAAAGCTGCTTTTATGTACATCACCAGTACTGTTTTCTGGGGTGATCCAGCAATAAAGGACATCACAAACCACTGTCTGCTTTCATGGAAATGCTACCTTGTTTCTGAGGTGACACTGAAAAACTGAAATTCCTTGTGAGGTAACAAGATGTCCAGATTAACAGATATTAGACAAGACAGGTATTAGGCAAGAGGTAATCTGAATTTCTGTTGCCAAGAAACAGACTGTACCTCAACTATTGTTCAATATCAGCAAGGTTTTTGCTGTCTGACAAGACCTCATTTCTATGGCAACCAGAAACCCTTTCCCATTCTCTTAGTGCATCCAAAGATGATTTCCTCTTCCATTCTCCCTCTGGGTATGATCAGCAGCCCCCAGATCCCAGCAGCTGCTGGCAACAAGAGCAGCCCCCAGACCTCAGCTTACCTCCCAAATCTGTGTTTGTCTACACAACTGATTATTGGTCCTCATGCATTTTATTTTGGCCTCATAATCCAGAGCAGTCCAGTCTATTTCCATGAATCATGAAAAGGGAGCTGGTGACGCAAAGGCTCAGACAAAGCTTATAGTGGGGCAGCTTTCTCATTTTCCCTTCCATGAAGGAGAGTCAAAATTGAATCCAAACTGTGAATATGCCATTGAATACTCCCTTGATCCAGATGCAATTTAGTTAAATGAACAAATAATCATCATAGTGCCCAACAAGACAGAAACATGATAATAACCTGAAGGCCTATGGGTAGGGTTGGTTTTTAAAATTTTGTACACAGCAAACAGATTTAGGAACTGATGGATCATTTCAATCTCTCAAAACAAATTTGATGACCATCAATTTGCTAATTTGACAATGAAAATTTGCTAATTGCTACTAGACTGTGCAGTTTACAGGGTTACCTTAATCACTGTTCTCAAAGAATCTTATTCTATTTTTTATATAGTTCTGTAAAGCAGACAATTTGCTTCTCCTATTGATACACTAAACACAGAGAAACACCTTGTCTTTGACTATTTCTGTATTTCATCTTTCTTAATTTCCTGAAGGACAAATGAGGTGTGTTCATTAAGTCTGTCACTCTATTTGAAATAATAATGTTCAAGTAAACTTCCAGAGAAAGGATAAACTCTTAACCAGCACTGTGCAGGCATGTGCTGCTTACCTCCAAATCCAGGTCTCAGTGCAAAGTCATGGTCCTCTATGTGAAGAAGTTGTTCAGTTTTAAGTGGTCTGACCTTTGTGCTGTCAAGTTTCCTCATTTTAATTTCTCGTTTGCTATGTTAAAAAAAAAAACATAAAAAAAGTGAGAAACTGTTTATTTCTTCTGTCCTGACATTTGCAGTGCTAGTCAAATGAAATAGGGACATGGGAATACTGGGCAGCTGAATCTGGAATGTTAAGGGTAACAACTGTGCTAATAAAGCTGGAGAAAGATACATTGGGAAAGGTTGGGAAATGAGGGTGCCCAGGTCCATGAAGAACATCAGTCATTTATAAGAAGTCCCAGGAAAAGCTACTAGATCCTCTTCTGTTCTGTTCTCCTCAGAGCTGTCATTATACCAGAGAACAGAGCTGCATTAAGTTATTTTTCACATAAACACTTGCAAATCAAACTTGGAATTTTTTATATCCACGGTTTAACCACTTCATACATTATCCATATACAATTATTCCTTTTATTATAAATGTGGGTTTTTTTTCCCTAGAAGCTCAAATGACTCAATATTTTTTTTTAGAAGGATTGGGAAAGGACAATCCTGTATCTAGGGACTTGCAGGGGGACTGGCTTTAAGTGGAAAGAGAGGAGGTTTAGATTGGAAATCAGGAGGAAATTCTTTCCTGAGAGGGTCCTGAGGCCCTGGCACAGATTGCCCAGGGAATCCATGGATGCCCATCCCTGGAAGTGTTCAAGGCCAGGATGGATGGGGTTTGAGACATAGTGGAAAGTGTCCCTGCCTGTGGCAGAGGGGGTGGAATGAGATGATCTCAGGATTTTATGTTCTGTTGTACACATCAGGAACACCTTTCTCACAGAAGTGTTCTCATGGTGAGAACTGTGAAGCATGAGAATGTATTGCTTGTGCGGGTTTTGAGACTGCTTTCACTCTGGCTATTTTAGACATTTGTTTGCAGGAATTACTTGAATACAACTGCTTTGCCACAGGCAAGGGACTCTCCCCAGACACAATTTCTTTCATGCCTTCTGTGATTCTCTGGGACTTTGCTGCAAGCAATTCTAATTATTACTTTGGACTGAACGAGAGAAATGTGTTCTGAAAATTGGCCTTGTAGTCAAATACTGCTTAAGGCAAGGTATAGAACACCTTAGGATAAGGTGTATGCCTCTATTTACTTATTTTTCTCCTCCCCCCACATTTTTCCTAAATAAAGAAGCCCAAGAAACTACTTTGATATTACAGGAATGATGAGGTGGCTGCTGGGCTACTCAGAATTTTTGGGCTTGAACAAACTCATTTACCTTAGTACTCTTGAATGTCTCTGGCAGTGCTGTCTGAATCAAATTACCAGGGCAATCAGAAGGCCCATGAAGCATTTCAAATACAGACTTTCGTTTTCTAAGAATGAAAATCATGTGGATGGTGAAATGAAAACCCACGCTTCACAGAACTAAAATCACCACAGAGCAAGCCTGCATCAGGGTAGAACGGGCAGCATTCTGAACAGCTGCAGTGTTCTACATGAGGAAATTCTGCTGCTTGGGATCCAGGAGAGGAGAAGATGATGAATTATGTTCAGAATGCCATGGCACAGCTAATACAGTTGGGAAGCATGAGGTTATTTGTCATCTGACGTGCCAAGGAAAATGCCTGTTTGATGCTCTGAGGATTTCACTGGAAGAAGCAGGCTGGAACTGATTCATCTATTACAACTTCTCACTGGAAGAAGTCTGTGACTGAGGAAGACTTCCCCTGGACAAGAGAGGCAAAACATAAGCTACCAGGGCAGGAATTTTCTACTTAATAAGCCACTGGGAAGAGATCTTGTGGGATTTTAAACCACAAAGCTATTTGGAAGGAACGTGGCCTGCTAGGTGCTCAAAGTAATGAGCTTAAGCATGCTGAACAGATTCTTGCACTCCTGCAAAGTATTTGGAAGCCTACAGAAGTAGCTTTCATGCATTGCAGAGGTCATCAAAAAGGGAAAACAGCCCCCAAACTGGGAAATTGCTTTACTGATGAAGCAGCAAGAGGGCTTGCAGAAAAGGGCATTTTTGCAGTGGCACCACAGAAAGAAATAGATTTGTCACAGCTTACCCAAAAACACTATCAGAGAGATCACACATTAATCAAGTTT
Source organism: Sialia sialis (assembly GCA_009812075.1). NCBI lineage: Eukaryota > Metazoa > Chordata > Aves > Passeriformes > Turdidae > Sialia > Sialia sialis. The sequence continues at coordinate 20,793,242 of VRYO01001681.1, read as the reverse complement.
CTTAAGGCTGAGATCAAAGAAACCCCAGCAGGACAGGTTGTACTTCCACCCTTGCACCTTCAAGAAATAGCCCAGCAAGAACATGAGAGTACCCACTGGGGAACAGAAAATGTTTTAAACATCTGAAGGAAGTAGAAACAGGGAGAGGAATGATTGATATTGTACAATCTATAACAAGCAAGTGTTGTAAAAACAACCCTGACACAGAGTTGTGTTAGGGATAATGAATACAGGAGATCTTTTGGCAAAGAAATCTTTGTGCAACCATTAGAAGGTGGTTTTGTGTAAACCATTAGAAGACAGATGTACCTAAGGACAGGAAATCTCTCCTTGTAGCAGCAACAAAGAGAACTCTGGTATTGGTGTAGATCTGGGCAATGACAGAAATTTATTTGTCTCAGTGAGGCCCATGCTCAAGAAACTACTGCTTCCACTCATACCTGTGCTTTCCACAGCTGTATTTCAGGCAAGGGTTTACATTATGTAAATTAAATAATGTAATCTATAATTACATTCCAAAAGAGGTCATAAAAAGCACTTGAAGTGTTTGAGATCACATAGGGAATTCATTCTTGTTGGTACTTCTATATTAAATGAATGGCAGCACTAAATTTTGGTTGAAAAAGAGTGAGGATGCTGTTTTGACACTTCCCTACCCAATACTATTGCATGGACCTTGGTATTTGACAAAGATCTCAAAGAGCAGTTAGTCACTGCCTACAAAACCAAAGCAGCTTATTCATGAGTAATTAACAATGGACAAAGATGTGTCAGGCCTTTAAAGACAAATTTAGCTGCTCCTACCTAGCCTTGAAAACCATTAGTGAATGAAAGGTCAAAGGTCTGTTCAAGGGTACTTAGATAATTTTTGGTTTAATCCCTTAATGTCATCAGTGTAGCTCCATAAACCAATGGCATGAGTGGGATTGATGTGGTTCATGTCCCATCTGGTTGTCTTTAACAGGCTATCAAAAGTTTATGCTGGTTCAAGGAGGAATCAGACAAGTTCATCAAAAATAAATCCACTTAAGAACACTAAATCAGCAGAAATGACACCCAACACAGGATGTTGCTGGAGGAAATTTGGTGACTTGGTACACCTGCGAATATTAGGGGAAAATATCTTATTTGCCCTGTCCTTCCTCATCCAAGTTGTGCTTGCAAGGCCCTTCTTACAAACTCAGATTAGTACAGGGATCCCTGGAAAGATCCAGCTTAGCTGTTCTTCTGTGTAAAGTTCTGCTAATGATATGGTAAAAGTTCTTGTAGGAAACTAGAGAAAGGGTTTTTTCCCCCACCCTTTCATATTCAGAATTAAACTAAGTTAATGAGAGGAATACTATTAGAGTGACTTTTATGAAAAGAATACCCTGATGTCATGGCCATAAGATTTTTTCCAGTGTTGTGTTCTCAAGATACTCTGGCTACTACTAAATCAAAGGTATCCAAAAGGTAGAAATTACAAAAATCTTATTCCAAGGGGAGTCTGTGGGGTAATCCAGCAGTGTGACCTCTCAAATGTTTTAATACATTCATCAAGCCTTGAAGCCCAGAAAAATGAAATAATGAAAATTGCACAGTTCTCTCTCATACACATGCAAATGCATTTCTAATTGTTCAGCAACATGTACTGTCAAAAAATCTAATATTTTGACAATCAAATGTTTTGTTCTTTGCTGTAGGAAATGGACCACGAGAATAATCGCTTTCTCATGTACTTTTGGTTAATGCTTTAAAATCTTCTTTACAGGAGAATGCAGACAAACAGCTTTGGAGGGAGAATTGGGTTACTCTATTAAAACAGTGGAACTTGTAGGTTAAGTAACATTTTCACAAGGGATTCTTTTTAAAAGGCCACCCATTTAACCAAGGCCATCTGTCAGCTGTGTCCCAAATAACCCTAGTGCTGGCTGAAAGATTGCTCCCCAGAAAGAAAAAGATGCTGGTGGAAACTCAGAGCCTGATGCAATGTACTGGAGGATAATGCAGCCTTTAGAACAAAAGCAGAGAATGAAACAAAGAGAAATTAAACACATTTGGATCCTTTGCAGAGAAAAGCTGATTTGCTGCTGCTAAGCTTTGGGATCCTCTGTAGCTCAGATTTGGCAGTCTTCTTGTCAAAATCACCAGGACCTTGGAAATGAGGATGTGGGATGCCAAAGCCTGCCTTGTGTAAAGCAAACTGCCACACCAGGCAGCAGCAGATGGATTCCTCCTTGTTCCTATTTTTCCTTTCTGATACACACTTGTGTCTGTCACAGGATTGTCACGTGGATCCATTTGCATGTACCAGTAAAGATCTGTGACGATGGAGAGGACACTGTGCTAACACTGGTGCTGCAAGAGGATGTACATCAGGATGCCACAAAATTTCCTGTCACCTACCACCAGGTTTCCCTCCTGCTTTGTGATTTTTTATGTCCATGATGGAGCAACTGTTCTCAGCTTGGGCAGAAAGGATAAAAGCAAACAGCAGCAGCATATGCAAACAACACCCTCTTACTACAGACAAAAGTGTTCTAAATGAGTTTAAAATAGACCTTCCTTGCCACTACCACTACCAAGGTATTTTATTCTGTTTCCATTTGATTCTTAACTGCTTCCCCAGACTGGCAAAGCACCAAATGAATTCTTATGTTGATACTGGGGCTAGATCTGTTTGTTTTCTTTTGTTATCACAAATAATTGTGCACCAGCACTCAGACTGTTTGAAATAGCCTCTGAATAGCCATTCTTTTCATGAGCTTTTGGCTTGCACCAAACTTGGACCCATAACTTTGAACAGAAACCAGAAGTCCTGAGTGAAATGGCACCTCTGTTGTGTCATCTGTTACCTTGCACTGCTAAACAGGGTTTTATCAAGACATGGAGGGTTCCAGAGATATTTCACTGGAGGCAAACAGTTTTACAAAGCATGCAACTTGAGGGGGAAAAAAACGAGCTTAAACACATCAGAGGAGCCCAGTTATGTTAATTTTCTTCAAAATGTGATATTGTACAAATAAACTATGAGCTCACCTGATCATTTTAGTGAGGGGTCAAGCACATGTAAAATCTAACAGCTGTAGCCCTTCTCCTTCATAAAACAGAGCTGGTTATTCCCAAGAAGGAGGAATTTTTCTTGGATTATCGCTGGCAGCCATTGGTGTGTTCACATAGTATTAGATTAACCTGGAAACATGTTGAGACCTCACAGATCTCTCCATCATTATTCATTTTCAACCAGCTACTTGATTGAAAGGCCAAGAACAGGACAATGTCTAAAAGCATTAAGAATATTCCAGAAAGGGAACACGCTCTGTCATCACTACAAATAAGGCACTGTTCACCTCATTTAGTGCCATAAAAAAGTCTTCTGTAGCTTTATAGTGCAGTTATTCTGCTGCTTAGGTAATGGAAGTCCCTGTGTAACACTGGCATAGGATTCTTGAACACACTTGTCCTTCTTGTGAGGGAGTTAGAGGGCAAAAATACTCGAAACATCACAGCAGTAGTCTGGTAGCCTTGTATCACACCAGATAAAAGAGCTGTGTGTGGGCGTGGGTGGGTATATAACTGCATATTTATGAGACATTCATAAAATCACAATGTGAAAGGTTATGAAAAATTAATTAATACTTCACCATTTCTGTTTTGGGAACATCCTATCAATACTATGCATACTATCAATCCAGAGACTGGAAAAACAGGACAGTGAACCAAAAGGGTGTGTTGAAAGGTGGCTGACAGCAGGAAGCTTACCAGCTGAACAGAGACAAAGTCTATTTCTTACCTGTTATGTTTTCTTGAGAATGCCATTTGTTGTCGATGATGAAGACGGTGATGCTGGCTGTGAGCACTGTGTAGCACTGCTGTTGGCCAGAGGCAGGTGAGAAACAGAAGTTTCATGACCAGGACCATCTCTTCCAAAAGAGAAATGCACCTGCTCACCCAATCCACCTTGCTGACTTATTTTTAAGTGTTTTTACCATCTAGAAACAGCATAGCAGACAAAAGATGTACGTGCAGCAAGGCATCCCTGAAGAGAGAAGACAGGGGCATCCCAGTTCTGATGTCCTCGCTGAGCTCCCCTTGTATTTTGGCAAATCATAAATTTTCCCTCAGCTCTCCATCCCTGCAGCATCTGCTGTCCATTGTTTTCAGCACTGTGGTAGGCAGGGCAGTTTGCTTGGCCAGGCTGCTTTCCTCTGATCCATTGCTGCCTCTCTTTCAGCAAAGGCGCGTTTTTAAATTCTCCATCACCCGCTCAGTAACCTCTTCAACATAGCCTGTGCAGGCAAAGTGATGTCAAACATTTAATCCCCCTTAAATCCCACACAAAACCATACAGAAATCTGCTTTAATGACAAAGGTCTCTAAATTAATCTTGCTTTCTATATATGTGTGTATCTGCTCAAAATCACCCTCTGCACAGATCAAGCTCTTTTGTTAACTGGCTACATTGCCCTGTCTTCCCAATCATTAACATCAATTCTGGCTCCATCAGCTGCCAGTATTTTGTCAGTACACACACTTCCTTCTGAACAGAATAATATCCCAGTACAAGCCCAAACTAAAAATGAACTCCTGTTTTGATTACTAGAAAATTCAATTCCCCACCCCCCTCCATTTTCTTCTTCTTTTTACTAAACTCTACATCTATTTCATTCACCCTAAATTTACAAGTTATGTGCATGTGCATTCAGTATCCTTCCACCAACCCTAATTCTATCTTTATTTCATTTAGCCTGCCCTACCTACTCAACAGCAGGTTGAATTGAATTAATTAGGTGGAGATAAATACGAGTTCCTGAGCCAGTCTGGTTAAGTTCTGTAGTGTCACCCAACCTACATGTATCAAAGTCTTAGCCCACTGATCAAATTACACCTAAGAAAAAATCTAAGAGCCGTTGAATCCTCTTCTTTCTACACCCAAGCACAGTCCCAAGAGTAGCAGCAAATGAAATAAAAAGAAAACTACACTGCAGGCTGTGTGATAGAAATATCACATTTCTCCATGTCTGGGTACCAGCACATCCATCAGAGTTAACTCATTTCCAACCATTTTCCTCAGCTATAAAAGAATTCAACATTAATTTCCTGTCTCCCCTGCTAATTCTAGTTCCCATTGTTTCCAGATACTGTGGAGAAAGCTGTGTTTTGGATGTTAATGTAATCCTTAGCTGAAACCACTGGCTGTTATCCCCACTAAGCCAGAGACATGGAATGGGGAGAGAGAGGATGCTCTGGCTGCTGAGTTTTATCCACCAAGAGCTCTGTAGGGGACCTGTGGTTACATCATGTCATGCTAATGCACAAACGTGATGATTCTGTGTGCTGACCTCAAGGAACTCAAAAAGAGTCCATTAGAAATAAATAAGTAAAATTGCTTTGTGGATTTATTTCCCAGGTGGAAAAGGGAGTGAGTGGAAGTGCTGCTCCAGAGAGCTGGCTTTGCAGAATGACTGGCACATCCCTGGCCAAGCTGCACATGGATGCCCCTCCCTCCAGGAGAGGGGAGTCTTTGACAGAGACACAGGAAATTAGAGGCTGTTTTCACTGAGCTGTCAGCACCCTGCTGCTCTGTTACTCCTGGCTGTAACAGCAACTTCACCACTAAGCTGTGCTGCTGAAAAGACTGCTCCATGGAGGGTTTCCAAAACATGCTGAATGCTCCTTTGACTACCCCTGCTAAAATCAGCTTTAGCCAAACAAACAAAAAATTTAAATTCTTAAAAAAACCCAAAAACCAACCAAACAAAAAAACTCAAACCCAAACAAACAAACAAACAAAAAAAAGAGAGAAAGACCTGCATGCATTGACATATTCCACCACCTTCAAACACGTGGAGGGGTGCCCTCTGCTGCAAAGGGAAATCAAAAACACTTGCACTGATGTGAGAGAATATCAGTGAGGGCAAACCCACTGCAACAGGTTCTCTTCATGCTAGATCTGTTTTCATTTTCTCTGGGGAAGGGAGCATTACACAGAGCAGAGTATAATATCATTACAAATTACCATTAAGAAAACAGGTTAATCTCCTAAGCATTTGTCAGTAATAAATTCCAAGGAGATCCTCAATGGAGAAGAATTAAAAACAAGAGAATACACTTTGCTTGTATTGAGCAAGTTGCTGATCAGTTCTTGTGCTAAAACACAAAGCACCGTCTCTTTGCTATCAGTAAAATTATTTCTTTAAAATTATCTGTAGCCTACTAAAAGTTTGCCATGCTTATCTTCCTGGGACATGGTAACAGTGCATCAGTTCATTGGAACAGTTTGCAAACAAGCAAGCAGGGAAAAGAAGCAAAGGTGAACACACCACCTGGTTTCAGAAAATGAGATGCCTTCTTTTAGTCAGCAAAATAACACATCCCTTCTGGTAACTGCAATCTGGAGCTACAGACCCCTCTCCATCACAGATCACAGAGCAGAGCAGATTGACAGCAGCTACTATAAAAACAAGAACAGAAGAATACCAGGGATGAGGAAATGCTTCAGAGGCTGGAATTTTGCAGAAAATCTGATCCAACTGAAAGCCATTTCAAACACATGGAAATGAAAGAGCACAGCACACTAGCACTTTTCAGTCTGTATATTAGCTGCAGTGAGAAGAAATGCAACATGGAATGGGGAGTGTAGGTTTACATGGCAAGTAATTTTTTACTCTCCTAATCAGAGAATTAAATACAAGGAAGAAAACATTCATAAGTCTCCTAAGAGGCACTCACTTCTTACAAACAACCAGCAAATACAGAGAGCAGATTAACCACATCCATGACTCTGAGAGTGTGAATGCAACACAGCAGCACAGGAACAGGCAGCATTTTGCTTTTTCTATGGCAACAGACTCAGTGCACAGCACTTACCATTTATATCATGGTGACTTACAAAATTAATGCTAGAATTAAGGACAGTTTGTCCTGCTTCTATTAACACAAATGACAAACCAAGCTTCCAGAATTAAGATACCCATTCACATTTCCCAACAGGATGAAGTGGGAGGAAAGCAGAGACTGGGATTTATGATTCCAGTTTGTAGATCTCAGAACAGAGCAAATTCCTTTTCTTCTCATTACAGAACAACCAGTTGCTATTTTTCACTAAGGCAAAGGGCAATTAATTAAAAGTAAAGGTCACTTAAACAATTTCCTGAACACAGCTGTGGGATATGAGGTCTCCTTGAGTGTCCTATAATCACAGACAGGGCATGGGACCTGTACAAAGTTTGCAGCTTTGAGAGCAGAGCTGGGCAGTTTCCACTAAAATGGCCAAAGACTGGAGACCAAATTCTACTTCTGAGACTTGTCCATTATTGTCTCTGTCCACTGCCCATTCATCCAAAGGAGTGCTTTAAAACTGTGGTGTGGGATCCTCACAAGACTACAATCCACCAAAGGCAGATATATATTTTCCCATATAAAACATCCTCTAAGTACCAGGCTTGAACAGGTGACTCTATCTGCCACAAGGGTTTTTTCTGATTTTCCTTCAATTTACAAAACTCAGGCTTCTCTTTGCTCTGGAGCTGTGTTGGCCACACACTTATTTTGTACAATCAGACATTTGGTTTGAAAGAGTGACAAGAAAAAACAAAGAAAAACCACACACTTCCCCTAACTCTTTGCATTCCACATTTCAAGAGCCTCTAAATCAGAGATTCTTTCCCCTTCATCATTCTGCCCTGGACAGAACAATCACTGAATTAATTTCATCCCTAGATCCCTTTATTTAGCTTCTACAACAGCCTTAAAAATAGAACAATCAGTTTTTCTGCCTCTGGTTAAGGAACATCTGCATCTTGAGGGTGATCTCTGACAAACAAGCAGCCACATTTTTCCCGGATTTACGCTTCTCACAGAAAATTTTGCCTTTCTGACACCTCATGCTGACCACAGGCATGGGATACAGCTGCCTTACTCCTGCATGTATGCCCATTTTTTGCCTGGAGCAGTTTCTAGAGTTTGTTTCTTTATTTCTGTAGGATTAAAAAAAAAAAAAAGAAAAAATCTTTTAGCCTCTTTGCCACGTCAGGGAGGATCAAGGGGCTGACTCTTAAGCCTGAGCAACTCTCAGAAAGCGAGTGTTTTCAGCAGCACAGTGTATCCCCAAGAAGAAGGCTACTTTGCCATATGTATGGCCTCAACACTGTGCTTCAATCCCAAAGCAATACACACTGCATGAGATTATTTTTCCCCCTGATTTCCTTGGCAGACTGGCCAACAGCACAGTCTCTCATCGGTGCTTACCAGTCGGATCCTAACTGCTACCTGAATTTCTTTTGGCTCATTTCCCCACACAGACTGAAACAAAACAATTCAGCAAGTGTGTTTACTCTCTCCTTGCTGCCAAGTTGATGTGAATTAAGTGTTTTCTTCAGCATTCCCTGTTTACTGTCCAGGAGTCAACAATATATCTCTGATGGGAACCAATTTATGAAATGTACTGCATCTCTACAAAGCTCCTTTTCTGTCACCAATGAACATGAGGAGAAAAAAAATTGTTGAATAGTGGGGGAAAAAAATTGCCTTTCAGCTTTGGCTGAAACTGCAAACTTTTTTCATTCTACAGTGAAAATAGAGACAGATTTATTGACTGAAGTCTGATCTCTACAGGTCGCAAAACAGCTTCAAAAGCCATCAGGCACAACTCTCAGTGGCTGTTTTCCAGGCTTTTCTTTCCCATTGGTATCTTCCAGGGAAACATATGTTAGCAGCACAGAGCAGGTGCTCATTTCAAACTGGGAAGCCAATTTTCACTGCGTGAATTGTAGTCTCAAGTAAATATGTATTTGAGTTTACATAGATTTGAGATTTAAGAGGAGGTAAGTGTATTTGGGTTTTCTAAGGCTTTAGAACTTCTCTTTTCCTAATGGCTGACAAAATAATGTAGTTCTAAATCAACAAACATTTGAACAATTCACGTTAAAATCTTGAAAGAGAGAGAAGGTAAGTGATGGAACAGCAGCAGAGAAGGTTGGTTGGAAATTTGGTGATAAAAATCACTGAATTATTTGGGGTGAAAGTGAACTTAAAGACAATCTCATTCCAACCCCCCTGGCATGAGCAGAGGCTCCTCCCATTAGAACAGGTTTTCAAAATTCCATCCAACCCAGCCTTGAGCACTTCCAGGGATGAGGTACCAGCCCAGATTCTCTGGGCAACCTGTTCCAGTGTGGTCCCCACACTCACAGGGAAGAATTTCTTCCCGAATCTCTAGCACTTGCCCAAGCTCTTATGCTCCTGTTCATCATTTCCCTGTTAAAATAAAGATATATCCTACAAATGTCTGGGCTGGAAGATACAATACAGGTATGCTGACTACACCATGTCCATCCTTAAAAGATAGGTGAAGTACAGCAGAGATCCCCAACCAAATGGAGCACCTGCACTGCAAGATCATCCTGCTGTGATGCCATCAGTGCAGAAATCCTGATCTGGAAATTGCCTTCAGACGCAGGAAAAGCTGAGGGGGATTCTGAAGTGCGTCAACATGGATTTCTGTAAGACAAAAACAGTCACCCAGAGAAATGCAAAGTGACAAGTGTTCCAGCTCAGCCTCCTCACCCTTGGGCGCCGACAAAGGACTCAAGACAGACTAACTCTCCTTTTGTCCCCTTTCTATTTTTGTGGGGGAAAAGCCCCAGGGCTGCTCCCCATTTCACAAACCCTTTTGTTGTCCACAAAAATCAAATTCACTACCTGGTGTACAATACCAACGATTACACACTGAAAGAGACATTGGTGTTGATTTCAGGGCTATGCAAGCCTGGCTGCTCCCAGCTATTCCACAAATCAAACACTCAGACTTCCAAAACTTGTCAGTACTTGCACATATTAGCAAACAAAGGAATTGTTCACTGGCTACAAGTTACATAGCTCTGTTGATAATCAGAATTGTATCTTCTCTTGGTTAATGATTCTCTCACTTCCAGTGCTAATTAGTCCATATGCTCAATCTTTCCCTTCTTTTGGGTCTGTGGTCCCTGAGTCAGTGGTCACAATCTGCCCCTGCTGGGATTAATTTTTACCCAACTTGAGCTGATTTTACCACAATTCCTAAATTGGCTTTATGGATTTCTTCTTTATCTTATGAGTTCTGCCAACTGTCCCAGTGACCTGTAAATTCTGCATTCTGTGTGCCTGCTATCCTTCTTCCTGAGCTTTGTTAATCTCCCCCTACACCTCAGAGCATTAAAACACCAAGCCCTAAACCTAAACAACAACAATTTTCATTTGTCTTTCTAACCTGTGCTTCACTTAGCTCTTGTTGGCCACTCTGTTCCATGGATTAAATCTCATTTATTGTTGACCAGGCTTGAAAGCATACAAAGATGAAAATCAATGAGATCAAATATCTGAGAAAAACCAAAGGGGGCAGCAGCAGGGAAGGGAAAAAATAGTCTTTGTGAGGCTGGCCAAATATCCAATATAATCTAAGAGGTTCCTACTCCAGGAGTCCCTGTCCAGCAGCCTGCTGTTCTTCACAGTATCTGCCTTACAGAGACTGACTTCCAGCCCCTTAGCACGAGAATAAAACAGGCTCTGGTGACCGTAATCTTAATTCCTTCAGTAATCCTCGCTGTGTTTTATGGTGTGAGAGACCATTGGAGGTCGTTTGAAATTGAAATAAAGACAGCAGCTTGGTAAAGTGCGATAAGAAGGTAGGGGAACCACTGGAATTTAGTTGGACTTACTGGAAATGAGACCACTAGAAAAAGGTAAAGGTGTTCATTGTAAGAAATGAGCGCACACATACACACACATCCTCTCCCCAAATAATTCAGTATTGGGAATAGCCTATTTACTTTATGTACACTAAGAATGTTTTAGTTCAGAAATGGTGTTCCTGGCCACAAACTGAAGCAGCAGCATCCACAGGAGCCTGCAGCTGGGAGCTCCACGTCCTTACCCAGTGCAGGGATGAACACCTCCCACCTTGTACCTGTCCTGAACGTGCTGCTGCCACCACCTCATGCTTTGTTTCCATCCTTATTTCCTTGAGGCAGCTTGTATTGGAAATATGTGCTTTTTTAAAATCTATTGACTGCAAGAGGCCCCAGTTTCTCCAAGCCCTTGTAATTCACATTGCACGTAGGGTGACAGAGGCCCCAGCCCAGATGCTGTGCCATCAGGCTCAAACATTTCCTCCACAGTTGTGTAAGCTGACCCAGACACGGTGTCCTGGTTCCTTTTGGCCCCTTCCAGGTTACATAAGGTGACACACCATCTGCGCTGACATCTGTGACCTGATGCAGGTGGCATCACTCTGTTAGCAAGGGGAGGAGGCTCCTTACAGCCCACAGCTTTTTTTTTTTCACTTTTAATCTGATCACCTTAGCACAAGGCATTCCTAGCGACTCAGCAATGGCCTTTATCTGTCACCAATACTAGCATATATATGTACATAAGATATATATGGTGGAAATAAACACTACAGATTTGCTGATGTGGAAATAATTTGAGGACCAACATAGTACGCATTTTCCCCCAAATTTCAAAAGTTGTCAAATGCAAAAATTCTTCAGGTAAGAAAGGCTATTTTGCTTGCCTCCTACTTTGTTAGTCCTGAGTGGTCACGTTTAAGATTTTCCACTAGAGTGGAAAAGATTAAAAAAACAAAAAATAAACAAAGTTTTGTTTTACAAAGGACTGTGGTATAAAATTACACTATTAAATTACAGACCCACAGAAAGAAAAGTGGTAAATTTCTTGGGTATTCCTGTGGAGATCAGCATAGTGTGTGGACTTGGAGAATATGAAGAGAAAGAAAAATAAATGCTTGGGAAACACAAAGGTAACTCCAGTAGCCTGAGATGGCAGGAGTGTGATTAATACTGTTCTGATGGAGGAATGTATGTGCAAACCCTGGCTGAGACATTTCCAGAAGTATGAGCTAATGGATTCTTGACCTCGAGTCCCAGTGAAAAACAAGGCTAATTTTTAAAGGCTTTATGCCTCTTTTTGAATAAACACTGAGTTGATTAAAACCTGTAACAAAGCCCTGGGCTTCACAGGCTCAGGGATTCGGCACCTAAGAAACATCTCCAGTGTTTTTGAAGTGGATTTTTTTTTCTTCCTGTAACAAAGGAGCTGCTCTCAGCACAGGGAGGACAAGGTGCAGCTGTGTAACTCACTTGATCAGCCCCAGAGTCTCCAACACACCCAGAGTTAAAATCAGCAGCCTCAATCCACACTCCATGGCACAGACACACCCCAGGACTCGCTCTGATGGATTACTGGGCTGTGGGTGCCTCCCACCCATGGTGACAGCAAGGGGTTGTATTTATAGGTGTTTGTAAAAAAAATCACGCTGAAAATGCGCGTGGTGAGAGCATCCCTGTGTGCATCATGTGAGTCTCGTTCCACTGCACTCCCAGAGCTCTGAGCAAGAGGCAAGAAGCTCAGGGCTCCATTTTGCAATTTGTGAAATGCCAGGCAAAATACAAACTGATTCTGATTGTCTCACAGAAAGAAATAAAATCTCTCTTTTCTGCCTTTCACAATGCTGTTTCTGCCTCTTTGTTTGTTGAGGCTGCTGATCAGGGTGTTCAGCAATAGAGAAATGGGCAGTGTAGAGAGTCCAGCATATCACAATTCAATGCAACAGAGACAGGGTCAGTTATCAAACCCTGGGCAGCCTGGAGGGCTTTCAGCATAGGGCAAGGAAAGCTGTTTGGAAAGCTGCTTTCTCTCCTGCAGCATTAAGTGAAAATGCATAATTCATGGGTTTTAGGGTATTGTACTTGAGAGCATTGGGCAAAACATTCACTGCTTGGTGTTTCCAGCCCTTCTGTTGTCAGTTCCCTGATCCTGCAGGATCTCCAGCCTGTGTAAAACCAATGTAAAAAAGATATTGTATTAATATAAATATTACTAGTACAGCAGGAGTGAGGAAGGCAGCTGTGTCACTACTGCTAAATACTTTTCCTTACCAAACTCTACATCAGCTATACTCTGATTTGAACCTTATCCATAGGAGGAAAATGTAGAGTTGAGAAAAATTGTAAATCACCTAAAGTCAGCCTGAAAGTGCAGCTATGCAAATTGAAGTAAAAAGCAGTCATGAAGCTTAACATCCACTGGCAATGATTCACACTTTTGTTTACACTTTGAAAATCCTCTTTGCCTTAAATTTTCTCTTGGGGACATGTGTTTTTACAAGACAATTTCTCACTTTCATCTTCTCCTGCCCAGAACACAGCTACTCAAGTAAAGGCTGTAACTCTCAGCAAACCCTACCAACTATAGAAAAGGATTAGGTGGGGGTATTATTTGCCTTGTCATTGCTGAAAATAACACATTTTCATTACACTGGAATATCCTACTTTTTTAAGAACTTACACAAGACAAAGGGATGATTTGTACTATGCAGGTAAGAGAATTTAAATTAAAATAGAAACTATAGGTCAAGATGCAACAATAGTCATGCTGAAGTAAAAGCTCATGAATCATCTCCAGTGTGTCTTACACAGTGTCAAAATAAAACAGACTTTTTTTTCTTTTTAAATTAAGACAGAGTTGTTATTCATGTGAAAATTCAAGAGAAGAGGCAAAGGATGATCAAAAATCCATTTTACCCTTTCTGGTGATGGTGGGAGGCTTTAAAATGTCCTCAAAAGAGTGTTTTGGCTGCTGGCTTTCATTTCACAACAGATGTAAAATTCTACTTTAACCCAGTGGATTGAGTAACAGATTGTAAGGAGAAAGAGGAGAGAACAAATCAATAAATAGGTACCTACATGCCCAGTAGAATCAAGTATTTCAGGCCAAACCCACTTCCTATTTTCTTTAGTGGTGAGTTTTAGAGAATAAAACACAATGGCTCACGATTTTTATTGGAGTAGAAGAAGGCAAGTGATTTTCTTCATGCCCTCAAAGCCCCTTTGTCTTAAAAGTCTTGATAAAAATTAGTCTTTCAAACCTAGGTAAATTTCAAAAGACTTCAGTTAAGGACCGGCAGCAGATCAAGATCAAAAACAGAAAATACACTTTTCATCAAAAGGAAAAGCCTTTCTGGAAACTGAACTGGGCTGATGGAAGAGGCTCTTCTCTCAGAAGCATCTGATATTCAAGGGTTTCCACCATTAAATGAGCTGTTAAATAACCATCCATCACAATAACAACAACATTTCTAAAATTATCAACACCACAGAATGGTGGAACAGGGATCACCAGCTCAAATGCAATTGAGAAATTGAGTCCATCTCTGCTTGTACCTACAATAATTAGACTAAGTGGAGCTAGGAGAGGCAGAATTTGAGAGGGAAAGAAACATTGCAGCCAAACTGTTGGAATTAGCAGCTATTTTGCACAGATCACTTTTGAGACCACTTGAATTCCCTAGTTTGATCAAAGAAATTTACTTCTCCTTCCTCCCTTCTTTTCTTCTGTGCATTATTGCATCCAGCAGAAATTCTGTGTCACAAGCAAAAGAGGTAAAGAAGTGCTTCTCAAGGAAAAGCTGAAGAAAGGGACAGCTGCAATGTAAAAATCTGGAGGATATCACAGAATAAGATGTTTACTTTGGTACAAACTCTGTTGGTAATTTTTTTTTTTTTAAGGTGTACTTAAGTCCTGAAAGGAACCTTGGTAGCTCCTATTTGATCAATGACTGATTTTATGCCACAGCACCACCACGAAAAAAAAGGCAGAATTTCTACTCCTTCTGAGAAAAATCAGGTTTTTGTTTTCCTGTGTTTTTACGGGCTCAGGAGGTTCCAGTCTCTCACAGTCTGGCCATCCCAGTGTCTCTGTATGTGAGAGGATTGTTAGTTATTCTTGAAACCCCATAAAACATTATTTTCTAGTAATTTGTGATCTGGTAGATGTTGTTCCCAGCTTTCAGGAGATTCAGTTTTCTGCAAAGGTATCATTGTGCTAAGAGCTTGGTCTTTTCAACAGCTTAGAGGAAGGTAATCCATTTTGCACTTAAAGTGTCCCTCTACCTTTCCATGTCCTAATGTTCTCACCATGATTTTAAATTACTTTGTTTTCTTTGCTTACAAGTGCTCCACTTCCCTGATCTTGGAAAAATTGCCCTTCCTCACACTCTGCCTTTCTGACTTGCAATAAATTAGCTGGTGACTCCACGACAACAAAATTGATCATGTCTCCTCAAGCTGTCTCCATATGTCTCAAGCAAGTTCATGGGATCTCATCTTCTCTGACAGCTCATGTCCTGGTTTTCCTTCAGTACCCTCCAACAGTGACTGCCAAGTGAAAGGAGACAGCTCTGGTGCTGCTTTATCTGATTGTTCTGCCACTTTCATGAGCATTTACATCCCTGGCTATCAAGGATGGCTTTTTATCCTATTCACAGCTTGACAAATGTAAACTTTTGCAACTTCCTGATTGTTTTTTCAGTCAGTATCAGTGCTCCTGCTTGCTTCTCATGTTTCCCAAGATCATTTATAGCCATTAATTGCTCCATGACAGAGGCAAGTGTCTGGCTGTAAATCTGCAGTAAGGGTAGAGAAGCAGTCATTCCTAAAGTTCAGCTCTTTAGCCAAACTTGTGTTTTAAGAGGATTTTAAAAAGTGTTAACATAGTCTGGATACTCTTACCTAGTAGGATCTAGAAAATATGAAGGTGAGCAGACTACCAAAATTCCTACTAATTAGCCAAAGCTTCCTGCAGTATGAGTGGAATATAGTCTGAAATCATTTGGCTTTGGGAGGCTTGTAAAACTTAACCAAGTGTTTCATTAACTGCCTTGTCACTTTTTGAACTACAGGGATATTGCTGCTATTTCTGCAGACAGCAGGAATCTGCTACTAATGTCAACTCAGTAGCTTGGACTAAAACAAGAGCTACTTGGGTGGAGTACAAGGAGAAGAAAGTTTGTACTGTCTGCAGGTAGACCAGAGAACAATCAGGTTTTCTCAGAGGTAATAGGCTCAACTCCTGCAAATTCAGGTTGGAAAAGTATTTTGATTTAGTTAGAAAAGGAGCCATACCCAGCAAGGTTCTGGGGCAATAAATCCTCTAATCCCACAGTTTAAAGAAAATAAAAAGAACAACAGCCCCCCAGATTTACCAGTGATTTTACTATGTCCTTTTTTTCTGAAACTACTGTAACTTGTTCAAAATTCTGTTTGCAATCAGCTTAGCAATATTCCACCTGCTCCACACACATAGGAATTCTCGCTCACAGCCACCCTGCAAATTCCTTGCCATTCATTGTGCAGCTATCAGCTTCTTCATGCCCAAAATAGTTCCCCTGCATCACAGCACAGTGGCTCCCCTGCTCCCAGAAATCTCCGTATTCCTGTGCAGCTCCTCAGTTTGGGAGATCTAGGAATCACAAGCTTTTTACTATTATCTTTGCAAGTTTAGGTGAATCTTCTGGAGAGAGTAAAACCATTAAAAACTCATGCATGTGCAACACTGAAATTTCACAGTAATGCCTGAGCTTTCCAGCTGGGCTCATTTGTCACCATGGGGTTAAGTCCCCGGGATAGTTGGTGCCTCACGTAAGAGGAGCCTGGATAATTTGGCCATAGACTTAGAAAGGTGGCTCTAATTTCAACTAAAAATACATTTGCATTCCTTCTGCCTTATTCTTAACCACGCAGCTTCCCTCTCACAGAGGCACAACCCTTGTGCACGCCTTTCTCCCTTGCCCAGACTTTCTTTACACAACCCTGTATCCTCTTTCGCAGCTCCTACTCTCAAGCTCCAGCTTTCTTCCAGATTTAAGTTCCCAAAATCATCCAGAACAAAATTGATTTCTCCTTGTTTAGGCAAAGAGAGAAGATTTCCGAATTTGAGAGTTATATTATAATGGTGGGTAACATGTTATACTAAAATAAACTCACAGAAAGAGTTTTATTCCATTTGTCTAAGGTTTACAATTTTTTTGCAGTTCTTGTTTAACCAAGACAGATTTCTTTCTCAAAAGTAGTTAAATACATATACGACTAAAGTACATTTTTTTGTATTGAGTCACATTAGATGCAATAAAGTAAACCTCGTTTATCACCAAGTTAATCACAAAGTGTTACTTTTACCCAGTTTTAATCTGGACAGAATATTTTCAGTTTCATTGTCTCAGAAGCTCAGTATAACACAGAATTTGCTAACTTAACAAACAAGAGTTAAAGGCTAGATAATCATGACCTTCCTTCATGTTTCACATCTTCTAGGCAGAGATCCTGGGGATCAGTTCTTTCCTTTAAATTAAAAATCAAAACAAACTAAACAACCACCTCACTTTTGCCAGTGTTTGGGTTGGAAGGACTAAGATAATTTGAAAAAGCTGCCTTAATATATTGTTTGGTTGCTTTTCTTTTTAAATGCTCTTGCCTGCCCTGTCAGTAAGTAACAGATCCAAGTAATTTGAACTGGATATGTTTTTCTTTCTATTCTGTTTATTTTCTTCTATTGCAGAGACAACCTCATAGTTGGCTGCCAATTAATTCAAAGTTGTTCAGTATCTTTGCAAGCTTTTAACAAGAATATGATTTCTTCACTAATTATTCTTAGAGAAGGTAATTTGTGTTATGAAATGTTCTTCAGGTCTACTTTCCTGTGGTTTATGAGCTCTTGCTAGCTTCAGTCATCTGGAGAGAAATGAGACATGTAAGTCTCCAGAAAACAGTATTTATTAGAAGCTACAACCAGCCACACAAGGGATATAATTTTGAAATGAACAATTATAAAAATTTTATGTTAAAATATTTCTGTAAATTATAAGTAAAGTCCATTAGGATTATTTTAAGAATGAAAATATTTTTCCTGGAGAAAACATTAATGACACGGAAAGAGCTGTGTGTTGCCTGAAACACATTTTACTGAAAGCAGAGATGGGGAGGTGACCAGCTGGTTCAGAGTCATTGCACAGGCTTAGAAAAATCCTGCTCTTGATGTAGCTGATTTTGGCAGTAGCTTGAAAAGTCTTGCTGTGATCTGGTACCTTTTCTCACTGGCCAGCCATGACCACAGCATTTTCATTTCCCAACTTGATGACAGCATTTGTAAAACTCTTGATATCTGAGAGTCCAGTTGCTGAAAGCTTGACTCAAATGCTGCAGGCACTGAAGAGTCTCCCAAGAGCACCATGTATAAAATGCAAAGTCATTATGTGTACATTTCTATAAACCCAATGTGTGCTTCATCTTGCTTTTCTCCTGCTGTGAACTTGGTGGCCATCTGCATCCTTCAGTACACAATTATTATTATCAGGGTTTACCAGCTTTGGCTCTCACAATACATTTCACATTAGCTGTCCTCTGTGTTTGATACATTGCTTTAGGAATCCAATTATTTTTTGCTGACATCTCCACCACTTTGATTCATAAAATTAATTAAAACCATTACAACAGGAGGTAATTTATGAAACACTGAACAAGAAGCCCTCCCCCCCCTTAAGAGCTGACTAAGACAAGAACAAAATGAGTAATCATGGGTGATAATTGCATTGTCTCATTCCATTTTCCTCTGAAACCTTATTACAGCTGTCCCAAGAAAACATGCATTATCCAATGCAAGTAATGAAAGAGCAATTCTAAAAGCTAATTGTCTATAAAAATCTAGAGTCGATCCTGTACTCCTTGGAAATAGGAAGGTAATTGCATTGGTGTGCCAATTCATGGCCATCATCACTGGGTATCACATCCAGCTTCAGAGTACCAACTTCTCCCTCTCCTAAGGTGTTGGAAGAAAAAAACCCATTCAGATACTGCAGTGAGACCATTCCAGCACAGATGTGATTTTCATTCTTCATGGGTCTATATCTGACAGAAAAATGCATGCAAGATCCAGTGGCTAAAAACTGAAGAGAAATTCTGTGGCCTGGAGCAGAAGGATTACACTGGCATCTTCAAACTTTAAAATCCCTTAAACTGATACCCAAGTTAGGGAAACACTAACATCTCTTCAAGTATTTCTTCCAAGCCACAGGAAACAGAATAAGAAGAGGAAACAAGTCAAGTGGTTACAGCAGAAGGAACCAACCAAGCTCCTCTCATGAACAAGAGGAAAACCAGCCCTGAATTCAGCTATTGTAAATGTCCTGGTAGAAAAAGGCCATAACTATTCATCTTTACAAATTTTTATGGACTGATAAGTATAATCTACCCTTGGATTAAAATTCAAGTCTGCTTGGTGCTGAAATACAAGAGTTTCAATAAATGTAGAAATATGTGAGAAAATTGTGTCTAGGAATTTATCTTCCTTGATGATAGATCATTGTGTACATGCAAATCATTGTATAGTGAATAGAAGTTAGAAATTATTAAAAATAAAAATAAACATGCAGTCTCTCAGTGATTTAGTGAAATGCTGGACCCTGAGCATAAGGGGGATCCTTTTATGCAAGAGAGTAGCACATCTCCTACTAGCCCCAAGAGATGAACAAGTCATACTCCCAAAAATGACCATAAAATGGGGATCCAAACTTGTTTGGATTAGGTATGGGATTTTGATCCTGTGCCTTTAAAACTGGCAGTTTAGCAAAAACGTTAAGCTGCATAATTTCCCACTGGTTAGAAAAATACTGATGATCTCTCAAGAGGAACTGAGCAAAAAAACCTTATCTCATGCAAACAGTGACTTGTGTATTTTTGGGGTTTCCCCCCCACCTCTGTGTTATGTAATAAGAAATCAGGTGTGTTCTTCACTTTCCATGGAAAAGCTGATTTCTCATTTCAGCTGCTGGTTTTTAAGAGCTCCCTTCAGTGCATATATTGGTTAAAGGATTGAACATTAATCTATTGAAAAGGCCTAGAATTTGATTACTGCACACTCAATGCAGATTAATGAATCTGCAGATTCAGCTCCAGAAGATCCCTGTGCTCATCCCTCAAGCAAGGATGTTGATAATTGAAAAAAGCTGGCCCATTTATCCTGGACTTTTCAGGTTGTACTGCACAAACAGATGAACCCACCGTCCCTTACAGCTCAAACCCACAACCTTTCAAAGCAGAGCATCTCTCAGCTGGTAACTGCATTTTTTGATGCCCACTGAATTATGTGGAGAACTGAGAAGTTTCCCTTTGTTGCTGCTACTATGGGATCGTTTTTGTTCACTCACCTGAGGAAAGGCTGCTTTTAATTCTTCTTTTCTGTGTTCTCTCTGCTTTTTTCCATTAGCAAAGGGACCTTCCTGGTTGTGCCATTTTGGAGCTGGTATTCTTAAAACCCCAGTTCAAAGATGAGAAATTTCAGATAACACTTGGCACATCCAGAGGACTCTGGTGGAAGCTGCTGATACAATTCCAGTGCTCATCCATCTACTGTATATGGAATATAAGGAAGAGGAATGAACTCAAAGGTTTCTGAAGTTCATTATGTTTTTTTCCAAGCAAACAAAAAAAGGGTTTTTTTTCCCTAAAGAGTGATTCAACTTCTTCACAGTCTAAATTTTTCAGCAAGTGAATTGAATCTGATGGGTTTTTAATGTTCTTGTAAAGCCAAGAAAATGTATTAGAAATTGCTAACATTTATCATGTTCCTTGGTAGAATAGTTAGATACTTTGGTTAAAAAGAAACCCCATACTAATTGTCTCTCTTGAATAAATACTTTGAAGTAAATAACTGGAGCTGGTGAATCAATTAAAAATAAACAAAAGATAAATAAAATACTATTTCTGCAAGAAAACAGTGTCCAAATTTTAGCCCATGCAATTTTTTGTCAGAAGAGAGAGGCTAAAATTATCTCCAGCTAAACCAAGGCATTTGTAAACTTGTCATTTAGGAACTCTTTCAGAGATATGCAGGAAAAGACTAGAACTGACAATTATTTCAACAGAAAAAAAGAACAACAAAACAGAGGTTACAGGATGTGTTATTTATTGTACTCATCTGACAGCCCAAATGCAATGAGATGAGGCAGAAGTGCCCAGGCACTGTTTACAGGAAGACTCATCTCTTGAAATAGATTTTCATTTCTCTTTGCTCTGTCATAATTAGAAATGTCAAATTTCTTTGAGAAGGAAAAAAAAAAAAAAAACAGGCATGAGAAAAAAGTTTTTGCTTCCTCTTCTTCCTTAGAAAAATCAAAATATGAGTAGGAATTGAGATATCTGTCTGCAATGAATGTTTGTTCGCTCAGCCTAAAACTTATTTACATTTTTGGGAGTGTGGAGTGCATTGTTCATAATCTAGTTAGTTCGTCAAAAGCATATTTATATATTAATTCTTTACCTTTGAATGATGATGAATCTGTTATCCAATAAACTTAACCTGAGCAACCAGTAAATCAGGAAAAGTCTAGGAAATGCTGTATGTATAAAACAACAGGGTAGGTGAGAAGTGAAGGGAAAAGGGCACACACAAGTTCATAGATTTTGGATATGTGGAGGGCTGGGTTATTTCTTTTATTTGTTTTATTTTTCCCATTGAGTTGCTAAAGAAGCACTGATGGCTGGGTACTTGAGACAGGGAGAGCCCCTCTGATTTTTGGGAATTTTGTTTGCCTTGTTATACATACTACAAAGAACTGTTATTCCTATCCTCATATCTTTGCCCAAGAGCCCCTTAATTTCAAAATTAAACTAATTCAGAGGGAGAGGATTTACATTCTCCATTCCAAGGGAGGGCCCTGCCTTCCCTAGAAGACACCTGTCCTTTAAAACAGGACAGGATACCAAGCCGTATCATGTTTCTGAAAAGAATCTTGGAAAATTAATTTAAAATAACAACACATTTATTATAGTGAACTTACCATTGCACACAGGATAAAGTAACCACAACAAACGTGTTCACAAAATTCCCCAACCTACAGCAGTAATTGTTAAAAACTAAATAGGCTTTTGCTATGCTTGTGGTGCTGGTTATTTTGGTTGGTTGGCTGGTTTGTTTTTCCTCCTGATTTCTGCTCTTTGAGCCAGGAGGTTTCCAGATCCTCAGGTCCAGTGCACTCCAGCTGGCTGACAAACCCTTACAAGAAATGTACTTGCTAAAACATGGTCTGTGCCATGTTGGAACAGGATGTTTCTTCTCTCCTTTCTCCATTTCAAATTGTTTTGCGAGCAGGAAATTCTACGGACATTAAGATTTCAAACATTTCTGTAAGGAAATACTCTGCCTGTGCTTTGAGAGGGGTGTAGTGACTCCAACAGCATCAATTCCAGCTCACAGCTGCCTTTGGATCCCGAATCCTTGGCTCTGGGCGTGTGTCAGGCTGCCAAACAGCCCAACTTCCCAGCTCAATGGGAAGCCCTCCCTGTCTCTGCTGGCTGCTCCTGAGAAAGGGCTGTGGCTTCATCAAGTCCCTTGCTCAGGGCAGCCCACAAGGCTTTCAGGCAGGCTTGGATTACATAGGAATTCATCTAGCTCTGCATGTTTCACAGCTCAGTGAGCAAATCTGGGAACAAAATGATGGTTTAAATTGAATTTTGCTTCTGATGTGCCAAATGGACCACCTGGGTAGATTCCTAAATCTGAATGTCTGCCTGTGGAGTACCACCCTCTGAGGCAGCTGAATCCCATCCATCTGCCACTCTCCAGCCTACAATTTAGCCCAGAAGTTGCATTTTTCTGAAGTGCACCCCATCCTAGGGGGTTACCATGGCAACTGAGGGACCGACTGGCAGATGCTGCTTCTGTCAGGAGACAGCTAAACCACTACAGGTCTCTTTTATGGTCTTTATTGTAAAACCAAAGGTGATTAAAGAGCACAGGTCACATCTGCACAAACCCGCCCCTTTCAGAGCTGTTATTGCTGTATCAGTGACAAGTAATTCAAGTTTTTGTACCAGCCTCTTTAGTGTTTTGAGACAGCCCTTGAAGCACTCAGTTTGCCATCACACAGCTCACCAAGCAGTGCAGCAGCAAAGCCACTAATGGTTTATCACGAAACACAGCTCCCTCTCCTCAAGAGGTTAATGTGAAACTGCCAATGTACAGGAACTTGTTAGAGAGTGAGTCCTATTTTTAAAAGGCTGGTGGAAAGGAACTCACCTCAGAAATGTTAAGGTTCCAAACCCTGCTTTTATTATTAGGCTGATAAGGGATGATAGGCAAATTATTTTCTCATTCATGCCAAATTTCTCAATCTTTCAAAGAGGAATTTTGAAGTGGTGTCTCTGCATAAATTGATTCTAACACCATTTTAAAGCTAAGCTGTGTAAAAGCTAAATATGATCACCACTTGCATCAGCACTGAGGCAATTGCTGAGCACTGTCAGAGGAGGATGGCAACATTTGACTCAGAGCCTCATGTCTTGACGCTTGAGCATCCCCTGTTTGCTCTCTGGCTGCCAGAAGATTTGGTGATACAGCTCAAAACCCTGGTGGGCACAAATCTGGGGCTCTGTTGCCAGGCAGAAAAAATTCCCAGAGATTTTCAATTTCTCATCTACTCTTCCTTCAGGAATATATCTTGATGGATGTATTTTAGTTTTCAACTTGCAGTTTCACTGAGATGTCAGCTCATGGAAAGGAGAAGCCCATTTCTCTTCTAGGTATGCAGCACATCAGAGTTTGTTATTCTGCATAGCTCTGCAACTTGGAAATTCTTTGTTGGAGCCATGTCATGTGGCCATAACCATGCAACACAGAAGGTCACATCCTTCTGAATAGCTTTTAATGCAGGATACCTCCTGCCATATTGCAGGCACTTGGCATTGGAGCATTTCCCTGCAGCCCAGCTGCACTTCAGTCTTTTCTGTAGCATCCCTCTGCTTTTAGACTCTTTCAGTGAACCAAAATATCATTGCTGCATTGAAAATATTTCCCCTTCCTCGTGTCTAACTCGTCTTTTCATTTATCCTCACACTGTTTGCTTTCAGCTGCTTTCTGCTTCCCAGGAAATGGATATCCAGAGGGAAGTGGAGACCTTTCTTCTCTCCTCCTGTCTGTTCTCTGCCTGTCCACTGACAGGCCAAAACTGCATCTTGGGCTCACTCTCTTACACATTGGAATCACTGCTACAAACTGCTTCATAGAATGCCAGCAAACAGAGGGGAAAGACAGCATGAGAAGCAGGATGACAAAAATTAAACAATGAAGCTCATTCAGTTTCTCATTTCTGTTTCTCTTGCCCAGCTCTCCTCTATGAGTATGGAGCAGTCCCAATTTGGAGCCTCCAGACGCAATCAAAGCCATTCAGCTGAGTGATGTGAAATTCAAGTGCTGTCAATGAAGCTGAGTTTCTGACCCATCCTGTGGATTTTCAGCGTGGTAGGGAAGTGTGTGACTGTCACCTCAGTGGCACCCACAGCCACAGAGCAGGCACACACAGTGGTAGTGAAGGAGAGAGGGGCTGGGAATTGCTCCTGCCATGGAGGGGATGCTGATGGAGGTGCTGAGCAACTCTGGGGGTGTGCCAGCCTCCCTGCTCTTGAGGTGAGCAAGAGCTCCTGCCACAGAGAGAATCCCCTCCTTCAGTGTGTACTCACTGCACAACCTTTACATGCAATGGCAGCAGGGCACAATATAATTATATTCAAAAAGAAAAATAATCACTTGAGAAAAGCTGTAAAGAATTTTGAAGTGGGTCTTCTATGTTACATCCTTGTGCCTGGAAAGCTTCCGTAGTGCAACCAACATCCAAGCCAAATGGTTTTATCACAGCGCCTAACACTATTTTTAAAGCCATGTTCATTTAAAGACTTACAGAAATCTTCCTTGCTCTTTCTAATCCTGGGTAAAATAACCACAAATTATCTTAAAGTCTGGTATTTCACTTTTGAATGCTCCTGGAATTGGACAGGTAACAGTCCCAAACACACACAAAGTGCTGAATGAGCATCCTCAGAGCTGTCTACTGACAACTACAACAAAATTAAGTCAGCAAGAAGTGAAGTGAGAGCCCCAATTCATTTTGCACAACTACCGAATGGTTATTATTCTCTGAGGAATAGAAACCCCATCTGGCAACTTGGCAAGTGTCACATTCAACCCACCATTAAAAGTACCTTGTGTTAATCATAATTCCTGTAGATGACCTAACTGTTACAGGTTTGTTTTAAAGGTATGTGGATTTTAATAAAAACTCTTTAGAAGTGAGGTGAGGAAGGAGAAAGTATTGGAAACAGGGTCTGAGCATGGATTCATCCAGCAGAGGGGAAGAAGAACTGCAGTGCTGTTTGAGAACAGCTGCAGATCCCCTGGGATTTGTTTTCCAATTAGTTACAAAGCCTATTAACAAATTCTATTTAGAGGGTTTTCCATTTAAGTGAGATTTTCCTAAATTAGTAGCCGTCAGTTCTTATTTGGATAGTGAATCTGTCAAATTCCATGGATTACACTAGTGTACAGCAATCCTGCAAAAAAAGGGCAGCATGATAATATGGTAGAGTCATAATCAGAAAAAAAGGAGCTTGCTTTAAAGAGTAGCATATCTCTTTTTTTTCCTATCAAAACACCTTGTTCTGTGTTTTAGTAGTAGTTGTTTTTTGAACTTGTCTGATCTTCCAGTAAAGGGAAATTAATCTAGAGGGGAGCATTGACAGAAAGTTCTTAAGCAGAAGGTGGATGGTACCTTTTTGTCAAAGAGAACAAAGCAAATGCAAATACTAAAAGGAACATTTAAACCTAAGGAAAATAAATCTCTATTACCTTAAATAACTTGGGCTCAGCTGTAGAGAATGTCACAAACTGGATGCTTACACAAATAAAGGTATTTGTGCACATTATAATTCATGGAAAAAACTTAAAATTGATTTCACCCCACATTTCCAAGACTAGTTCAATCTCTGTTTAACCAAGGCAGTGACCTCACAGATGTGTTCTGTGCCCCTGTGCTTCAGCTGAGGCTCTGGGGTTGGCCTCTTGTTGTGTGTGACTGGATCAGGAGGAATATGGGCTGGGACCCAACTGCTGCTAATTGCAGCTCATTTCTCAGCAGTGCTGCCAGCTCTGCCCATGAAACAGGACTGTCCTCAAGGGTTGTGAGTGATGGCCTGAGCCTGGCTCGGTGGATCTTTCCATTAAAATCTGGCTTTCCATAAAAGAATAGCTCCGCTCTCCTAGGCAGCCCCTGCAAACCACACACACTCAGTGGTTATTTTGTTGGTGCAAGGCCAGTGAAACCCTCATTGAGCATTTTCTTTTGGAATTTCTTCCTCAAAAACATCATCTGGGATATTCTCAAAGAGCTAAAGGTGTACACAGTAGCCTACTGTAACATTAATCTACTGCTTAGGTAAGAAAAAAAATCACAATCCAACTGATGCAGGATGCCTTTAACCAACCTTGTCCTGCCTTCACTGGGGAAAGCACAAAGAGCAGAACTAATGCTGTGAACAAGTTCAGCATCTTTTTTAAATTAAAAAAAGAGATTGTATCCTACAGGGACCATCTGCCCTGGCTTCAAGACACCAAATTATTTACTAGGAATTGTAGCACATTTATCAGAGAAGTTGTTTTTGATCTTTGCAATGGTATTAAAGAATATCCTTCCTACAAGTGAGCAGTGACACCTGAAGCCTTGCTCTTCCCAGCACACCAGCACTGACAGAGCAGCAGGTGTTCCCTGTATCCTTATCACCACCCAAATTTGGGCTGTAATTAGCCAATAAACCTTTGGATGTCTCCAAGTGCAGCAGAAAGGGGCACTAGAGGGAGCTCCGGCAGCACTGCCCACCTGCGAGCCCAGCCTGAAACCAGAGCTCAGGTTGGGAGGTTTGGGATGGCTTCTTACTTTGATTAACTTCTCTGCACATTTGAATAATATTTTTCAATATTCTTTTGCAGCTGCAAACTCTGGAATTAACAGCATTCCCCATTTCAGCCGACAGCTCCCATTATTCCATGGTTCTAGGAGCTCAGATTTACCACATTACATAAATGTTAATTTAAAAAAAAAAAAATCTTAGTTTTACAAAAACTGCCTGAAAAGCTCCAATGAAGTTTGAAAAATCCTCCAGATATTAAACTTTTTCCCTTATTAAATCCTCCTTTTAATCAGTAAACCCACGGCTATGTATCAGGAATTAAAGCTAATATTTAGCCTTTGAATAAATAAGAGACATTTTGGGAATAATGTGCCTATTGGGGAACTCTGTGAAAAAAAGATTATTGCTATAACTAAAGCAAAAGTGGCAGAAACAGCTTTTTTTATTTTTAGAAAGACATCCACAGTGATTTATTAAACCTCTCTGGGGAAGACAAAAGCTATCCTCTCCATATATTTACTTGAGGGTGAATTTCTTTTCAAGACAAAAATTTAATAATTTCTAAATAAGAACAGTCAGGCTCCTGTAGAAACACCAGGATTATATTTGGAAGAAAATACCTCAAAAATCATCTACAGAGAACCCAACTGCATCAAACATTGCTTTACTCTATTTAATTCACAAAATTGCTCAAGAGCCCCAGCAATGGAGCAAACAACCCTACTTTATCTATACTTTATCTTTTCTTATATTTATTTACTGTATAGTTATTTTAAATCTAATGAGAGCAGAACCCCTGTTATAAAAATTCAAAGACAGAAGAACAAGCATCTTACCTTGACATTTTCTCCTCTCCCTTGTTGATGTCAGATACCTTCTCAAACGTTTAGCAGATCTCCATCCTCTGTTGCACTGACCTCCTCAGGATGTGAAGTTTCCTGGGTTTCACAGCACTCCAGTGTTTGATTCCATTCTTCTCAGCACCCTCTGCCCCCAAAAACTTATTTCCCCAACAGTTATTTTCTCCTTTGCCAAATTCTCTTCACTGCATCACTGTCAATAATTCCTTAACTTCTCCTTTAAAACAAACAAGGAAACCACCCAGCCACCCTTACCCATCTCCTCACACTTTTCCTCTCCCATCATGTTATTCTTCCCTTGCCCCAGGAAATATCTTCACTGTTACTCACCAATTTCTCTTTATCTCTTTCAGTTGTTTTAGTTTTCCCTTCTCTCTCTGTTTCTGTGCTTTATATCCTTCCCCATGCCCCTTCAGCTGCCTGCACTGTGAATCAGGCATGAGCATGTTGTGCTAATGTTCTTTTTTATTTAGTGGGGGGAATTCCTTTTGTTGATGTCATCAGAGTTTGTGCAGCTTGTGTGATGAATGTGTATTTTAGTGTCAATAGGGTAATGAAGCCTCCAGTACCCTGATTCCTCTGATTTAGAATTCTTCCCAACATTCTGTATTCCCCAATGGAGCCTCTCAGCATCTGCCATCCTTGGCAAGAACTGCCATTGAGCAAACAGCTCTTTCCACTGCTCCACCTTCCTTCCTTCACTTTCTCTTCCTCATTGCCATCCAAAAATCTGTGGAGGAAGGGTAAAGCCCATAAAACAGATTGAACATCCTTCCCAAATAATTACTCCTAGGAAACAATGCAGAGGAATTTTTAAATTCAGTGGCAATTAAGATGTACCTGCTGCTATTGCAAAGAAGGCAAACTCACAGATCTATCAGTGAAATACAACTATTTCACCAGCATTACAGACCCAGGCACAGAGAATGGGAAGTGACATTGTACAACTGAGGGAGAGAATTTTTGCCTACATATGGGTGAGAAATGCAAGAACCAAGAGACACAGAGTCCTAAAATCCCTGTGCTCACTGCAAGAAATAATTGTGTTTGTCACTTCACAAACACTGAAAGGAAGAATGAAAATACTGCAAAGGCAGCAATGGGGTTGTAGTTACAAGGTGACAAACCAATTGCTGCACAAAGAAAAACCACAAAACTACTTAAAACAACCAAATATTTTAATTAGAAAGCAACAAACATGCAAACAGCAGGTATAGAAATTTATTTGAACCAACGTTTTTACTATCATGAAAGTTACTTTAAAACATTGATCCAAGCTCCCACATTTGCTGTTTAAGGAAAATATTGCACTTGGCATATTCTAGCACCCCTCATACATGGCAAAACATTTTAAAAACATTTTTGCTTATTTTAACTTGCACACTCTCCCCAAGTCATGCACACAGTCATTCAAAAAAACAAAAGGTTAGGTTATCCAAAAGCAATACCTCAGAATTGCACTAAAGCTCTGTAAGGAAAAATATAATTAATGTTTTATACAAATTTATTGACTTCCAGGTGCTCACACACAATTGTTGGTTACTCTTCATCTTCATTTTCATTCTCCTGGCCAGATCCTTCTGATCTGTCACCTTCCAATCGGTCTGCAAAACATAGATTTAGTAAAAAGAACTTGCAAAATTTTATTTCTCTGGTAAATATTTATTATGTCCTGTCTCTCATTGCTATTACACAATGGGATATGGCTGTGGGTTTTATGGTAGAAGAAAGTCTCTGTGGACTTGCAGCACAGAGTGGGTAGAAATGTTACCACAAGAAAGGAGAAAAGGAGAAATGCCCTAAAGGATGTCCAGGCATGAAAGCAAAATCTGTGTACAAAAGGAAAAACCCTGTAGCTGCTGACTGGCTGTCGGCACAGAAAAGATGAATGCAAGCATCACGTTAAAATGAGATGGTGACTACAAGGGACAGAAGTGCTGTTCTGGGAAGCTGAAACTACAATAGTAACAGCTAGAAATGTGAATAGTCCAGAAACTGGGAGATCACTGCCTGTCACTTCAATACATCAGAAAATGTGTCTTATGATGTAAAGATTTAGAGAAGGGCAACTACAGAATTGTGTGAGGGAACATGACTGGCTCAAGACCAATCACTGAAGCAACAAGCAATGAGATTTAGAAATGATTGCTCCATGCAAGCCTCTTATCACCAATTTCAGCCCCATGGGAACTGGAGGGACATCCTGATCCCCTAGGAGCAGCTGGCAGCAGCCTCAGCAATGCCTCCCACAGTCCTGAATCTCCACACCCTCCTTCAACCCTAAACAGCTCCAAGCCCACAGTCACAGCCAGTTTATCTTACAATTCATGCCAGTCCTGCCCAATAGCTTTCCTATCACACAGCACTCACTGAAAAGATCATTCCTGAATATTTTTCAACATCTAAAAATATATTTTGTTCTTTGTTTTGAGATAAAAATAACAGCTGCAAAGGTGTTGCAAGTCTCACCCAAAGAAGCAATTCCTAAGTACTTTTATTAAGGGAACCTTGAACAACCCTTGAATCTTCTCATCAACCCCAAGAACAGCCAAAGACAGCTGAAGGTTTTGATGATTTCCCAATCAACCTGCTATTTCCTACACCAGTATTGTGGAGAAGCTCTTGAGAAGTCTCTCACCTGCTCTTATGTGATTCAGTGAAGCCAACATTCGGAGCATGAAGGAAGCTGGAACAGTGATGGTGTTTCTGGTCTCTTCCAGCATTAATTCATTTCGAGTTATAACCTGGAGGCAGGCAATTAAAATACTAGCATCAGAAATAAATACAGAGTTATACTGCATTCTAGGGAAAAAAAAAGTTTCTGTACAAAAACCATTTTACAGAGTCCAAAATTACCATAAGGAAGCAATATTTTAATAATTGCTATTGAATATTGTTGTCTGGTGTAAGAAAAGTCAGACAGTGGACTCTGCCTGCAGGTATCCAATAATCTGTCTAAAGAATATTCCAGTAAGATCATGGTTCCATTGTCCACATGCATGGCAGATACTAAGATGAGTGACTAAGACTAAGAAAAACTTTGGAAATCTTTCATGAAGTAAAGCAGATTGATAAGAGAAAGTGCTGTTTCCAGATGGCAACTGTTATAGAGAACAAAGTTCTAGCACCAGTGCTGGCCAAGAATGTGGGAAGGAAAAGAGATGAGGTTACCCTCAACTCCTACCTTCATGCTGCTTGAAACTTTTGGAGAAAATCCAAGAAACACAAGCCATTTTCTATCCCACTTCAGGAACATTCTTTAGCTCCATAATTCTTTGTAAACAGAGCTACAGCTTGCCTCTAAATGACTTGAAGAGCCAGTTCCTACTGTCTCATTTTCAAGGAAGAAATACTAATGAATACTTTTATCTCTCTTCCCTCATTCCTTCCTCAGGGTACTTTCTTGTCATCCTTCCTTCTCCACAAATTTTAATCCCACACTGTAGGTTGTCCCAGCTTTTAGCCTATATTCTTTTGTTATCATTAATCACAAAAATTTCTTTAGGTGCAGACAAGTTCTGACCTTTTTTCAATCTTTGCTCCCAGATCAGCTGCTGTAAGACAGGAAAATAATGCAATTCTTGTTCTCCCTGAGAGACTCTTCAAGCCTGTTCCTCTTATGAGGAAGATGTTGTTGGAAATGTTTGCAGTGCCCTTCTCCCTCTTTTCTGTCATTCTCACCTGTTTGCCAGGCACTTGGCACAGCGGATCCCTCCCTAACAGAAGCAAACTGAGAAGGCAGCAGGGTGCTCTTTATTCCTCTCTCACCCCCTATTTCTCCAGTACATCATCAATAACCTCCCTGACAGCCTGCTGCTGAGGCTTTTTCTCCATTCAGAGGTTTGTTCTCATCCCCACTGTATTTTCCTACTTGCTAAGGTCATGGCCTCTCTCAATTTTAAATACATTTCTGTATCTATATGGAACTTTCCTCAGACACAGTGTTTTCTCCCCATATTTCCCCCTTCTATGGAAAATTCAGTTCAGGTATGTTGGACACTTATTCCAGCCAAACTTAACATGGTGAGAACTATTTTATTGCTGTGAACATCTCCTGTTCCCTACATAGCTATTTCAATACTGCAGTCAATTATTCTGAAAGTTCTACATTTTTTTATTAAAGAAAACATAATCAAATATCTAAATAAATTGCAATTATTAGAAATAAAGGGAGGGAACTAAAGTACAAGAATTACTTTTAGCATGCATTTATGTTTAGCAATACTTCTAAGCCCCAAAGGCTCCAAAACATGTCACGACTAAAGCTGTCACACAATATGCAAGCAAGCGTCACTTCATTCAGTGCTAATAATGGGAAAGGTTCAAAACTCAAAAATTAGTGGTTTGGAGTTTTTTCAAGGGATGCGGGGTGATGGCCAAAGGTTGTGTGTTTCTGTTTGCTTAAAATATATTTAGCATTGCTACAGAGAAATAATGATTAAAACTCCCCCAGTCTACTCTATCCATGCTGCCCAACAGATTTCCACCAAAAAAACACCAACCTGACCACCCTATAACCAAATCTGTCCCATAATATTATTTACAGAAAACCATGTACCATTTTGATACATTGTGTTATGTAAATCACTCAGATATGATTATTCAGCAGTCAGCTCTATGGTCACCCCAGGCCAGTTGCTATATCCAGTTATTGCTCTGAGGACAACATGAAAACAATGAGTTACGTAACTTCACATTGGACTTTTTAAACTGACTGGATTGCAATGTTTGCTTTATTCCATGAAGTTCCCATGTGCCATCTTAACCTTTAAGTCCCTTTTATGCCACTGAATATTTATGATTTTTGCACTCCCTATTGTTCTGTATATGCCTGTATTTCCTTCATCTTCCCTTCATTTATTTGTTTAGAGGCAGGCACTATGTTCATTTATTAATTCCTGACAGTTTTTTCTTCTTTATCTGGGTGTTCACACTTCTCCCAACTCCTTTCATGTACATAATAGCAGGTCATGTTATATAATTTCTGGGAAAGCTGACGAAATGCAAAGTGCCAAGGATATGAAAGTTAGCTGCTCTAAAGGGTGGCTTTTTATATGTGGCTCATTTGTTGAACATTAAATAACTCTGCTGATTCAATATCAGTAATTTGTACCAAAGGCTTTTATAGAATTAAAGATACAACATTACCATGAAAAAGAAGGAAAGGTTCTTACCTCATCTGCAAGTTTTCTGTTAAAAATCTTGGATTCTTCCAGTGGAGACCAAATTTTTATATCATAATCAATACCCGAAGAGGCCAGAACTAGAAGTAAGTAACAGTGATTCTAAATTAAATATGTTATGTATTTATTGGTATTTTCTGCATTTAAATGGAAGAAAAATACTTCACTTGAGGCATTTATTTGCAAGTGTCAGATTTCATGCTGAACAGAGCTTGTAATTACCAAGTCTCCATATGAGATCTGCTCTGTAGTTTATATGGTTTTGAATATATCTATATATAAATGAAGAAAACAAGTGTAAACATCAAGAGCCCTCTGTTTTAGATTTTAAAAAAATCACCAGAATATACAAAAAATAGACACAAAAAGTAAGAGCAAACCCAGCCACTACTAATCCATTTCTGCTGATAAGTATATGCATTAATAACAAAGCTTTAGGATTTGTAGACCCAGGTACAAAGGCAGAACCAAGATAATTTCAAATGTACCTTTGAGAATTTCAGTGAATTTTCATATAAATTTATTTGATATTTAAATCTAAGGATGCTGTTATAAATAAAGGATGAAAACCACGAAAAGTTGCAGAAAATTCTCTAGATCATTGCACAAAAAACGCTGTAGGAATTAAAATTCCATAGAAAGGTTTCGGTAACTGGGAAGCTGAACAAGATTAACTATCCTAGAAGGAGGATGAGGTCTCTTAATGACATCTTCAGGGTGTGACAGGGAGACAGTCACACTCCAACAAGACACCAGCAAAGCTCCAGGGCACTTTGAAAGGTGCTTCCAAAGGGAGCATCCAACTCAGGACATTCACAAGAACTCAATTCCAATAAAAAAAGTTAAAAGTTCAAGGCTTACCCTATGTAGGACAGTATTCCATATACCCCTAAACTGTTTGAAAACCCCCCAGCCTCTTCTAGTATTATTATAATAACTTTACTTGTTAATTTACTAATAGCTGACTCTTACTGTACAGCCAGGTAAGCTGCGAAAAAAGAAATAACACAAATACTTTCTCTGACTTTGTCAGAGGCTGGAGGATGGTTCAGATTTTCCAGCTACATGTGATTCCTTCTACTGCTTTGGTCCATCTTTTCTACCAAGGATTTAATCTAAACTCAAATTATTAGGATTGCTATGAATTTCATTAATTCTCCTAATCTCACAATGCCAGTGAGAGGGAAACACCCACTTCCACTGCATTTTTTTAATAGAGCCAACATGATTTTCAAGTATTGCTGGCATTTCAGCCACCCCACATTTCCTTCATTAGTGTCATAGAAAACATTTTATGTGTTGAGGGCAGCAAAAGCTGAGATTCTTCTTATTGTATCTGACAGTATTTCCATAAACTCTGTTTCAGGAATAGTTTGATGTCAATACATTTTTGAGTACTGAGGGATTTAAGGGCCAAAGTTAAAAGCAGCATTATCTGAATTACACGGGGAAACAAACAGTTCACGAACAATCATCGCATTGCTCTGCTGAGACAGTTTAGGACTGGGCTTTACAATGCTCTGGTGCAGATAAGCTGGACATGCAGAGTGTGAGAATGCTGCTCTTACTGGGGTCGAAGGGATGAGGCTGCAGACAGTTCACCACGTGGTTGTCAGCCTCCAGCAGCATGAGGTGCTCAGCAGTGTGGCGGTCCCAGATGAAAATGTGGCCGCAGTCTGAGCCACTCATGACAAAGTTGGAGCCCCAAAAGTTGGCTTCCTTTATCTGCAAGAAAAACAAAACTTTGGAAGATCCAGCCAGTGAAAAGCTCACTCTTGTGTCTGCGCTAACAGTGCTCAGCCCATGCAGAAATGAGATTTAAGAAATTTTAGAGGAAACATTTAAAGAAGAGTGATTAACAAAATGAAAGTTCAGAAAGTTTAAGATTTCCAGAGCAAAGCAGCTGCTAACAGGAAAAAAGAGAGGAGTTGGGGCAAACTGAACAGTTTGAAAATAAATATCAGCAGATCTGTCATTTTCTGAAGTCACAGAAATGATACTGGAGACAGGGGTATGCAAAGGAGTTTTTAGGGAGAGTTTGTCTAAATTAAAGTTTGTGACAGGCTCATGCCTGGGGGGGAATTTTCCATTACAGAGAAACAGGAGACAAGATAGAAGTTATGAACCCTTCTTCAGAAATCAATTCTGATTTTACTTAGTGTAGGACCTCAAAATAACCATTGTTAAATGATCTAAATTTGCTATCCTGTGTCCTCTACAGATGAGAGGTTTGATGGGGCGGCAGAGGGAGACAGGACATTGCCTCAATGACAGTCAGAAAACTCAGTCATGAGATGTGAGCTGAGAGCTCCACAACAGTCTGGTGTTTGTGCTGCAGGAAAAAGCATGACAGGTTGAAGTGTATTGCATGTAGAATTGTTATTTTGAGCCAGCAGCACCTCTTACAAACTCTTTAAATCAACATACAAGGGGCAGGAGAGGTGCAAGCAGGGGTTTCCTGTGCAGCAGCTTGCAGAATTCACAGACCATTTCCAGTGTTGGAAGATCACTTGGGCATTTAAGAGTAACTCCAGCACAAGGGACAGAATTCTGAGTTTGAGACTATTTACACAGAATCCTGCAATGAATTGTTTTTTGGGTAAGGCTCTAAAGAGGGCCATGCCTAGATTTTTCTCTTTCTTTTGGCACACTTTGCTCAGAAAATGCCCTGAAGAGAAGGGCAGAGACGTTGCCTTGCTCTGCTTTGCCTCAGTTACCTTGATACAGATTCATTGGAAAGTTGCACCCTTATGCTGTTAGAAATATGTGCTTTATTTCCAGCATAAGTATGCCCAGTTTTAAATTCCAGGCTTGGTAGATCTTTGTCTATAGAATTTGTCCCAATGACTGCAGTCAGTGCACTAAAGTCATCCTGATGTCTAAAAATAAACCAGAGATGCTGCATTCCTCTAATGAATTCCAGTGTATTAATCTTTTAGCAGCTTTTGTCTTATAGCTCCTTTTAATACACATTTTCATTATCCTGTTAACATCTAGATTATCCTCAAAAATAAAAAAACTTTTCATTTTAGATTTTAATTTTCGATTATGACCTCTTCCTGTTTCCTTTGTATTCTCATACTCATACTTCTCAATACTCACAAAATCACATTTCAGCACCACAGAAGTGAACAGAACTGTGAATAAAATTCACATTTTAAAATTTCAGTTTTCAAAAGATTGTAAAAGTTGCTGTTTTAAAAGAAGGACTATAAAAATACAAGACTGTCAAATTAAGTTTTCAAAGGAAGAACTAGAATAATTCCATTTGCCTGCATAACCTTAACTCACTATATATACATATACACATACCCATATATATGTATTTATATGAAAAAGTTATATATATACACACATATATATTGATGGTACATGTAATTGAGATCACAGTTTTATCTCTGGGCTGCTAAGGTATGTAGGAAACAAAGCTTTTTTAAGCTGTCTCCTCCATAAATTTGAAGGGGAAATATCATTAGCCCTTGCTTTGCAGGAATGAGGGAATTACTCAAACCAGCAGATTCAAATGAAGTTTGCAACCATAAAGACCAACAGGGAAAATAAAATTACATTTTCTTTCATTCTGTGCATTCCTTGCCATAGGTGCTTGTGTGAAACAAAAGCAAAAAGACCAATCACATCCACAAGAAACCAAACAACAAAATCTGTTAAATAATCTTTATAATAAAAGCTATGCAGAGACTGAATTTAGACTTAGATGAACTCACTTTCAGTATTTTTTAACCACAAAGAGGCTGATGGCAGGACTTTTAAACTAATGGGAGTTTGAGCAATTAGAACTGATTTCTGAAATACAGTGAAAAACTGTTTGACATTAATCAAAGTTTATTCTAAACCCTGTTGTTTATGTAGACTGAAATGTGTATTTATTGAAGCATTTTTCCCAGTGTAATCAAAGCTATTCATACAAACCCTAGACAATGTCTTTGGGGGGTAAAGGGACTGCTCCTCACATCAGCTGCAAAATAACACACCAGCTACTTCTGCAAAATACCACCTAGAACTCAGAACTTCACATCTTCAAAATATTTCAAAAACCAACAGAAGAACTAGCAAGGAAAACAGCATCTGGTTTTCACGGACCATTGCTTTACAAACACAATAACTGCATTTTTCTTAAAATGCAGCATTTTGTGTGAAAAAGATGAGACATCTAGTAGCTAAGTGATCATTTAATAACTAGCACTAGTCCCTTTTTTTAATTCAGAGATGTCAAGGTTCTTCAAAACTATGATTTAATCCTCACTTTAACTTTGAAGAGCTTGGAAGGGAAAGATTAAATAATAATTTTGAACAGCTTGGAAGGGAAAGTGAGGATTAAATCATAATTTGGAAGGTAGGCACATTTTATGCCACCTAAGCATAGAGAGAAAATGAAAAAGAAGAAAAATACCCCAAATTTTAAAGGATGTTAAGGGGAGAGTCTTAAACTCAGGGGTATTTAAATGCCTTTCACAGTGACACGAGTCTCACTAATTTTAATTTTCATTTAGAGCAAAGTCTGTGCCTTTCAAGTGAACAAGGGATATTGGCATGCTTACAGTGCATCCCTGCTGGGGAAGGTGAAACAGGAAAAACCTTATAAATGTGATTGCCTGGCAAAAAATTTTAAGAATATGGAAACTATAAGTGAGATTGAAATGAAAGTAATCTTTGAGATACCAAACCATAATTACTAAATAACTAGAAAACAATAGGATGGCCAGATAAAAGTAACCCTCTCTTGATTGAACAATTCCCTCTGCTTGCTGGCAGGTCCAAGGGTCAGAGAAGACCCTGCTGGATTGGCAGAGGGGGTCCAAAGAGGAGTTTTTAGGGTTTAAAGTGTAACACAGTATGGTAATTAATGATTCTTATAGGCTGTAAATGCTATAAGATTTGTATCTTAGATTGGTTAGTGAAAATTAGAATGTTCAACACAGAAGAAGATTTATTGTATTGTAACCCACACCCTTTGCAATAAACCACAAGTTCCAAGACCGAGCTTTAAAAATCTCTCCTCTGTGTTTTGGGTTACAACACAGGATGTGATCAAAGGTATCTATTCTATCACCATCTGTTGAGGGTGGGGCAGTGATCCTGATCTCTGTGGGAGATATTCTGCTAATGGGCCATCCATTGAAACCAGGTGGGGCAGTGTTCTTTATCTTTTCACAACCCATCCTTCCTCCAGGGAGTTCTCTTCTGCTCATGGCCATTGAGTCCCACTGTGGGATTGATAAAATTACTTCATCCCATTGGGAGTTGTTCCAGCCAGGGGGAAGAGCCCAACATTTCTTACCAAGATAAAATCAGAGGTTTTGGGACACTAAGGTAGCCTTTTCTCCACTGGACTCCAGAGGAAAATCAGATTTCTCCACATCACCACTGGATCTCTGGAGGGAAACTGCACCTTGTCCAGGAGCACTGCTCCAACTGAACCACATCTGTCACTGCAGGAGGATGCAGCCACCACTTAGTGGGACTGCTGCCAACACCCTGACTGACTGACGGGGTGTCAGGTTGTACTCTGACTCTGTCAATGTTTGGGGTTTGTTTTTTTGTAGTGCTGTGTTTGTATTTTAATTTCCGTAGTAAAGAACTGTTATTCCTAATTCCCATATCTTTGCCTGAAAGTCCCCTAATTTCACAATTATAATAATTTAGAGGGAGGGGGTTTACATTCTTCATTTCAAAGAGAGGCTCCTGCCTTTCTTAGCAAACACCTGTCCTCCAAACTAAGACAGTCTGTCCCGACTGTCCTGCCCACCATCACCTCTTCCAGTCTCTTATACATCCCAATCTCCTTTTTGGCAAGCACAGCAGGGTGAGCAAAGCCACCAAGCCCCCCGAGCCCTCCGAGTCTGTACCATGGTGCGGGAGTTGCGGTGACCTTTGTAAACCATCTTTATCAGGGGGCGCCGGATATTGAGCGTCTCCAGCTCCTCCATCTCCTTCCTCTCCTTTCTCCTCCTGAAGAGCTCCTGGATGCGGGCGACAGCGGATCGTCTGTAATGCCAGAGAGAGCAGCACTGAGAGCCCCTCCCCAAACACTGCAAGGGGCTCTCACAAATCAGCATTAGGCACTCCAACACATTCTCCATCAGTCTGACACAGACATTAACATAATCCCGACTGTAAAATTACAGACTTGAGGTTTTTTCCATCCTGGCTAACAACAAGAATAGCATGCAAGACAGTGGAATATCAAGTGATGCCAGGTTCTATTCCCCCTCTGTAGAACAAACTTCAGCTGCTGGCAAAATTCACATGCTATTTTATTTTCATCCTCCACCCATACTGAGGTAGCAAAATTCTGAAGCGGAAAAGAAAAAAAATCTATGCCAGAACAGAAGTTTCTAAATTTTAAAAAGCCATTAAGGATCTAATGTATCTCTCAGTGTGACTTGGTTTTTCATAAGATTTTGTCCAATGTATTTCTCATCTGTGACAAGACTTAGATTTAGACAGCTTTTAAAAAGTTCCTACTAAGGCAAAAGATGTTTTGAGATCAATTATTGGAGCACCTATCCCATATGGTAGCAGTAAGGTTTACAGCTAAAGATTTCCTAAAATAACAGAAAAAAAACCAAACAAACAAACAAAAAAACCCTACAAATTATGTAATTTGTTTTGTGAATGCTTAATTCCAGGAACTTTTTTTTTTAATTGATCTGTGAAAAGACTTTGGTGTCAAATTTTTCCTGTTCAGCTCTTCATTTTGCAGATCCCCATATTTCTACCTATGACCAGACACAGTCACATCTCAGTTCTGTTTCTTCTGTTATTCCTTGTTATCATTAGCTTTGAGGTCCTGAACACAGTCCAAGGGGAATGTTACTCTCAAGAAAAAGCAGGTTTTAGAAGAAACAGATTTTAGCAGAATACAAGGAGTGAAACCATTACAGCAATTTATCAAATACTAAACATTTAACTGATCCAGGAACCTCACTACACTTCTGCCAGAAAGTAACCTGAATTTGTTTTTAAGTATTTTCCAATGTTTTAGTCACTGATCCTGGCGGTTCCAACAATGAGTCCTCTACTCCAGAAAAAAAACCCCACCAGATCTATCTCATAACTAATCCTCTCAGCCAGTGATCTGCTTAGATTTTTGTCCAATTTTTGCCACGGGAGAAAGTTGTGCCAAAAAGTTAAGGTGAAATTATGTTATGCTACAGCTAAGCAAAGAAGAAAAAGGAATGGAAGTCATTAATGCATGTCATTAATGCAAATTTATTTACTATAAAAACACACAAACCAATGAACCATGTAGTTTTACTAAGACAGATCACCTAATACAGCTAAGCTTTCAAAATAAATTTTAATGCCATCTTTTAGAGAAACCAGAAGAGTTTTGAAAGCACCAGCCAATAGTCACTTAACAGTGTGCTATTTATTATAATACACTTCTTAGATGTTTGCCTGAAAAACAGCACCAGAAAAAGTACATTACTACTACTTCCTTGGTGAGAGTTTTCTATCCTTTCAATCCCTAGGCAATTTCCTGGTTCTTCCTTTTTATACTACAGTAAATAAATACACTGTGTTTTTTAGTTAGTCCTTGTAATATGCAGAGCTTCAGCTTTAATCTTCAACAGATTTAAGCAGGTTCTTCACAACATCTTCATACAACAGAGGGGGGAAAAAAGAAGCCTGTGTTCTTTATTTACTTGTGCTTTAAAGATCACTGAGTTATTCTCACCAGTTTGCTTCTACATAAAGGAAAAAAGGGTGGCATGCACGTCATAGGCTGCAAACACTTACAGAAACTTTAAACCATTATTTGTTTTGGTTTGGGGTTTATGTTATGATTTGGGGTTTACTCGCTTTTAAAACAAGATGGGGTTTGTATCAAAAAGTAAAAGCATCTATCATTTACTGTGACTGCTTTTCATAATTTTGATGCATTTATTCACATTCATTAAAGATGTGCAATGAAGAGGATGGGAAGTTAAACATCTTTAAGACTGGCAGAGCAGTAAACTTGTCCAGCTGTTTCAGGAAGGTTACTTGCTGGACAGCAGTAACAAGTCTTGGGATTAGAAGATGATATTAAAGTAGCTAATTTGTAAAGCAAAGTAATTTCTTGCACAATTTTTCATCCAAACATCTCTACAAAAATTAATCTCCCCCTCTCCATTCCCCTAGGCTGAAATATGCAGACATTGCAAAAAAACCCTCGATACTACCACTCAGCAATCAGAATCATGCATTTTTAAATAAGAGCAGAAGCACAGAAGCAAATTTTGGTTAAAACTGTCTTTCTACTAAATGGAGCTCTGAATTTAACCTCCTCATTTGGGGTCTTATTTTAAAAGGCAG
The DNA here is from genome assembly GCA_009812075.1 of Sialia sialis. Classification (NCBI taxonomy): domain Eukaryota; kingdom Metazoa; phylum Chordata; class Aves; order Passeriformes; family Turdidae; genus Sialia; species Sialia sialis. The sequence goes on along the minus strand of VRYO01001681.1, from coordinate 20,752,334 downwards.
TGGATTTCTATTTAGTTATCTTGTGAAGTCAATGATTACCTTCACCAGGGGGAAGACAGCCAAGCACACATGGCTCTTACTGTGACTGAGCCCTGCAGAAAACAAGAACATGGCAGAGGCAAGTCTGCTCCAGAAAACAAATACGAGCCCAATTTGGTGACATTTCAGGACAAAGAACATTACAGGAAAAAGCCTTCTTTTCTGAGAGGAATTACTTGTTGATGACTACAGATTTTCTATATATTTGTAGAAGTCATACACGCAGAATTTTCAAATCTGACAGAGCTGTTTTCATTTGTATTTGTGATGAGCAATTCCTGTCTTTGCCAGCACAAACACAGACAGCAGCCTCGTCACTTGGAGCAGCAGTGGGTGCAGAAGTGTGCTGTGCAATTTGAACTGTTCTGAGGTTCAGCTTCAGCTGAGCCTGGCTGAGAGCTTCTGCTTGCCTTCCAAATTGCTCCTCCAAGCACAAAATGTCAGACAATGAAATTTATGCACTTTGTGTCAGCACTCCTCAGGCAAGCCCATCAATGGGTACAGTTCTAGGAAGTATTCACAGAGCACTGCTTCTCTCCTTATGATCAGCCAGGTTTGAAGTCCTCAAAGTTAATTGTTGTAATTAATTATCAAAAGTCCATTTAAATTAAGCCTGAGGTGAGTAGAATAGGGATTCAAAAGTGAAGCCATATTTTTTTTAATATAGGTTAAATATAGGATAAGCAAACAAAAAAAAATAAACCCACACAAATTCCATGATGCAAACTGATCCACAGCTATATATTATAAATGGAGAGAAATAAAAAACATGTCTACACATAAGTTAAATCTTAAAATATATAAGTTGTCACATAGGGCATTTTCTGTATATTTAGAAGTTCTGAAGCGTAATAAGGAATTTTTTAAAAACAAGAATCTCTACAGTTTGCACAATTAAACAACTGGTTTGTTTGTTAAAGGACAATAATGTAGTGGCTGCCATAAAATTCATCGGGTACCTGAGATAAGCCTACTCCTTCCAAACACCATTATCCCAGACTGGTAATGGTCAGTCTCCTGAGCTCAGCTGGGTGCAGAGCTCTCGTCTCCCTGCTTCCCAGCTCCATCCCTCTCGTCTCAGCTCTGCACTGACTATCGAGCTCAGTATTGATTCCTTCGGTGCTGAGGATTTTTGTCACTCCTCAAAGTTTCCAAATGTACTCACACACAAACATGGCCTCTTTTTCATGGTAGACAGCTTTGGGCTGGAAGGGACCTTAAAGATTATCACCACCAACCCCTGCCAGGGGCAGAGACATCTTCCACTGCACCAGTGCTGAGAACCACAAACCCGGATTCCTTCTCTTGAACTTTTTTGATTTTCATATCTTTTATGCACTCTTGTTGCCATCTTCTCTTCTGAACTATTTTCCCTATCCAAAACAGTTGTAGAGAAACTAAGTATATAACCATTAACTTAGATCTTATTTCTCCAGTGCCTTATTTGGACAATGCTCTCAGGCACATGGTGGGATTCCTGGGGGTGCCCACTCAGCTCTGGGTCCCTTCCAGCTCAGGGCTTTCCATGATTCTGATATTATTTGTGTGTGTATTTGAACCATTGCAGCAAACCTCGATTCAGGTCTGTCATTTCTTCATTGATCCTGTAAATGAATCCACCTGCCAGCTACCAGTGTCCTGCCCAGGAATTCCAAAGACTTGTCTTAACAATCAGATTAAAATAGATTCCATGACAAAATGCCAGCATTTGATTATATATTTCTGATAATTATTACTTTCTTTAGGAGCCTGTGAACCCGTGGATGAGATTTACTGCTGCTGTCAAATTTTAAGCATTATGACAGCTCAACAGCAAAGGCAAAACCATCCTAACAGCACACTGACACTACCCCTAAAGCCCAAGTTATTTCACTACTGATCACACAAAACCAAATGTTTACTGTAATGCCCTCCTAGGTAATTTCCCAGCTTTCAAACACAATCAATGTTTAAACTATTCTCGATTTTAAAATTTTCACCTGATATGCTGCTGAATGATAATGAAAAGCAAAGAAAGAAAGACTGATAGAAAATTCTATGCTGAATGCATCATTTATTTTATGTTACATTTATAGCAACATGCAACTAATATTCCCCTGGGCTGTGCTGAAGAGCTAAAGAACTCCTTGGTAAGCACGCTGAATATAGAAAGAAAGCCTATTGTAAAATTTGAAGTACAAACAGCACAGTTTCCTGAATCTCTAAGAAAGCTGATGAGTTAAATCCAGGTATTCTAGTTGCAGCTAAGATGAAAATATAAGACACAGAAATAAAGATCTGCACTATTTTCCAGGACTCAGGCTAAGTCTTTTATGTAACCTCATCCTGCACCTTTGCCTTTCCAGCCACAGGAAGCCAAGATAATGACTTTGGGCCATTTCCCCTCTAGATGGCCTCTGGCTGAAATCACAGCAGAGTTTCTCCCTTTTAGGGCAAGTGGCCAAACACAATTACCCAAATTGCTTTATATGTTCTTACAACTGCTTCCCTCAAGTATCTCAATGAAGAATATGAGCTCAAGTGATTTTTTTCATTTAACTTCATTAAAAACAGTATTGTATAAAATTTAGGGTCTGTCTTGCTAAATGTGGATTACCCACTATAGCTCTAATAATTATGCTTAGTTCCAGAACCTGTTCAGGCAAAAAATATAAATGGTTTTTAATCCATGTAGTCTTATATTTTTGTCCAGAACTGGATGTTCTCTAGTACCAGACAAAGCAAGTCAGCAGTAGCCCATGCAAATATAACTTGCTCCTCAGCAGCTCAATTAAAAAAAAAGGTATTTCTTTTCACAAACTACACACTTTTCAAATTCCATTAATTTCTATGGCACACGATAAAAATGTTAATAGGTTGTAAAACGTATACACTGCCATTTCTTTTCAATTTCCATGCAACACATGCAGCTAAATATAACTCAAGCAATATGCTCTGTAATTCATAGCATTTGAAGTACAGCAATTCTTAAAATGCCAGTTAGATATGAAAAACAAGAACCTGATAAATCCAATATACAGCAATAAAAAGGAGGAGGGGAGGAATAAAATAATTAATTACCTCATTATTCTATCACCTATCGCTGTTCCTCTGATATTATATCTAGTAAAGGGAATAACAACTGAAGTCATTCACAAATGCTGGGTACCATGTTTTTCAAAGGTTAGCATCTCTTACAAAATGTGCTCTATGAATTCCAACTGAGAAGGCTCCTTCTCAGTGTGAGTCAGTATATGAGACTAGTTGGATTTCAGCAAAAATAGTATTCAGATTATATAACAGTACACAAAGTTAAGTTATAAAATGCAGTAAATCTTCATAGACCACAGCAGCTCTATCATCATTTCCATTTTACATTTGTATTTCTTTCGTTTTAACCTACTAGTTGTAGCTTTTTCCAGGCTTAGCCTCCACCCCCAGATGAACTTCAAAGTCCAAACAAAATTAATTCAGTCATTTAAGTAGGAAATCAGCCCTCAGAGAGCTGTTTTGACTAATTTGTGAAAATTAAGATCAATCCATTAAAAACTGTGCTCTCTGTGTATGAAGAACATCTTGCATAGATCTTTTTTTCCCCTCCCACAGATTAAATGGTACAAGTCTCTGTCTCAATTAAACTTGCTGGACTCCAAAAGTTTTAAAGAAGAAATGCCCTTGCATATGTCCAGACTGAAAGAACTGCACGTGTTGTCTTATTTGTCAGAGAAGTCACCTTTTCTGGGGATTCCCTAAAATGCACAGGAGCTTATTTACTATGGTGAGTATCTAGCTAAAGTGCTCTGCTGTACAGAAGAGGTTTTAATTTTTTAATTTTTTTTTTTTTAATTTTAAAATATTCTGTGCACTTCTTATCCATTTTGTTAAGAAGAACATGCACTGACAGGCCCAACAAACTGGAAAAATTAAATAACTGCTTAGCTTCTTTTAGTTACTTGTGAAGACCATTCCTATAGTGATGCTCAGTGGCTACAGAAATGCTGCTGAAAAAAGTCAGACGCCACATTCTCAATTATTTATTTTAAAGAAATGCCCTTTGGTGTCAAAACTCTTCCCAGCTGGCTCCTAGTCAATCAGCTCACTTAGCCAATCAACCAAAGGATCTTCCTACTTCTCCACATTTTGCTACTAGTATTTAAAGTCCTTTTCAAAATAGTGAAGCAGGTGCAAACTTTGCCCAGTCCTTCCTGATAGCTCAGTTTCAGGTTAGCTGCTGAGAAACCACCTATCCTCACTATGCTTTGAGATTTTTAAGCATCCACAATATGAGATTATGTCCATTGTATCTATTCTTAGATTATTTGAGAAAGCTTCAGCTTGAAAACTTTACAGCTTAAATTTATACCTAAATAATATTCAAATAATGGATGCTTTGTACTATTAGATTTGCAAAATAAACAATAATCATTCATAAATCTGAAATCTACATCCATCTTACAAAAATACGGTGAGATGCAGCAGGAAGGTCTCAATTTATTTAGAGTTCTGTTTAACAGAGCTATCAGAAGGGTATTTCTGCTACTTTTTTTCCTTAAGAGGAAACTATAAATCATGATTTCATAGTACACAATCAGAAATATACCCTTCTTTTTCAGTGGAGAAAGCTGTGGCAAAATGACTCAGACATTTTCCTTTATCTGAATTTGTCCACCTGCAGAGTTTATGCTCAGTATGAACAAGAGCTATTAGGTTTATAAGAAAACATAACCTAAAGAAAAAGAAATTGATTGCAGACAAAGCCAGTAATGCTACATATTGGAAACAGCTTATTAGTCGAACAGTTTTCAGCATTCTGTTTCAGAAGGCTACAACAGCCTTTAAAAAAATTTTTGTCCTATAGAAAAATGAAACTTTTTTTTTTGTTACATAAAATATGTTCACAAAAGGTAGATTATTGCAAGTTAGTCTTTATTCTTCAGGGAAAAAAAAAAAAAAAAAAAAACACAATAAAACTAAACCCACAAAAAATAAGACCAAAGCAGCTTCCCCTAAGTATTCTACAGAGAAAAAAAAAATCTACTTTATTACTCAGATATTAATGCTATTAATTATCTCAGAAGATGACACATTGGAAAGTAAAGTATTAGATAACTTGAAATAATGAGATTTAGTAAAGGAATTGTTAGGTAACACAACTTACTGAGTAAGGAGAGAGAAAAGAAGCCTACAGAAAGCATCCTGGTGGAGTGGAACCCCAGACTTGCGGGTAATTTTGTGCCAAATATTGCTAATGGTCCTTGAGCAGGGCAGAGGAATGGAATCATGCAGCACATTGAGGGTGGGGAACTTATTAACAGAGAGGGGATATAGGGCCTTGAGAAAAAGAAAATCAGCAGTATAAAACTGAGTTATCCACCTCAGAGCTTCCTTCTGGTGAAAGGGAACACTCATTAATTAGGAGTGATAAAGCAGGAGGGAGTGCAGGGTGCTGGGCTGGGGTCTGGCCATGAGCCCCATTGGAACAGTCACACACAAGAGAGGAGGACACAGCTCCAGCTCATTGTGCACAGAGAATCCTCTCTGGACCAAGAGTAACAGCCACAGAGTTACTCCAGCAAAACCCAAACAGTGCAGGGAGCTGGGCTGCCACATTCAGGAAAGAAGTGAAACATGAAGAGGAGACAGAAACCAGCAGCATGGCAGGAAACCCATGATTTTTTGCTGCTAAGAGTGAGAAAAACTTGGCAGTCAGTCTGAGGAGACAAAACTTGAAAATGGAGAGGATGAACATCATTCAATGATGAGCACTGCGTGTGAAAAATTATTTCAGTCATAACAGAATGTTAGCAGAGAACAAAACTACCAATTTTAGTTCATGTATATCCAAGGTAGTAGCAATGGTTTAGGTTAGCTTCCTACTCATTAAAGGACATAGGGGATTTTATATAAATTTGATCAGTCTGTGAAAGGGATTTTAGGCTATAACAACTGCCACAGTACTAGTAGAGAGGACTTCCAGTTCCTTTCACTCTAATATGAAGACTTAGACCTACAGCCTTTAAGATCACAAGTGTCTGCTTCCTTTATGGAAATCCAAATTCCTTTGAGCACACACAGGATGTCTTATTTTTTCTTAGTATCTCAGAGTGCATTTGGAAACTCCTGAAACATGAAGAACAGGAGGTAATGTAATGCTCAGAAGCTGAACTGGAAAGCTTCACTGCTTGGACACACACAAAAGCAGAAGAAAATGATCTGGTCAAGCATTAAACCTGAGCAATGAAAGCCTGCAGGAAATCCTAAACCAGCACTGACTACAAAGCAACTATTTTCAGATTTCATTTGAGGGAAGAATAAGGGAGCAGGGGAACTGCATAAAGGATTTTAATTATATAATTTAGCTGAATGATCTTTCCTAGGTGATAAATTCAAACTGTTAGAGGAAGAAATCTCACTGCACAGAGAGGAAAGCAAGCATGTCAGATAAATTGTAACTTCATTTAGGATGTCCCCACTAGTGGCAAATGGTAACAGCTGTGTGATACCTGGAAGTGTCATTCTTATCACATTGCTACAGAAACTATTACATGGTGGAGACAACATGGTGCATGAAGAGAAGCTATGAATCCTGCCTGAAAATGGAGATGGGATTAAAATTGCAGGGCTTTTCACAGTTTGCTCTTCAATCACTGGATCATAATGAACATTGGCTCTGCAGGGGAAAATATTTCTGCTGTTCCATATCTGCCTACAAATACTTAGTACTGCATGGAAAGTTAATGGATTAAGACAGAATTTGTGTTTATTGGCTTCTTCATAAAAACTGAGCAGAATTACTTGTGCTTCGTAAAAAACAACCACTGACTGCTCTTTTTGTCACTATTGACAATGTGGTGGCTTACGATTTCTATTTTAACTGCAAATTATTCAGAACCTTCTCTAGAAACAGCTATTAAATTCTTCATGATTTCCTAATGTATACATGCTGTAAATTCCTGTGAAGAATTTCAATTGCTAGCATAAGAAATTAATAGCACTCTCTTTGAACAGTAGTAAAGCAAAGATATCTGACACGTGGTTAAATTACATCACAAGCTAGTAAAAAAGGTACTGTCTGAAGTCTGACAGAAATGTTGCTTAATTTTATAGTTTTGAAATTATTGAGCAAAGGTTTTAAACCAACAATAGCAAATTGAGGGCTCAGTTTACTGAATGATCAAACAAGTATGTACAGCTCTTGATATAAAAAAAGCACAAAGCTTACTAAATGCATCTTTTAGCAAAGGTAACAGCTAGCAGTCTACCTTTTGTTTTTTTACTGACATACATAGTAATATTTATTAACCAACAAAAGGGAAAGGATTACAGTTTCTCTATCAGAGAAAAAGAAGAATGAAAAATTAAACACATCAGTTTTAATGTATGTACTACAAATACCCCATTGCCGCACAACAGCAGTTAAAAGCTCTTACTTTATCAAAATAAGAACACCTAAGGTAGAGCTGAAATAAAATGTACCTGTACCCAAATCTATGTTTTCTGCACTTATGACTAGAGGGAGAACAATAAAAAAATAAAAACATAAATTTAAAAAAATTACAAAAAAACGTTAAAAAAATAAATATTTAGCACTGAGGTATTGAGCAGGCAAGAGATCAGCATAAACAGGTATTGGATTTGCAAGAGCCTTCCTGGCTTGCAGGGAAAATGCAGCTGCATATATCTTGCACAAAGGCAAATTGGACCCAGCCATCGAGCTCTTGGCCCGTTGTGAAAGAACAACTTCCTCTAAGGATAAGAGGCCTGAATTTCTTGATTTTTCATTGAAAGAAACAAACAAGAAAAAAGCAAGCAGAGGCAGGTGTTGCCCTCACCTGTGCCCAGGGCCTCCTCGATACCTGGCGCCCGGGATGAGGACGGGGTCGTCGTCGCTGTCGTCGGTTTCCTGCAGGGCCGAGGTTCTGCTGGAGGCCTCGTCCGCAGCCGCCAGCCCCGAGGATTCCGCCTGGGATGGGGGCTCCTCGCTCGCCAGCAGCACCAGGGCAGCGTGGTCGGGGCTCTGACTGCCAGGCTCTTGGTTTGCACCTCTTTCACAGGAGGCTTCTTCTTCTGTGCTCCCAGAGACTGCATCGGCACTGGCGACATCTGATTCTGGTTGGATTCCTGAGTGCTCAGGAGCAGGTTTATCTGATACTGCTAAAAAGCAAATATTGGGGAAAACAAATCACGCCATTAATGATAATAGGCTATTTTAGAAATGGTCAGCAAGATTAAAGTAATTTCACGCCTATAAGGCACACCGGGGTATAAGACGCACTTCCGGGGTGCCGGCAAGTCTGAATACTTTGTCCATATATAAGGCGCACTGGAGTATAAGACACACTTTTTTTTTTCTTTTTGGCGAGCATCCATGTGCAACAAAGTAACCAATTAGTAACAATCGTACCAGCCGTGCTGTCTTGGGTTACAATACAGGATGTGATCAAAGTATCTATTCTATCACCATCTTTTGAGACCAGGTGGGGCAGGGATCCTTATCTCCGTGGGAGATACTCTGCTAATGGGCCATCCATTGAAACCAGGTGGGGCAGTGTTCTTTATCTTTTCACAACCCATCCTTCCTCCAGAGAGTTATCTTCTGCTAATGGCCCATTGAGTCTCAGTGTATGACTGATTACTTATGAGTGATTACTTATCAGTGATCAGTAAGAACAATGCCCTACTGGTTTCAATACTTTGATCACATCCTGTATTTTAACCCAAGACACTTTGTCAGTGTTTGGGGTTTGTTTCTTTGTAGTACTGTAATTAATTCTATCTTAATTTTCCTAGTGAAGAATTGTTATTCCTAATTCCCATATCTTTGCCTGAGAGCCCCTTAATTTCAAAATTATAATAATTTGGCGGGAAGGGGGTTACAGTCTCCATTTCAAAGAGAGGCTCCAGCCTTTCTTAGCAGACACCTGTCCTCTAAACCAGGACACGTGCCGAGCCCTGCGTGAGCCACACCCACCTCCACCCCACCGAGCCCCGCACAGTTCAGCTCACAGCTCGCACTTCCAGGTTGGCAAATTTCCAAACTTTGTCCATATATAAGGCGCTTCGGAGTATAAGTGCCCTTATGGGTTCAGACCAAAATTTTAGTCAAAAGGCGTGCGCCTTATATGTGTGAAATTACTGTAGATTATACAAACTGAGTTCATATTTCATTCTCTGTTTCTTCCTATAACTACTTGAAAGAATACAGATACATACTTGCTTCTGTTGTCTCCACAGCTTCATCTGTATCTTTCAGCTCTTCAGCACTTGCATCTTCCTTGAGAGATTCATCAGAAACCCCTAAATTAAGCAATTTAATACTAAACCACATGATTTCATTTAAATGCACATCTCTAATGCAAGCAAGTCTAAATGACACCAGCACTCCTAAAAGAAACCAATCCAAGCAATCCACTCTAAAATCAATGTCTCTACTGAAATCTCAGCTATCAGTCACATAAAAATCAGTATATATAAACCTATCTAGTTGACTAGGCCAACACCCTAACAAAGAAAAATACAGTCATTTCTTGTTTCTTAAGGTATTTAACAGCCTATGCTATGAGACTTTAGCAGCAAAAATAGCATTTGTACTCTTAATGCAGACACTTATTACTATGTCTGAACACAAATGAAGTTTTATCAGTCTATTAAAAGGGATTTTTTATTTTTTTTTTTAGTATTTCTCTGGAACCAGTCATTTGACTTGAGTGCCCTTTTGGCAATGAACTGAACAAGACAAACACATTTAATAAAACACACTGAAAGCTTGAAATAAATGAAACAAAATTCCAAGCACTCATTTATGACTGCAAAGTGCAATTGTTCTATTTTTCTATACAAATCGAGTTATAATAAAAAATATATCATGTTTTCTTATGGCTGTGTTCTGCCTTCACATGCATGTATGAGACTTCTAGTGTGTGCAGTGGGAGTCAGGGACATGGGAGGGCAGAATTTTTGCCTTGGTATTAGAAATTCCAATGTCTCTTACTTGTTTCTTCCCCATCAGGCCCTGACTCATCTGAAGCTTTTGTTATCACAGAGTCTTCTTGGCCTTCAGTTTTGCAGTGACTTCCACTCCCTCTAGAGCTTGAATTTGTGATGCTCCTGGCAATGTAACATGGAAAAAGAAAATAATTTAGGATCATGTAAACACATAAGGTCACTGCAAAAGCACAGCCTGACCAACATTGTCTGTCTCACTGTAGTCAAGTGGGAGCTCCTGGCAGCAGCTACAACCAATTACAGCAATTTCAAAATTCTCTTTAATTGTGTCCATTGCCACTCATCCCACACAATTCCTCTGCATCACAGAAACCCATTCTTTCCTTCCTTTCTTTTTACCTTTAGAAAATGTTGTCATTACTTTTCTAAATATTGCAAGAACTCTAAAGGATTTGCTTTATTTCACTATTTGCACACTTTTCAAATGTATAAATAATCAGAGATCATCTTAGAGGTATGACAAGCTATCAGCTGAGCACTAATAAATAATGTTATCCCATTCAATTACAAATTTTGATTCAGATACAAGCCTCCAGGTCCTTCACTACTAATTTTCACTCCTGTACTTTTGATGTATGGACTCTCAGTTTTATTTGTTTCTCAAGATTCACTATGAACTGCTATTTGACTTGTGCTCTCCATTCATGTTTAGATAATTATTGTGGGACACAAGTTTCTCTTTACAATACAGAAAATGAATCCTCGGGAAATATGTAAAATGCTGTCCTGAATGTCATTGAAATTTATGTTTTTAGACTGTCTAGCAAAGACTTTTAGGAAATGCAGTCTCATTGCTGAGCTCTCTTATGAGAGGTGGCCTAAAACTCAGGCCAATCATTGCAGAAAAAGCAATGATTCAAATTTTCAAAAGCAGAACAAAAGGCAATTATAAGTGTGATTCTCAAGAATTTAGACTGTCTCTTCACAAATATCTTCTCACCTGTGTATGTTATAAGCAAATATTTAATATGCCACATTGCTAGAAGCAGCACAGATCATGTTTAGTCAAGATTCTTGACAGTCCATTCTAGATTTCAGGAATTTTGTGTCTTATGTTAAACCAGAGCTTTTACTCCCCTTAATGAGCAATATTTTGTGTATTCATTGCTGTGCTGGATTCGGAGCTGCAGGGAAATTTTTGTTAGCCCTTTCAATATTTTTCTTTTAAATCCAGAATTTTCAGCATTGTTTCTGAATGGCCAAACAAGAAGGGTGCTGCTAAACACAAGTCAAGGATTTTTGCTATTTCATTTCTCATTCTGTAAACTTAATCACAGCCTAAACAGTAAAATACTTTTTTGACTCTTAGGAATCCACTTCGTAGCTCAATGCTTCATTTATATGTCTTCCTCTATTTCATTTTCACAGCTTTCAATTCTCAAGATTAGAGGGTTGTCATTTGTTCTCAACTGCATCATTTTGTCAGATAGAATTTCATCCTGCTCCTGTTGCTCCATTCTTCAGCACAGTGTTTTCAGTCAGCCTCTGAATTGACAGTGACTTGCAACTTTGTCCTACCAGAAAATGCTTCTTCCTCTCACTACCCACACCACACTACCCACCACCCAACTCCACAGAATTTGCTGACTAACTGCAGAATTAGGTAAAAGCATCATAGCAAAACTAATTTTTTCAAAGTCTGCTGTATCTTGGAGGCAAAATCAGTATTTTAAGTTTCCAAACTGTGAGCAAGGTGTATGTTTTGTGTCTAAAGCCATAGCATTTAAGAGTAGCTAAATGTCGCTGAGGCTGAGTTTTGTGGCTTTTTTTCTCCCTCTTGGTATCAATGTGCAAGCATTCCTCCTTACTGTCTCCTACAATAATTTTGAAAACATGAGTAGAGGAATAGAAATAAGATGAGATAAAGTAAGAATGATGGTTTTTCTGGGAGATCCCAAGATGCTCTACTGATAGACTTGGACACAAAGCCAAGTACATGAGTCCACTAAGCAGCATGTGCTCCTTATTTGAAAAGGATGTCACCACTGCAACACCTAAGTTGCTATCTCAGCCTTATGCATTCATCAACACGCCTTAGACACAGAAATTTAATTTCAGTGTTTGTAACTCAGCAACTGAGTCACAAAAAGATTAATTTGGAGAATACCAAATGAGAAGTTTGGTAGCACCTGGACTACCATTCCATCCCTGTACTACTCTGCTTTATAAACCTTGATCTTATGCCATAAATAGCATGCTTCAAATTATGTTTGCATCATAGAGATTCACAGTAAATACACAAAAAAGAAGTCTCTTGTATAAATTTCACATTGAAGTATGCCTATCTTATGCTCTGAATGCATTAAGAGCTACAGTCATTTCAAATTGTGTAGATACACCTAAAAACAGACACAAGCCACAGGGAAAATAATTTATAGCTATGCTAGACAAGTGTTATTGATATGTGCTGATCATGAACTAGTCAAAACCAAAATTAACTTGTTCTTACCACTCATCAGTGAAGTCCAGTTTTATTGTGCTTGTAGTTGTTCCTTCTGTACTGTAGTGCAAACTTAAAACTGGTTCACCTGTTCCTGTTCGTGGCTTATCACTCTCTGTAAATATGGGGTTGATAAAATTTGAACAGGCATTAGAAATGTACATAAAGTTGCTATAATTCTGGAGATTAATTTAGTTATCAAATGTGGTAGTAACATCTATAATGTCTGTTTAAGATCTGATTACAGCCCAAGCAAAAAGTTAAAAAGTTCCAGAGTAAACACACCAAATTTGCAAAGCTTGAAAAATTGTATCTAATTATAAGAGCAAACAAAGGAGATGCTGTCCTTCAACATGCAAGTAAATAAAATTTCAGATAGATATGTGTACACACAATATAATCATTAATAAGCAGATCCATTTTACAGCAAATATATTAATAGGATTTTTTTTTAAGTGGCATTCAATCTTTTTGCCTCAGTAAATACACATGAAAAAAATTTATGAGATCCAGATATAATCAGCCTAGAAAAATTCCCATCCTCTATTTTGTTGCTTACTTAGAACCCAGACAACTACCAGTACCCTTAGTCAGTTGTCATAAAAATACTGTAAAAATACATGTTTCTAGAGTTTTATGCTTAAAACCCTATTTTATATTATAAAAACTGCAAGCAGAAGGGAACACTTGCAGAATGAGCTCATTCATGATGTCCAAAAGCAACAGAAGTGAATAGAACTGAAAACCATGGCAATACTGGTCACTCCTCTGCTGCAGAGATGGTTCTAAGGATGTTAATGGGCTGCTTGAGAACAGAACTGCTCAATGCCATCCATCCAATATCCATCCATCCATCCCTTCTGAGTAAAGCTCATGCTCACCATCTACACACAAATGGCCAGTTTGCCACCAGTCCTGAAGTAAAATGTTGATGGAAAGCAGCATCAGACTGAGCCTCACTACAGAGGCACCATTCTCTCAGAACTCAGGGAAGCTTTATTTAGTGTATTCAAATGGCCACTAAAAGCCCCTGCAGTCTTGCTTTTCATACTACTGAGCCTTTTACCTCAGCATTATTCGGACATAACCTTCTGTCCTTTCTTTAGTCTATGGAATACAGAAATTGGACTATAAATATCCTTGCAGCATTGGCAGCACACTGACGAGTGTAATAAAGGAAAAGCTGCAGATCATTTTTGTGGAAGTCAGTTAAAACCTAACATTCCATTCAAACACAAGCCTACAAATTTCCCCACTAAATAGGCTGTTATCACAACAGTAATGGCTACAATACTGACACTTAATTTTAAAGATACAATTAAATTATAGTAACTATGAGATAGCACATCAGAATTTAACCTAACAATCAATGCTCATATTTTTAAGCTGCTGACAGGCAGAAGCCCACTCACAGGATGAGAGCAGTGATCAGCTGTGCCAAAGAACTTTAAATAAGCACTTCTACATGTTCTGGAGAGAAGTTTAAACACCCAAAACATACCACAAAACCCCTGAAAGAACAAATTAGATTATTTTTATGTGAAAGAGAATTAACCAATTACAACCATGACCCTAACAATGCACAAGGTATGGGCCCTGCTCTATGGAAAGAAAAACTTACAGCCTCTTTAAATTAAAAGTTCCAGTTATACTCTTGTTAGAGTGGAGCAAGGATTAAAAGACAATTTCTTTAAGGAACTGGAATCTAAGAAAGAAATGTAAGGAAATATTTTATAGCGCTATATAGACAGTTTGAACACAAGTGACATTTCTTTCTTAACTGAACGGGTGCTTCTCCTATTTTCTGACAATCTGTGATTTATAAAATCTCTTTTTATAAAAGTCTGTTCAGACTTGAAGCATCCCTTCCTCAGCAAGTAGAAATACTGATTGATCCCACATACTGCACAAGTCACCAGGAACTGACACTGAAAGTCAAAAGTGAGAGTTGGAGAATTCTTCAGCTTCCTTGTAACAGCTACAGACAAGACAGATCTTTGATTTGGGAACCCAGCTAAAAAGAGACAATTTCCTGCTGTGAATAATCCAAGACAACCCTCAAACAATGACTGCACTCATGGACTTCCTATTGCTGTGCAAGGTTGGCTTCACCACAAAGCCACTTAATGCTGCCAAAGTAACCAAACATTGCTATCTACAACGAGCCAAATTGAGTATCAGGCTTGTATTTCTTGTCTTAAAATCTCAGTACTTGAAAATCTATCCAAGATGCATAAGGTCTGGCTACATTTACTCAGGAAGCAACCCTCATATTTGTCCACACAGAGTTGCAAGAATTGCTGCAGACTTCACCAAAGAGGGCACTGACTGAGAAATAATTTTTACAAGTTTCTGGAAACAGATAGCTGTCAAACCATACTGGATAATAGCATTTTCCTAAATCTGCAATAACACGAACTACAATTTGGATGGGGTCAATTTCTTCTTTCAAGTAGCTTTAGGGCATGACATAGACACTAATTAGAACAAGAAACTATTTAAAAGACAGATGAGAGAAGAATCTGGTAATAAACTGCAGAGAATTAGTTATGTGGTTCAATATTTGATTTGAAAGCTGACTGGGAGCCTCTGTGAAGAAAATGAGTAAGCTTTGCCTCCTACATAACTGAACATTCTTTCTGAACAGCCACATAAACCCTACAAATCTCTTACTCTGTTTTCAGGGAGAAATGTGATGCCTAAAGACTGCCCAGATTAGAATGAAGTTCTATTCTCTTCGTCTACTAAGTTCATCTCATCAGAGCAGGCCTACTTCACATTGACAATGAAGGGAAGGAGAGGAAAATGGCCCCAGTTCTGTGGTTTAGGCAATTCAGTTTATTAATCTGGTTGCCAAAACTCTAACGGGGTAATCACTGCTACAAGAGATAACTGTAGGTTGTCACCACCTTACTAAATTCAATTCTAAATTCCTCAAAAATACCTTGAAACTTAATTTTATAGCCAAACCCAAGATATTTTGAAGATACTATCAACAACTTACAATTATTTCATAAACAACCCTGTCTAAAGCATACTCCCATGAAATGGCTCATTCTTCAAGTGCCTACAGGAAGAAGGCATTTTTAAACTACTGCTCATAAAACTGAAGATAAAATTTCATTCATAACTTTACATGAAAACCAGATCCACAAACCAAACTCAACTGACAGCAACAACCTTCACTTTTTCCCTTAGAAAATGAACTTGTGCTAGTGTAACTTCACAGACACTGGGGCTCTCAACTATAAAAGGTTAAGTGCATAAGGACAAGTTTACAGATTTCATTTCCTAATTAAACTAACACTGTAAGGAACTTCAAGCCAGTCTGCTACATCTCAAATGCTGCTCTGTTCACTCATCTATTGGCAACCTCATGAGAAGAAGACAGTTAACTTCTCATTAAAAACAAACAAACAAAATAATTCATATCCAGCACTATATTCTGTGTACCCAAGAGACACTGCTGAAAGAGACAAAAATTGGTCCAAAGACAAGAAAATAAGTTATGTATTTCAGAAAAGCAGAAATTCTGTGAGAAGGCCTAACACATGAAATTTAATCAGGCCTTGGGTTCCCTCTTTACTCATTTCAACTCAGGTAGTACCTTAAAATCCTAACACTGCCATAGATCTAAAGGCCAACCCTCCCACTATTACAATCATAGTTGCATAACTTGGCCACTTGTTATAAGCAAGTTTTCCAGCTAAACCTGATTGTTGGAATGAT
Organism: Sialia sialis; assembly: GCA_009812075.1. NCBI lineage: Eukaryota > Metazoa > Chordata > Aves > Passeriformes > Turdidae > Sialia > Sialia sialis. The sequence continues at coordinate 20,736,142 of VRYO01001681.1, read as the reverse complement.
GTAGACTACTCAACCAAGAATAATTAGCAAATTTACACATTGAGTTTTAAGGCTATTTCATCACAAAATGTATTTCCACAAACAAGATTTATTTTGTCAGAGTGCAGCTTGATTTTTTTTTTTCCCCCCAACATTCTGGCCTCCTAAAGTAAGCCATGATCTCAACAGCTGCCAAACAGACTATTTTTCAGAACTGGGATTTCAAAATGGCTTTCTAGTTTAGAATGCAAAAGAAGACAAAGCTGTTTTATGGAATTTAAGCAATTAAATCTCTACAGACACTTTGATATGGAAGCCTAACACAGAGTGTATGGCAATCTATTTTTAAATTAGCATCTATCACTCCTTAATTGTTCAGCCATAAATGTTCCCTACAGATGACGTTGATGCTGCTGGAACAGAGTCACCTCTGGCCCACTTCAGTGCCCAGAGTTTGGACACTGATGTAAAATGGGCACAGAGAAAGCTCCCAAGCATTCCGTGCACCCCCAGTCCATAGGGATCCTACAGGAAACACCAGTACTTGTTCAGCAGGAAGGGTGAAGGACAAGGGGATACAGAGGGAAGATGCACCTCAGTGCTCTGGAGTTACTCAAACTGTGCAGGAATAACAAAGCTGCACACCACTCATGGATAAGAGACACTAATGTGGCATTATGAGATTAAAGGTTATTGCAATCTTGATATTTGCCCTTTGATCCAAGAAGAACCATTTAGAAAAAAAAAACAACCTGCTTAAATAATTAATTTCACTTTGCATTTTACAAAAATATTCCAACTGTCTGTAGAATACATGAGATATTTACTGTACCTATACTGAACTGCAGTAATTGCATGAAGAATCAAGCTTAGGATGGCTTTCAAAAACAACAATTAACCTCACTCTGTTAATCATATTGATCATTACATAATGACTTTCTGGCAGATCTGCTTACAGAATTCTACTTTATGTGGATGAACAGCATTTTTAGCCTGTTTCTCATCATGAAAAGCAACTTGAAAAGGAAGCATTGCAATCAGCTATGGCTGGGTATAGTGCATTTCCTGTCACACGCACCCTGTGGCTCATCAAGTGACATGGATCCAAGCTGTTTGTTAACCACTGAAGAAGGAGAATCTGAAACAAAAACGAGATTTCAACTTAAAACATAAGCAGCAGAGAACTGCACAGCAATGTCACGATCATATGTTAGTTTAAAATAAAAAAAGCAGCAACATAAGGAAGCTTTGGGTTTGTTTAATGAGCAGCCAGCCATATTGCATTTTCTAGGCATGACAGAAGCAAAGCCACTTGTTTCAAACCATTATTTATTCACTGAACAGCCTCAAGCTTGCTGACATGTTGATAATGGAAATGCCTGTCCATTACCAAATATTTTACTGTGTTCTTCAAACTTCTGACATGTCAGGAAAAACACTGACGAGTCAGGACTCCTAAAGCCTTTGCTCCAGCTACCAAATGACACCATGTATGTCACACCATGTGCAAAATGTAAATTTCAGAATATTTATACTTCAGCATAAAATACTCCATGGCATACCAGTACCTCCAATATTTAAATACTGTTTCAATAATAATGTTTTAGAACATCAAAGCACCAAAATACATCCCAGTTTGGTAGTTCTGCATTCTTAGATGCTGCACCTCTGATGACTGACAACAAGTCTTAATGAGTTTATCACAGTACCACATCTGTCAGTCTTACAAGCATCCTCATCAATCACATAAACAAACAAATAAATAGAATAATCACCCTCCCCTCAGCAGATAAGTGCCCTTTTTCCCTCTGGACATTACCAGTTAACTATCACCAGTACTCATTCATTGCACAGACACAACAAATGCAGTATTCAGTATTTTCTGTGAGTCTATTTCCCTTGTCACCTGGAGGTCAGATTTTACTTCTATATTATCTGAAGATGAGCTGATGTACACAAATTAATGCAGCATTCCAAAGATATTGGCTAGAGTATCATATCTTAGTTCCCCTTGTTAATATTCTGTTATGAACAAATTCATCCTAAACTAAAAGGATTTAATATCCTGTATTACAAACTGAGTCACAGTCTGCCAACATCACAGCATGCCACATGAATTTTAACAGAAATGTAGAGCCTATACAAGGAAAGCAATGAAATAACACTCTCTCCTACAGGAAGCTCCCTTCCAGCTTTGAGCCAGAATCACCAGTGAGACCTATTTTGTAGTAGAGCCATAAAACCTGTTAAATTGCCCAAGCTGCTTTAAATACACATATTCCCCAGCAGTGATTCACTCCCAGCCATTGATGGAAGCATGGCAGCATGCTCCTTTGCTGATATCCAGGTGCAGGGAAGGGGAAGAGCAAAGGAGAGACACCAGGAAAGTCTGAGACAGTGTTTTGGGAACTGGGATTGCACAGCTTATTTCTCTACTGAGGAACATTAAATTGATTCTTCCTTGCTCAACATGTCCACGCCTTGCACCAAGCACACCTAAGTCAGACCACAGAATTTATCATTTATCATCTAGATTTATGGCATCCAGCTATTAAGTAAAAGATTTGTATCAATATATTTTACTTTCCAAAAGTGAAATGTGCTTTATATATATATTATCTAAATTAGAAGAGAAGGATTTACAGGAGAATTTTTTCAATGGAGTATTAAGCCACTTTTCAAAAGGTAAATCAGAGCAAAAAGCTGGTGTACAGATGTTCCATGTCATGAGATGGTCTCCTTGTGTTCCAACTGACTCAGCACAGGAATCTGTGCCTCTTTCAAGGGTTGGCTTTGATCTCAGTCTCACAAAGTCCATGGCTGGGATTAACTTGTATCAGAAGTGCTAAAGGGAGGGGAGGTCTTGGACTGCAAGCTGAGAAATCTAACACATGACAGTGATCCCAGCCATGCTCTGTTCTGCACTCCAATCCTTTCCAAAAGCTTGTGTGCCCTTGTTGAAAAGGTGTTTTGTGCTGCCAAATATTTCACTTGGCTGGAAAAGCTCATCTTGTCAACTCTGAAATTCAGACCTGCATGATCAGAAGACTGAACTAATATATTTTAATTAGAAACAGCACTTCTAATTTTATTGAGATCACACACTACACAGCAGTAAGTAAAAAGTAGGTATGTTTTGCCGTGTGCATCATTCAGTCACAGTAGGTGAAAATGAAAAGGTTTCTAGGTAGAAGTTCATGCCAACAGAGGCTTAAAGCTCCCATTTCTCACTGTTACATCCAAGTCTCCATAAAACTTCGTGAATGCATTTCACTTAAATACATCAATATTTAATCAACATATAGGAAACACCCTAAAGACCTGAATCAGCATGGTTAGGAAAAGAGTTATTTTTAATTTGAACCCCCCCTTGTCTCCAAGTACCCGGACCCCACAGATCACCAGCACCCCCTGAAGTGGCTCTGCAGTCTGGACCCCCCACCTCAGGCAGGGAAATCAGCACGATCATGAAACCAGCCTAGAGAAGTTCAGGTAAATGCCTCTTTTTTTAATATATGGCTTTGTTTTGTAAAAAAGTCTGAAAAAATACTTTCATAATTTCTTACAAAGCTTTTGAAAAAAAGCATTACCAAAACTGTGCCATATAGTTAAAAAAACAAACAAAAATCCAAACTCTTACCTGAGCCTTCACAGGCTGGGTCTGCATCCCAATGCAGTTCACCACTGGTTGTAAAGTCACCAGTACATTCTAAACTGGAGCACCACTTAAAGAGGGAACTGGAGATTCATAAATTTGGGGAACCTCAAACAGAAAATAGAAGATAATTTTAAGGTCAGTTATTTGCTGAAGGATCTTCCTGCAGTTTGGGCAATCAGCACCTGACTTCACCAAAATGTTAGCATGACACCTCAGTTTTGGCTGAAAAAAGTTCCTCCTTACATCCTCAGCTTCAGGGTGAAGTCTCAAGCAGTGAGAACTGTTTTGAAAGTCCTAAACATGAAGCATGTAGAGGAATCTAAGAAATTCAATATTTGATTTAATAACTATGAATAATTGCTTTGCACAGTGAATAAGCTCTCAGTTGCATATTGTGCACTTCCAATAGACATTTCTACATTTGAGTGTTAGCAAAGATAAAAACTGCCATCATTCCCTTGTTCTTTTCCAAGAGCTTTAACACAGAAATGAAGGTCCAGTTTGCTTTGCTTTAAAGACTGTCTGTATAGATCAATGAAAAGTTGTTTTAAAAAATTTTTCAGCACAGGTTCTGCAATATGCCAGCATGCACATGTATATATCTGCATTCCACAGCAAATGCAGTCTAAATTTTTATTTTCCCCTCAGGGAAAAAAAGGCTAATATTGGTTCATGTTTTTGTGGGTAAGATTAGGTACAATGACCACTCCAGGAACCCTTGATCTGTAATATGTTTTTATTTTTCACTTCATGATCAGCTGGGTTCACAATTCTATTATTTTCAAATTGAATTCTATCTCCTTAAATTCTCAGAATGAGAACTGATGTAGTAATGGTGATGCACATGCAGCACAGCAGCAATAACAACAGGTTAAAAGTGTTTATTTTCTTTGTTTGTATATAGCACATAAATGCAGTTGTTTAAATACTGCACAGGATCTAAATGTTCTGAAATGCCACAAAAATTAAAGTAAAAATTAGGCTTTGAGGGAGAAACTATACAATAAATAAAAATCCAAACTAAACTGAAATATTTACCATAGTTCCCTAATTAAGTAAAGTGGCTGCCAAAAAAAATCTGAATCTATTCAATACCTAAGCAAAGTCTTGAAGACAGAACAGCCCTGATCCACGCAGCATACACTGCTTCTAAAATTCAGCCAAATTCCAAATTAAGACAATACTTAAGAGGGGTATCCACTAAAACAAAATCTCTAATCTAAGACCTTTTGTATCAGAGTCAAATAGTGAATTCATTACTCCTCTCCCTTTCACATTCACATATTTTTCTAAATAGTGAAGGTTAACTACTACAGATTGATCTTACAAATCCTCATGTAACTGGGAGACAGTAAATACTACACAGTCTAATTTTCTATTAAACCTGCAAAAGCTTTCATCTCTTGACATTTTCAACTTGTAATTTCTTACATGGCTGGGATATTTTTCTCCTCCTACTCAAGCTTCTGTGGTCGCAAAGATAAGGATTAATAATGAAGTACAAGTCAGAAGAAGTGGCCTTAGTCTCACACTGAATTGCCTCCAAAATTGCAAGTGCAAATTACACAGATTTTATCAGAGCAGGGATTGAGAACTTGCAGACACATTTTGGGGTGTAATTTTTTTGATTGAAAAGTTACAACTAGTATGTGCCTGAAAACGGAACCTCTGCCTCATGATAGGGCAGCAAAGATAACCTTTCAGGAAAATAAAATTTAAAAAACAAGAAGCAAGATGATCTCTGTAAGGGAATTTATTACTTTTAAAATACCCTAAACAATCCAAAACTACTCACTTATTTTTCTCCTACCATATTTCTGACAAGTCAGCTAAGCACAGGGTTAGAAAACAACTGTGTCCATGGAGAAGCAAGAGACCAAAATTGTGCAGCTCTGGTTTTCCAAAGGAATAGATTGCGAACAACCAACTTGCAAAAATAAATCTTGGGAGGTCAGAAAAGGAAAACAAAACAAAGTGATTTTAAAAAAAGAAATGAGCAAGTACAGAGAATATCTCCATGTCCAGGGTGCAGAAATGTTATGAAGTAAATAAACAATGCAAAGGTGATTCCCATTCAAAAGAAATGAGCTTCATTTGTTCCCTCCCTGAGCAGGGGAAGGAGGAATGCAATGAAAGAAGCTGACAAAGCACAACAGGAATATCCTGTTTTTACACATACAAATAGAATCTTTTATCAGATTTCTCAGGAACTAATTGACCAAACATATTAAATATTTTCAAACTTAAATTTCTCCTTTCATAACTTCCACTGCCTATACTGCTGAAGGCAACAACTCCCCCCACTGGACCAAACCTCAAGAAGATGCATCCTAATGAGCTGCAGGTCAGGGAGAAAAGTGATTCCCCCTTTTTCTCCCCAGAAATAAATGTTTCCACAGCACTGAGTAAATCCGTCTTTCAAAGCAATTATTGAGTAAGTAAAGTGGTTAACTTTGCAAATTCATTGTAATTACATGCAGAAAGAGAGAAATATTTGCATATTAGTTTCCTCCAAGGCTGTGTATGTGGCTCCTGGTGATCTCAAGCAAAAGGATTGGATATTTCCAATAGTTCCTTTAAAGTTTTAAGCATGTGGGAACTCAAAAAACTCCAAGAGGCAGTGTTGGTGGGGTCCAAACTATGCACAAAATCCCTGTGCCTCCTAGTCAAAGCAATTACTCAGCTTAAACCTTCCCACTTGTGGCAATATGGATCCTACTGTATGCTATAGGAACCCCACAAGCAACAGGGAGTAAAAAATTACATTGCATTCTTGAAGGAGCACTAAAGAAGAGATGGGAGAGCTGTAACAAAGTGAAACCTAGACCCACACACCCTCCAGAGATAGTAAAATCCCCACAGATAAACTTCCAGTCATAGCTGTATACAATCTATATTCCCTACTTCAATTCAGTGGGAAGCAATTTAGTAAAAAAAATAACAACTAAGCCATTCTGAAAAGGAAATGGAAGATCAAGATCTATTGACTGTGTTAGTTACAATTTTTTCTCTATCGATATTTATATTTGAGTTAATTCTGATGTTGTTTGATGAAAAAAAAAAAAAGAAAACAACAAAAAACCCACAAAATCAAAATTGGTAGATTTTTTGGGATTTTTTTTTTGTCCTGGCAGGAAACTGCAGCCCCCTATAAGGCCACTGCTGCTCCTGTTTTCCTCTTACAAGTAGCAGGCACCCATGGCTGCCATCACTAAGATAGCCACACACCCCTCCCAGGATGTACTGGTTTCCAAATCATTCTAAAACCTCACTGCAGTATTTTCTAGTGTAGAAAGTTATTCAAAATTCAGTAACTGCATATTGTGACTAGATCATCAGCCACTGTTGACATCAAATTGTTCTGTAGGGCTCCAGATTAAGGAATAGACTGAACCATGGCAAGACAGTTGTAAATGTGTGACACAGTCCTTAAAAGCAATTTAGCCACATCTCAACTGTCACAGGATTTATCCACAGAGGAGACACTGCTAGACATGACTTTGCAGCACAAAATACACTGAATTCTCACACAGCATGCAGCCCAATCATTTTTCCATTGTGCCACGACAACGTTTGCTTCAAGTTTATGCTTTAGGGTTTGCCTCTTTATTCTCATGCATGCTTCAGCCCTAACTTTCTCAAATATGTTATGGCAAACATATTTGAGGTTTTTGTGTCATCATTTTTAATTTCAGTAAGACAAGAGAGAAGGAGGATGGTGAAATGAAGGAGTGCTCTGTTCAAAAAAAGGAGAGCATATCTGGGGACTTGGGCTAGGTACAAGTATTTTCACTACACTTATTGTAAAATAGCACTGAAGAGTGCCAAAACTGTGTTTTTCTGAATTGTTACTCTGATTTAGAACACATGCTAACCCAAAGCCAAGTCATAAATGTTACTGTAGCACCAAAATGCAATTTCAGTGTGTAATTCTTGTTCTACTCAGAACACAGCAATTCCTCGCTCAGCTGCTCTAACGACCATTGCACAAACTGACACCATGCACCTAGGAAACCATTTCCACGCAGTACCACTCCATCCAAACGTGTTAGATCAATAAACCTGGCCATTCAGCTGTTTCCCTGTCCATGTGATGATAAACACCACCACATGCAAGGCAAGACAAGCAGCGAGTGCAGGAAACGCCTCGTTCTGGAGGAGAAGCATCTCAGCAAACAGCAGCAGCACAAACTACAGCTCCATCATCTGCTGGAGAAACCTTGGCAAGTGACAACCTGCTGCCTGGGGGTCCTGTGAGGAGCCCTTAGGGGTGGCCTGCTCAGAAGAGGAGGACTGTGCTGCAGAAGCCTCAGCCAGCTCTCGCTGTCTCTGCTGCTCTTTCTTAAGCCTCAGTCGCTGCAGCCCCCTACGGATTATTGCTAACTCGGGTCCCATCAGCTCTGACAGACAGGGAGGGGAGACACACACAGGGGGTAAAGAGAGAAGCATTGAGCAATCAGATAGTGGGGGGACTGACCAAAGAGACAAGCAACAGGTACTAAGTGTCATTACAGCAAAAATAAAAAATTCATAAAATAGAAATATTGAAATGGGTTTTCTCTTCCTAAAAGCATGAATCACAGGATTTAAATATTCAGGATTCAACCCCCTCCCCATCTCCAGCAATGGAACCACTAAACAAATAATTATTTAAGGAAAATAGATACAGCCTGGTTAAATCAAAATGAAGATATATTCATTCTGATGTTCCTAACTCACAGAATAAATGAGAATATTTGGCATAAAACTATGCAACTGTGGTCTACAGGTAAGTCTTCAAAATGAATATAATAGCTTCCTGGTGTTTCCAAAAAAACCAAATTTTGATCAAAATAAACTAGTGCAAAAAGTAAACTGGAGCTATGGAAAGAGATGGCAGAACAATAGCTAAGCCAAAAAATACACTTCTCTATTAACTCAGTTTTAATTTCAGACATTCCCCATGGTTGAGGACTCACAATCTGAAATTCACTGTTAAGTGGTCCTACACACAAAGTAATTTATAGGTTCATAAACAATCTTTAGTAGCACCCTCTTAACAGATTTTTCTTTCAGTCCCATCTTTAGAAGCTTCACTGTTTTCATCATTTTGTCTGTATTAATTTGCCAGGCAAACTACAGTAATTTCACAATTATAAGCCGCACCTGATTACAAGCCGTACATCTGGGTAGACCATAGGATTTGTCCATATATAAGCCGCATCTGAATATAAGCCGCTTTTTTTTTTTTTTTTAAAGCGAGGATCCATGTGTGACAAAGTAACGAGTTAGTAACAGAATCGCGCCAGCGCGGGTTTGGTGTCAGGTGCTCAAGTTGCAACAGTTTTCATAGACCAGGGAAGCCTTTAAAGGCAGCCCCAGGCACCCTCCCTGGCCGGCTCTCCCTTCCAGGTTGCATTTCACTGGGATTTGTCCATAGATAAGCCGCACCTGATGATTAGCCACACTACTGGGGTAGGCTGGATTCTTCAATGAAAACGGTGCGGCTTATAATTGTGGAATAACTGTACTTTGGCATGTTAAGTTCATTGCCTGATTACCAGTACTTTTCAAAACTGCTATAAAAACGAGGTGTCCAAGCAATTTTTTATTCTTTCCATGCCATTTGCAGATTTCCTCCACTTACACAAGTGCTGTGCTTCTCTTTAAATAAAATATATTGGGTCTTTAACAGCAGTGTCTGAATCACACTGAAATGTTAAAATAATAAAGAGCTTTCCATTGGCATGAGGCCTTTCAGCCAGGCAAAAACTTAAATATTCTGTAATCCTTATCCACATAGTGAGACAAACAAATCTTAAATTTGCTTTTACAAAGAGAAACAAACCCAAAACCATAACGCAGTAATTGGAAAGTTAGTGACCAGCACCAGTTAAAACTGAATGGTCACAAGGTTTAATGTACTTAATCTAATGTTATTTCTGGGAAAAACATCCTCCCAGTTTATGGCTGATAGGTGTAACAAAAAATTAAAAGATATAGTTCCTAAAAGGAATATGGCATCAAGGAGATTTGCTATGACTGGTTTTCATGTCCCAAAACCATTTATGGAAATATAAACTACAAACAGCCTAGAGAATACTTTTAAGGGAATTTCAATGATGCCTAAAATTGCAGTTTTCAGTACTTACTGCTGATTCAGTTCCACTAAATTAAGAGACAGCCACAATTTAAGATGTAACAAAAACTACAATACCAAATATAAAAGCTGCTTTCCTGGATATGTTCAGTGGCAACAACTTCTAATATATTCAAGAATATCTAAGCAAATGTTTATTTTGCTAGCAAATGGAGTGAGGAAATAGAAAAACAAAAAACCCAGTTATTGTCACATTCCCATTCAAAATATAAAAGCAGTTACCTTATATTAGAACACATATTAGGATTAAGCTTTGTACTAATTAGCCAACTACCCCCCCTCCCAATGTGTGTATCTGGAATTTTATTTATGATAAAATCTGTATTATATTTTACTGTTTGCTGTACCTAGTGTTTAAAACATCAGCATCTTAAAACTAATATACAAAAATTAAGAGTTTCCACTGAATGGCAAAAGCAGGGTAAGAAAACAAATTTGTTGTATTTTTCCTTAGTGACAAGCATGGCAATCTCCAGCAATTGTTCTCCTTATATACATTTATACAAAAATTATTCAAATGTTCTGGCAGTAATAGGCTACTGAGATTTTCCACTGATTTTGTTGTTTAATTGTAACTTCAATGTTCAAACTTCTAGAATATACATTCTGCTACAGAAACCTATCCCAACATGCCCCAGCACTAAACCATTTCTGCACTGACTCTATTTTGAACAATTTATCTCAAAGTTCTATAAAGTAATTCAGATGTAGGAGCTCAAATGCTTACCACATGACACATTTTCCGAAACACCAAACCAACAATAAATTTGAACTTTATACTTATGCAAAGGTATTGTGATTTCAAACACAGGATTACCACAAGTGTTCAGTGCAGGAATCTGTAGAAATTATTTATAGAAAGCTGTTTACAAGCCTGGGTTAGGAATTCATGCTCTGATACCAAAGATGTCATTTCCTGAAAACACATTCTTCAGTTTCTGACTTCTTGCTACAACATTCAAACTTCTATCTGCCATGTCTTTATACAAAATGGTGGCTGAAAATTTCTTTATCCCTTCTTTCACCTTCCAAAATGCCTCCCCAGTCATCCACCTCTTACAACACACCTCTGTCTGGGCTTTCTACTCAGCTCCGCTGTATTTAAACTATTCCTATTAGCACTTTCCCTCTCCTGTCACCCCAAAAAAGCAGAAGGTTTTATTTACCTTTAAATGCAGGTGAACAAACTCAGGGAATGCTGTTCCTGGTGCAGAGGGCAGTGTTTGCAGATTGACTACAGATTGTGAGTAAATAAAATCTCACAACTGAGCACAGCCATGGGTTTCCAGGCTACATAAACATTGCAAAATGGACATTTCCAACCCAGCCTGCTCATTCACAAACCCAGTGCAGCCCCTCTGCCCCGGAACTTCTCTGCTCCCTGAACTCACCCATTAAGTCACTCAAAAACTTTTTTTGTTGTAACTGCAGTGTCTCATTTGCACTGCCTCTGAAACAGGATTATTAGGTGTGCAAACACCTTGTACTATTAAATTTATGCCTGAAGGAGTCCTGTAGACAATTTTAAGCTGCCAATCTCACTCCTTGTTTAGGTTTAGTCAAAGAATCTCTCAAACATAATCCAACAAATTAGAGAGTATCCATTGTCTGTTGACCAAGCATTACCACCCCTTTCAAAACTAAATATATTCTGAAGTCCAAAGTAACACTGGGAAAGAAAAATGTTCTTAGAAAAGAGCTGAATAAAGAAACAACAACTTCAGCTTCATGCTAGCAGAATAAACTTTTGCTTAGAAATTCAAGCAGATTCAGAGAAAAAGATTTTTCTGGTCAGCACAGATTCCTTAAAATGCAGGCTAGAAAATGCATCACAATTCCAGAAATCCCCTCTGGTGCATTATCTTCTTGAAACCCACAAAGTTTCAATTGCATAGCTTGAAACAATTATTTTTAATATGGTAGATACTCTCCTGGCCAGTCTAAGTTCCAGAATAAAGCATATATTTTTAAAAATAAATAGATCAAAATGAACCTTTGGTGATGGCACATGTGTTCTTTGATGGCTATCCCTCTGGATCAAAGACACTGGCAGCTAAATTGTGTTGCACTGAATTAGAGTAGACCCCTTAACCATCTTTTTGTGTGTGTATTGTGAAAAATCTTGAGATTGTGGCAAGCTTACAATACTAATAAAAAACATGGATGATTAAAGGTCTCATACTAAATAAACTTTTTAGCATTTTTTAAAACTCCTGTGTGTATTGCCATTTTTCTGCTCACTGTTTATCTCTAAGCATCAGACTAACCGCAAGGTTTAAAAAGCAATAATGACACATTTCATGAATTTCAACTTACACCTTTATCTTCCCTGTCTTTCAGGTACCAGGTACCTCAGCATTTCTCACACACCCCAAAGATTTTGGCTGCAGCAGACACAGCACATTGAGTGGCACACTCTCCCCTGGGAAATCCCCATCCCTCCTGTATTTCAGAATATCAAATTTAAGGCCTGAAAAAGACAGGGAGCTTGATTTTTTTACAGTAGAATCTATATGAGACAAAAGATCTCAGGTCACATCAGCCTTTCTGCTATAACTGTGAGGCCTGGAAAGTCACTTGAAAAAAAAAGTAAAAATAAACTCTTGTGCAAATATGCCACTCTAAAGGCTGTGGCACTGAGATTAAAAAGGTCAAGTCAAAGCACAAGGTGCTCTTTTACTACCCAAATTAATTTCTGACATTCTGACAGAAGAATTTACTTCCTTCTTTTCCCCCAAGAAGAATATAAGTCTGTATTAAACATAGATGAGTTTCTTCAAGATACACAAACTTAACTATCAATATGTGGTATGATTTATTAACCTATAATGGAATGTCATGCCAGTTGAGCCTTGTTTATCCAAATACTTTTGAGAAGCTAAAACCCAGCACTGCTGACTCTGAAACATTGAGGATGGAGGTTCCTCCTGAAGGGGACATCCCCTACCTCCCCTGATTTTAACAGGCACAGGTTCTTCTACTCACTGCACTGATGCTGCTACAGCCAAATCTCAGTGGAAGAAGGCAAGATGTCACTACACTCCATAAAGAACAGTAAGGTTTTTTTTATTTCTACTTCAAAATACAATACTGGTGATGCCCTTGGAAATTTCTTTTTCAGACAAAGGTATAGAGTTGATGGTTTTACTCTCTTCAAACCACAGCTGCAACCACTTGGTATCTATAAAACACCTAAGTCTCATTAAGGACGTGCAAGGAAGAAAACATCTGGAGGTCAATTCCCCAAAATATCCTGAAAGAGAATTGTTTCTTATTTTTCATAAACAATGACAGGATGGATTTCTTCTCACCAGACTGATGCAGCACAGGCTGAGTTGAGGCCCCTAAAGAAGGCCTTTGCTCATTATCAGGAGAGGACAGTAATGAAGTTGAAGGGGGACTTTCTGTCGAAGACGATGTTGAAGGAGCTTGAGCTGACATGGTAGAAGAGGAAGATGATGGAAGCTGTTCAGAACCATCGACTTCCATTGCAGTTTCTGATTCTCTACTGGGTGCCATGTTATTAGTAGCAGGAGCATCTGTCCGATTAGTCCCACCTTTGATTAAAAACAGAACAAAAAAAGCAAGAAAAAGAGCAAAAAAGTAAACTTACTCTGCCTCTAAAGATCCCTTTGCACAACCATGCCTATAAATTCTCAGTTGTTCAGTGTGCTAAGATTTTGTTTACACCTAGGAAAAGCTGATTTTGCAAGGCTCAACATCCACTATAAACACAATTTCTGTTGTAATCATTGTTGAAAAGAAGGAAATCACCTCTGGACCGTGATCTTCCTCGTCCTCGATTGCTCTGTGCGACTTCACTGGCTTCTTCAAACCACCTTGACAGCATGTCTGACATCCTCTGCATCAGAGACACGTTGGGACTCTGCTCCCCTGCAGAACAAGTGGTGCTGAAGTTTTATCTACAGGTTTAACAAAAAGTACCTTCCCCCCTCTCTTTTCTTCCAGGAATGGAGACCACCCCTCACCTCCTTCTCCCACAAGAAGCAGTTCCCTTCAGCCTGTTCCCAATGACCCTGTCTATCCTCATTTCCACAGTATAGGCCTCTGACCCTCTTGATGGGATCCCTCATTCCTCTCCTGTACCTCAAGCAGAGGAGTACAGACCTTAAAATACAAAAAAATGGAATTGTACCAGCCAAAGAAAACAGATTTTTTGGTCTGTTTAATGATGCCATAGGAAATATTATCAATAGGTTCAGAAAAAAGGATTTCAGAAACCTACAGGCAACAGAACCACATGCAGATTGTAAAGGAGCAGATGGGATCACACCCCCCAATGTTTCTAATCCAGTAATTCCAGATACTGGAAGAGCAAAAAGACAGACTAAGGTAAGAGGACAGGTGCAACTTCTCTCCCTAAACAGCATCTCCTACTGCTTATGTCAGGTACGGAATCTATTCTAGTTTGGGGAAGCAGGAAAATGAGAACAACAGTACAGAAAATCTGGAAAGGGAAACTAGGCAGAAAAGGGAGACAGATTTAAGCAAACTGGAGTCAAATATTGGAACTCTGCAGCTTATAAGATTTAATCAGAAACACATTATTAGATGAAAATTAAGATGACAAAAAATGCTCTGCCCTGCTTTGGTATCCCATTTTTTGATACCCAAGCATAGCTTCGGAAATGTTTTATTTGCTAAAATTTCAAGCAATTGAGTAATATATTATAATCATGAAAATATAAAGCATAAAAATGAGCCACCCTGTGTTACTAAATTACATTATAAAAATGAAAAGTATCATATTAGAATCCTATTGCTTTGAATTCCAGTCCCCTATTGTAACTATTAAAGAGCATTTCATTTGTAATTGTGATTGCATGTGAGGTATGACTACAAAGAAAAGAAATAAGTGCTGATGTTGGTCCCTGAGCAATGACAACGAAAAAAAGCTCTCCTTTACTTACATCAGCCTAACTGAAACAATATAATTTTCCTGGTAAGAATATTGTAAATTTTAAAAATCATGGTACAATAGCAGCCCTGTGCTCAACTCTACAAAAACCCTCTTAAGGCTTGGCTGATTGTTAAAACAAGGACAATCTGAAGCACAGATTTCGGGAATACTTCAGAAAAACTGAAAAATAAACTCCAAACCAAAACAAAGCACAGACAAAGCAGCAAAGACAAGAACCCCCCTTCAAATGCAAATGCTTTTACCATCTCTCTCTCTCTCACTCTCAGGCCTTGCTCTTGGCCCAGTATCTGACCAATCCCCTCTGAGCCGCAGGCGTTTAACGGGAGGCTGACGTAACTGGGGGAAGAGAAAAAAAGAGAAAAAGGCATCACAGCTATTTATGTTCTACAGTACAGGATTCTAAGCTTAAATATAAATCTCAGTTTTCTTAAGTCACCTAAATTCATATCTGTCACCAAAACACAGAATGGCAGCCTTATGTTCAGAACCATGAATAAGCACAACACTTACCAACAAAATAGCATGCTTTAGTTTCAACAGCCTAAATAAATGACTCCCAGAGCTAATGCAGCTTTTATTCTAAACTAACTTCATCATGTTAATTGAATCTTTCTATAGTGACCAATAATGATTAAGGTTTTTTTAAATTCAGCCTGAATTCTGTAGAAATATTCACCTCTTCACATTAAAAACTGTATGAGAGTTTCAGCTTGATGAAATGTGGACTTGTAATTAAGCAAAAGGAAAAAAAAAAACCTCACTTTTTAAAAAGGACATTTTATGCAAATAAACTTTAGTTTACTTTTTAACCTAATTTCTTTTCAATTCTTATAAGGAAGCATAAAACAATCACTAAATGGGTAGCATTACTTTCAGCAACCTCAAGAGAAACAGGGAGTGCTTTGCTCTTTAAGAAAGGCAGGTCAGAGTTTGAAGTCAAGTATATTGGCTGGATATTTATGGCCTTAAAAAAATAAAGAAACTAACAAAAACAAACAAAAAAATCAACCAGCCCAGAAACTGCTCACAATTTTAAACTAAATGCCTTGTGGTGAAAGCATATCAAAGTTTTAACTTTCATGACTCCACCAGCAGATTTAGGAAGAAGTCTTTACATTTCTTCCATTCTATACAACTTCAAGCCAGGCTGAAATAAAAACACTCAAGCAACAACACATTTATGGATAACAACGACAAAGAATAAGTATTTTAAAGCAAAATTCTTGACTAAGAAAAACACATCACACAAAATGTGCTGGAAAATGTTAAAAAATGGTTCCAAATAGACTCTAAGAAAAAGGAGGAAGGAAATGTCAACATCATACTTCTCATAGAAAAAGGAAAGAGAAATCATCATTATCATCACATTGATCCTGCAGGTGAGGACAGCAGGATGCTGACAACTCATTGAGAACTCCCTCCAAAGATGAGGAACTCAGGATACAGAGTTTGTAAAAAGTGAGCGAAACACCAGAGAAAAAAGCAGTGGATGGCTGGGAGAGTGCAGGGAGAAACAGAAACAACTTCACTGTAGTTAAAGGCATTCTCTTTATGTTGATCAGAAAATTTAGACTGGAAGGGTCAGCATCATTGTAACTGAGCTGAGAATTAACAGCTGCTTGAGTTTTGAAAATTTTAGTATTGCTCAGTCACAGCAGCTCACCTCCTTGATCTAAATATCTTGTACTCCCTCATATCTGTCATGAAATGATAACTTTTACCAAGGAGTATTAACATTTGATTTCAAGGAATATGGTGCTCATGGCATGAAAAGTAAGAGAACATAGAGTGACCTGCCACCCTTGCTGGTCGTATGACCCAAGTTCAGGCAGATGCCTTCTCATCTCTAAGAGAGGAAAACCAGATGAGAAAGAAAACCGGAGTGACAAAATATTGTAAATAAATACATAATTAAATGTGCCTGAAAAAGGCACCATTTTTGTGACAATCTACTTGTCATACACCTCAGTCTATGACCAGCAACGTTATCTTCAGGTTAAAGGAAAACACAACTGATGGTACTTCTTGTGTGCTGCAAGTTAAAAAACAAAATATGAAAGGAAGGCATCTTAATCACTTGCCTCTTCCCTTCTCTCTTCTGCAGAAGGGACTTTAAGTTCTCGTGCTGTGTCATCCTTGGGATCAAACAAGTAAATGTAATCTGAGGAGTAGCTCACAAGGATCTCTTGGCCATCTTCACTGTAGCACAGGGATGTTACCCTGCAGGATTTGTTGTTGAGGTGAGGAGGGACAAAACGCGCCACCATTCCAACAGTGCCCCTGCCAGCATAATTCCCTTTATTAAAAAAATAAACAAGTGGGGAAAGAGAGGAGGAAGAAAAGAATTACACATTTATTACTGAAAATTTTCAACAGCTTCACTAAATCCCTTATTTGGCATCCAACAAAAAATAATCTGGGAAAAGCTAGGTATCCTGTAGTTTCTGCAATAATTTTGATCTGAAGAATCACATATATATCAGATATCACAGTCTATAAAACTTAATTAAAATTCAGGTGGACCACTGAAGGCTGCAGTCTTGGCTTTTTGGAATCCTGGAATCACACATTTCAGGACAAAATAAGAGACATTACAAAATGTCCTTTTCTGCATTCAGTACACTAAGATGCAGGAAGAGATTAGATTTACTTCTTTGAAGATTTCTGCGCTAGCAAATATTAGAGTGAAATGACTCTGTTATTACAAACCATAGCTGCCAGAGAAGGCAGCTACACTTCTGCAATGTTGCACTTGAGTCACCACCTATTTTGAAAATAACCTGAATTTGGCACTGCCAGTGGGCAGAAAGACTCACTGCACAATGTGGCTCCTACCTGTTGCCCTTGTGCCAAGCATTCTCCTGTCATAGATCCTCACTGAGCTGTCAGAACAGCCCACAGCCAGGTAGTAGGGGATGGGTGGACAGATAGCAACAGAGGTGGCAGCACGACGACAGTTTATTAAAATATCCTGGAACACACAGAAATGCAGCATTCAAATTATAGCTCTGAACATTTGAAGTATAATTCTTTTTATTTTGTTTTGGTTTTTTTCACCACACAGGTCCCTCCCTTAGTCATGGAGATTTTGAGAAAATAAGTCTGGCCTGTGAAGATAGATCATAAATGTGTTATCAGAAAAGCCACTAAACAGTAGGAAAGCTATCAGAGAAAGAAAATTGGCAAGTGGCACCACAACAACTGAAAAAGAAACCTAAACAAAACAAAAACACAGGAACATTTAAAAATAGATAAACTAAAAACAGATCTATAAACTATCTTGTATTTTCTTATGAAAACACAGTAACTGTGGAGGTGGAAGAGTACTAAATATGCAGAAATAGTTTAAATCAATTACAGGATCAGAATAGGTTCCATCTACAGGTAGATAACTGGGTAGAGGGAAAAAAAATTAAAGAAATCCCTAGAACTAGTAAATGTGCACAAGGCTGAAGAAAATTAATCAAGATTAGCAATACATACTTTGTTAGTTTTGTTCCAATACAATATTAAAATTATTTCTAAAATTCAAACACAGTGGACACTGGTCATACCAGTAAACTAATATAATTCATTACCAAATCTTTTCTCACAGAGGGACAAGGAAGCTCAAGAGCACAAGGCTGCAGGTGATTCTCAAGGCTCATTTTTTTGCCTCCAGTTTTGCACTCTACATTATTAGTGTAAACCAGACTAAGAGATTCAATTTCAACAGACAATCTTTTCTACCATATCTGAAGCCTCATGCCAAAGCTTGTAAAATAAAAAATGCCAAAGGAGATAATAAAATTTAAATAGAAAAACAAAAAAAAAAGACTCTCCAGACTTTTATTGTCTCTTGAGAAACATACTGTCACCCCCACCAATGACCCTGAAATCTATTATTTCTAAAAGCTTTACCAGAATACATATTGTGGGTTTCTGTGATGCACAGCTTTCCATTTAGGTAATCTTTATGAAAAGGTTATTATTACTATTTTATTTTACTAGTTTTATTATTATTATTAAAGTAACCTTTATTAAAAGGTTTCATTCTTACATCTTTACAATCTTCCTTTGTGCAACTTGTTTTGATGCGAGTATCAAACCATCTCACGGTGCCATCCTCACCACAAGAAAGGAAAGTGTAGGGATCATTTGGTACTGTCATAATCTGCTCAAAGGAAAGAATAAATAAGACTTAATACTTCCAGAAATAGCACTAGTTTAAAAATAAAGGCATCAATATTTGGAGCAGCAGTAAGACAATTAGGACTCAAATCAAGCTTTCCAGTGAAGAGAAAAATTGAAAAACTGATGATGTTTCTTCATTTTCAAGAAAAGGTTTGAACTGTTGAAGTCAAAGAAAATTTTTAAATGTCACATAAGATTAAATATCCATAGGTCAAAGCTTACAGTTGTTTCTATTATCTTTTAATACACAACATACATTTACTGCAATCACTTTTCAGATAACTTATCAGTTTGCTGAAACAATTCAACAAAAGCGCAGTTTATTCTCTATCAAGTAATAAGAGACAATTACAAAGTCCTGAGAAGTCTGAATGCCTTGAAAATACTAAATGACTTTTATTCCCATTGGGCTACTCCTTTACCTCCTAGGTAGTTCCTTGCAGCAGGTCTGCATTAAGTGCTGTTACCAAGCTACCGCCCCGCTGCAATTTTATTTTTTTTTTAAACTTTTTTTAAGAGAACACTCTAGTGAACCTGTACTGTATTTTCCCTAGCTCAGCCCTTCTCCAGCTAGGGACAACTCACATGAATGGCTTCACTCAAAGCTCCTCAAGACAAAAAATGTCAAATGACCATAATTTTAAATATGACCCGAGTTCCACGGGTCAATGAATGCACAGTTCATTTACACTCTGTCTCTTAAAACAGAATGTTGTGGCATTATTTTCTTTTCCTACATTCCTGTAAAAATTTATAAGGCAACAACAATGGTGAGTAGAATAATACATTCATTGAACACAGACCATGAGTGATGCTTTAACATTTAAAATGAGGTGATTTATCACCCCCACGTCCCAAAATTCTCACTCAAACTAACTTATGGATATCTGCAAATGTCTTGACCTGAAGTGGGGTTACAAAGGCTTCAACCTTTCTTGTAAGGCTCAGCACAATAATTGAGACAATGCTTGCTGTGCCAAATAAGTTTAACTTGCAGAACAAAGCCAAGGTTTAAATACCAATAGAACAATAAACTTCTGAGCTATGACCACTACTCCTCAATAGATCAGTGTAACATAATGAAAAAGCTGTTTTTTCACTACACATTTCGTTCAAATTAACTTCATTTGCATAGTTATAGAAGTCAACAATTGTTCTTCAAGCCACTAAATTCTTCCAGCATTTAGCAGAGCTTTCAGTGAAAACATTTTGGTTCAATAATGTTGCTGAACGTGGCAAGCTTATTTCCAGTAGCTGTTTTTTATTTTTGTTCACACTGATGCTATTGCACCCTATACATGTAATATAACTTACACATGGCAACTTTTATGTACAGTGTTCACAAACATACTAGGTACTTTATAAACACTAAACCAGAGAAATGGAAAAGTGCAAGCTCCAGTACTTGAGTCAATATTACTACAATTAAGTTCCACAAGTAAGCATTTTATATATATATATATATATATATATATAAATTGGGTTTTAACTTACTAAACACTTGTTTGCTACTTAAACTTAAAAGTGTATAGCTATATGATCATTTTACTGTATTCAAAACAAGGAAGTGGTGTCCATAAAAGCACATTCTCTTTCTGAAATGAAATTCACATGATGGGCAATAAAGAAAAGATTTGGCTGAGGAAAAACAAACTTGTCAAGGCCTTGTGCAAACAATTCTTCAGAAATGTGTCTCAAGAGCCTCTCCCTCTGCTTATTCTATTCTCACTCAGAACTAAAAACAATTGTACAATTATCTCACAGTTTACAACAACCTACACCAAACTTCCACATTCCTCTGTTTCATGTTTTTGCAACGTCTTGAACTGCCACAAACTCCAAGAGCAGTATAAATCCAAAGCACATTCAAATTTAGAATTGGTACCTCAGGGGCAGCTTTTAGCTTTTGTTATTTAGAGAACCCAGTGAGTCAAAGTTCTATATTTAACATGATGATGTGGTTGCATACAGCTGAACAGTAACATCACAATATTTAGAAATTATCTCTCCACTCCAGGATCCTCTCAACTTCAGTGCAAAACAGGATAAGAAAAATAACTTCATAAAGAAACAGAGCTGTTAAAACAGCCAACGGCATATAAGGGTTTTGATATTCCTTCCATTACAGCATATAAAAGCAATAAAACCAACCAAAACTGTATCACACTCCTGACATTCAAAACAGCAATAATGCCCTCTTGTTAACATCATTGCTGAATAAAAATCATCCCAAATAAGACCATTTTGACTGTGCAATACAGTAGGGAAAGGTAATTGGTGTAATTACAACCATAAGGACACTTTTACTACATGAACAAAAATTATCTCTGGCAGTACTTCAGCCACTCTCTTTTTTCAATTATTTTTATGAGAAGTTCTTAAAGATTTTGTGCACTTAGCATGCAAAGGTAATCTAAAAGCTTACCATGAAACCTGAGCTGAACAGATAAAAAACCAATGCATTTGGGATTTTCTTCCCCTCTGTGCATACTGCAGCAGTGTTAAAAAAGCCCCAACAAATAAAATACGTGATAGAAACAGGAACATTTAGAATGTAAGAAAAAGAATGCAATTTTTTTCTATTTTAACCACAGTAAGTTTTGCAAGCAGCAGCTCTTGCTGTTATTTAAAAGAAGAAGATAGAACAATAAATCCTTACTATCTTCCTATCTTCAGTAACACTTTGCTTCCTCACTTGCCTAACTTATATGAACAAAACTTCCAAGGGAGGACTGAAAACACTGTGTCTAAATTTACACTCAAAGTGTTAACTAGAATACACAATAGAAAAATTATCTACAACTGTAAACATATTTTTCAGACTCTTGTTCACGCATGCTGAACTAAGCATTTCTCAGAAGGATCTAAATTGTGAAAAAGGAATGAAACTGCTGAAAAGTTCAGGGAAGAGGGGAGGGGCAGGGGGGAAGAATAAAAATAAAAATGCAAAACAGTCACTTCCCCCATCCCCCAACCTACTTCAGGAAGAAATTCAGAGCTCAATTTAAATCCGTTTTACTCTGCAGAACATTAATTCAATGAAGGTGAATTTATATTTGCAAAGTGGTCTTCACCACTTTTTGCAAAGTTCCCCATTTAATTTAAACAGCACATTTCTCTGTTCAAGCCTACTTTTTAAAAGGAAAAACTCAAAAAAGAAGAGAAGAGCTGTAACTCTTACTGCACTGAAACAAAGTTTTCAGGAGTCTGGTTAAAATCCTGTGCAACAATAGAATAAAATACGTATTTCATCCATCTTAAAACTGTGATATTTCATGAGGTACCTCGTAGGTAGTCCCATAGTGGCAGGTGTACTGGCATTGTCTGTTGGTCTCTGCATCCTGTTCAACATTCGTGTAGAAAATGACTCCATCTCCAGAACATGAAACAATCTGTTTGTCATTGGTGCATGGTAAGAACTTTGCACTAAAAATGTTGGCCCTGTGTCCTGAGCGAATCGTTGTGAGAACCTGAAGAACAAAGAAAAAAAGGGAAGCTGCAGCAGGTTCAGTGTTTTCCAAGCAAATAAAGAATGGAAAAAACTCAGACTGAAATACCAGCACAGGCTGCCAGGGACCTACAGCTCAATCCAACAGAACAGAGAAGCTTTTACATCAAATTTCTTCTAAGAACAACATGGTTCTACAAGAAAGATTTGCTCAGGCACTTGCACGAAGCATTCTGCAGAATACAAGGGCTGGAATGCAGCTGCCACCTTTGTTTTCACATCAGGTTTCTCAGAGTGAAACATCAGCCAGGGCGATGGTGCAGCCACCCAGCACGTCAGCGAGGAGAGACTTAGAAGATCTGGGATATTCTAGGCAATGGAATCCAAGCCAACTTTAGAGACTTTAAAAATTGATGTTACTCTTGAACTCACTGTGAAAAGGAGAGCTGAAGTTTATAGGAAGGATGTTTTGAAACTAGCCAAAAATAAACAAACATTTAAGAACTTGGTTATACTTTGCAATAAACCAAGACTTGACCCAGTCTCTCATTCATCTGCAGGAAAGTAGAGAAACATGGCTGATTTTAAACACTTTGTGATGACTCTTTATTCTTCCTCATATACTTAGTCTACCAAAACTGGAAAAACCTCCTGTGAACAAGTGAACACTATATTCTTATTTCCCCCCATCTGCAGTACTTGAACCAAACTGCATTTTCATGACTCCCATTAGGAAAAAAATACTTACCAAGTTGTTTACAGTATGAAAATTACTTCCACTCAATTAACTTAATCAAAGGAAGTGTTTTGCAAATACAGTTTCTCTCAGTAGCAGCTCATGCCTAACAGTTCAGAAGTGCTGTTTCACACCTTTTAAATAATTTCCACTAAAAAGTTTAACAGTGTATCTACATATTCTGAAAGATACAAAATATTGATGGCTGAAATCTATTTTTGCTACACTACCTAGACAATAACAGCAAATATGGTGATAAGGATATTTGCCAAGATGACAGAATTACAGCACAGTTCTGATACTAATTTGCTGCCTTTTCTTGTATTGATTGTCTTATTCAAGCCAGAGAAAATTAGCTAACACAACTGTAACACTCATTAAAAATCTTTAGTACATTGCAGGAATAACGCTGATTATTGAGTCTTCTTGCTGGAACTTGCTGTTTTATAATTGCATTTGCATATTGGAAAAAAAAATTAAGAATCATCTTCTCTGCTGTTACAAAAAATAAATAACTCAGCTAAATGTGAAAAATAAAAAAGCAAGCAAAACATCTCCCATATTCCTCATTAGGCTTAAGCAGAGAAGGACACAACAGAGGGGGGGAATTGTCTCACGAAAGCATAAAGCTTAAACTGCAGCACTTTTTAAAGTATTACAATATTTTCATGTAAAAATTATGTTATGAGCAACTATCCCATAGTGGGATATTAAAATCAACTCTGCGCAATAAATAACATTGAACACCCTTTATTTGCATGAAAAATTTTTACTCTGCAAGTCACTCCACCAACACTCAACTTGGAATTTGTCCATCATCCCCTTCATATCTGTCTTTTGATACTGCTTTTCCAGCAGAACTCCCAGTCCAAGAGAAACACTATCCAGTGATACTGATCTGAATTTTGTCAGGCTGACACCAGTAATTGAAAGGAAGAGATGAAGTTTGGAAGCTGTGGCTTATTTGGGGAGGTGGAAATAGGGCCTTACCTATAGGCATAGGCAACACTCCCAAACCACCACCATCTTCCCATCACAACCCTTCAGGAAAGTAAAATATTGTTTTCTACTCAAACTCTCCTCCACCATGCCAACCTCACTTTTTGTTTCTCCCATACATTTCATTTTTGAGCATGTTCTCAGGGTTTAGGTTTTAGCCCCTGAGAGGACACAACTCAGAGCACCTGTTCTACCAAATCATCAGCAGTTCCTTCAAGAGAAAAATGTGAGACAGAGCCACTACTGGGAGTCTTTCAGCTGCATTGCAACCCTTATTTCAGTACAAATTATTCTCCATCCACTTGCAGACACACACAAGGCAATGTAATTTCACATTGGAGTGAACTATTCTAATCAGGATTGGCACCCGAACAACATCACACAGAAAGACAAGTCAGTACATTACAAAGAGCAAAAATTACAATATTTTAAAAGTGAAGTGAGAGGAAAACAGTTTACTGCAGGATTTCATGAGAATTACTGAATCCTGTTCCTGGTCCTGACACTAATCTGTGGTGAGACCATGTTCCCTTTGTGCCCAGCCATGTACCGTAAAATGGGATAATACCAAAGTCGCAAAGGATTAGAACTCTCAGGTTTATAAAGCACTGTGAAATTTTATTCTCATTTATATAAACAAGGAAGTGCATGGTGGTATCTCTGTCACACAGTAATTAATATCTGAAAACTGATATATTAAAAAATATCTTTAATACACTGAAAAAATAGGAGCTTGCATACTATTTGAAAATTAACAAGCAGCCAGAAACAAACCTACCTTTCTGCTATAGGGATTACTAATTACCAGGTTGGTGTCATCTGAACCAGATAAGATATATTCTCCTGTATCATTCCAGCAAATTGTATTCACCTGCATGAATTTAAAAAAAAATTGTTTAGGATTACATTAATTCAGTTTTCATCATTAAAACATCAATACTCATCCAACACTACAGAAATAGGAGTTAACAAATTCAATCGAAATGATGTAATTTCTAAGCAGCTAGCATTAAAAAAAATGTGGTTTTAAAACAAATTGATAAGGGAATCACCTGCTTCACCTACAGCATCTCAATTACTCCCTCTGCTCCTCAAGAGTTCATGAGGTAAATTAAGCTTCCCACAGTAGCCACAATTTTACACACTCAGGTGTTTCAATGTACCAAATCTACTCCACAGAGAGTTCTCTGAATTTGAACTGGAGGGCATCACAGTGCTCTCATTATTGTATCTTCACCATATCCAAATTCTGACCATCCATTGCCTTGCACACTTTTCAGTGACTACACCTTCTCAGGGAAAAGCACTGCAGAATCCATCCCAGATCCCTTTTGGGAAACAAGAATCCCACAGAGAGGTACAGAATTGTATTGGGAGAACTTTACAACACATTTCCTTATCAATTCTCCTTTTCACAAGACTGTGCTTAATAATGTGTCAGTGAAACAAAGCTGTGAAAGCACTCAAAATCCAGGAAGCTCAAAAGGGCTCCTCCAAGCAGCAGCTCATGCACAAGCACCAAAGACTGCATGCAAGACCATTATTATTTCAAGTAAGCCTCTAAAATACCTTCAAGTGCCAAACTGCAGCCACCACCATTTTCTGCTGGCTAGATTCTGTTGGCAGAATAGCTGCCTTAGTGTGATGTACCAGACTGGATTACAGAATTGGTAAAATAAACCACTTAATTCTAAATTATTTTCTTAAGCCTTTTTTATTTGCTGTTGATTCAAATGTTTCACTCTGAACCCCCCCAAACAAAAATAAGTTAAAACAAATACACCCATTCTGAGTTACTGTTTTAATGTCAAGTTTAGTTGGGATTAGTTGCAAAATCAGAGTTAGCACTTTCAGGTGGATCACAGGGGCAACACCACCTTGATATTGTCAGGTGGGGGAACTTGAGGAGAGATCTTGGTGTTGAACAAACATGCCTATGCCAGGGTAAGCTCAGTGCTCAGCAGCAGTCAAATACTGTTAGGATTTATTAGGAAAAGCACAGAAGAGCAGGGTATACATCCATGCATGGCAATCCCACGTCTTCCACACAACGCAGTTTGGGTTCGTATCCTGCTCCTGTATTCTCCTTTTCTATTACTGCCCAGTTGGAAAGAGAAATTATGACAAGGAATTACTGGAGTGCTCACAGATACCTAACACTTCATTGCAAGAAGCAAATAATTTGTACTGCTCTAGGGAAGGGAAATGATAGAAGTTTATGAGAACATGGAAAAATTAAAAAATAATTTTATGTGGATCTTCACAGCACAGGAAAGGGAAGGCTTTAAATGAAACAATCAGATCACAAATGGCTTTTTAATGAAACTGGAAATCATTCTTATGGAACACCCTAAACACTAGAAGTGAAAGGATATACATATTCATCAAAGAGAAATGAAAAATGATCAGAAACAAAGGTGCAGCTTCCACCTCCACCAGCCCATTAAAGCAGAACATCCATCAAATACTGTCTGCTTGCCCTGTCTCAACTTCCTTCACAAACATGTCCTGGCCACCTTCAGGGCCAAGTTTTCAGGCCCACTGAGCTTTGGTATGACCTTGCATGGCTACTCCTATGATTTTATAACTCTGGCTGTCAATCACCAAGAGTCACAATTTCAGCTAGCCCCCAGAACCATCTATCATTGAAATAACCTGTCCTAACAATGGCTGTACTCTAAAATGTTGTCAAACCTTGCACAGCACTACAGCAAGGGCAAACACACAACCCAACATTTATTTTCATCTACATTCCCTCTCAGGCACAAAAATATTATTATCATTGCCCTAAAGAAACCAAAATGCTAATTTAAGAATACAGGAATAGAAACGTGAACAAAACACTGAAAAAAACAAGGAAGCTACTGAAAAATTTAAAGTCATGATATGAAAAAAAAATTAGCACAAAAAAATTAAACAAATTGAGGGGGTGGATGTGTATATTAATGTACAAACCCAAAATCTGAAGGACAGGAAAGCAGAGAAACACTGAAAATGCAAAGGGGAGACAAAATTATCTAAATTGCAGCATCACAAGTCTACACAAGACATCAACCACTCTCCTCCAAAATTCTAATTTCATTGCAATGATTGCCTCAGCCGAGCAATTTCAATATACTCTACCTAGACCAAAGTTGGTTCAAAAATAATCCTGAAGTAAGATGACATAACTAAATGTGTACTAGAGGTCTGTAACTGAACAGGCTTTTTTATTCTGCACCCAATCACCTTCTCAACATTGCTGACAACAAATAACTCAAAAAGTAACTAAAGACCAGTGAAATAAACCTGTTTTGGGTTGTTTTCAGTCAGTTCACACAGTGTTCAGTACAACCTCTGACCAATACTGAATAACCCAAATAACTTTGCATATGGGTCACTAAAAACAGATGCTCAAAAAAAAACCAGAACTAAAACAAAGTTCTTCTCTCATTCTATGATAACAAATCCATTACTAAAATATAATGTTAAACAAGAACTGGTTAGAAAATTTGTTTTTATTTTGAAAAAGCTATATAATTTACTACCTGCACTGCCACTCAACACCCAAGTAAAAGCAAAATGTACCAGTTCCTATTCTGTGGGTTTGGAAACCTTGGGAAAGAGTGCTGGAGCCAGAAAAAAGGATACATCAAACACAAATGACAGACAATTACTGACAAGGTAAGAAAAGTCAAAGGGTGTGTAATTAGCTTTTTTCTATTAAGTACTCCACATTATTAATTGTATCTAGTTTTATTTGTCACTCATCTAGCCTTGCAAGGAGTCAGCAGGCACTTTTGATTCATTAGTCAATTAGCCAGATATAAATTTATTATCTGTCTTTTCCTCAAAGACAATGCAGTAGGCAGTGCAGCCAATCTTTAGAAAACCAAAAAGGCAAACTCCTCACTTCCATGCAAAGTGATACCAGAATCAACTCTTGTGAACAGAAGAGATTAACAGAATACAAAAATAGAAGAAATGAAAGAAAAATGTCTGTAGATGTCCCCCAGGCAAAGAAGGGGGTGAAAAAGGCAGTGGAATACAAGGTGAAAACTGTGTTTCTAACAGAACACAAACTCCCTACACTGGCTTTGAGGACTACATCTGGAAAGGAGCTGTTCCTAAGTGCCATCCTGAAGGAGATGGATGCCATGAAGGATGCTGATTTGATTTTATCATTAATCTGAATGCCTATACATAGAAATGATAAGTTATTCCTTCAGGTAAAACTCTATTTCACAATGTAATATTTACTCATGTCAAATGGTTCATCTACAGCCTGCATTTCAACCTTCCTCAGCTTTCACAGGACCAAAACTGGAAGAAAAGAAGCTATATTTTTACTGCAATTCAATATGGTTTAGAGTTTCTTTATCCTCTACTTTCCCCACACTTCATCGCTGCCCAACCAGATTGTTTCTCTTTCAACATTTCTCCTTTGGATTTAATCACTTCATACAGAACAGCTCAGCTAACTCTGTACATTTCCTCATCTTCTTAAGCTCCCTTTACAGCTAACACAGAAAATGGCAAGTTCTGGCATACAAATGATCTTACTGAATTTGACCATGTGAACCTTGTTGAAAGAAGCAAATCCTGCCCTGGAAGGATGATAAGGCTGCTGCCAGACATCAGTAATTCTGTAGAACCAATTCAATTACTTCACACGCTACTGCTAGAAACTGTCTTCAAACCAAGGGGAAAATGGGACTCTTTCAAAGAGAATTGCCTCTGAACTATGAGGTGAAAATACTCAGATTTTAAACAAAAAGGTGCTATGGTAATATCACTGCTACAAGAGTGTGGATATGTGAAGTAATTCATGGAATATTCCCTTCTTCACAGATATCCTGTCTGGGTATGATTACACACGCAATGTATCTCCCACAGGATCTGTCTTCTGTGTAACAGGTAGGAACTTGGACTTTATTTTTATCCTCAATTAGTTAAAAAATTTCTTGCCTTAAGTAAGTTGTCCACCGTGTCCAATTACACAGCATGCTTTATACAGAAAATATAAGTCACAACTTATTCAACAGAACAATGAAAAAGTTCTTAAAAACACCAATTAACCAAAGAAAACCCCAAACGCCTGCCATCCAACCTTCATTAAAAAAACCCAACCATTCAAAAACTAAACCCAGAAACATCTTTTAATAGACAATGATTCATTCCACACATTTGAAATGCATGCTGAGTCAGGAGTTGTGGGAAGGAGAAAAAAGAAAAAAAAAAATAGCCTCATTACCATTAATGGTAAAAAGGAGTTTAATCAGTATATGCTTTGTAATTTCATTGATTTCTATTTCACAGATTTTTTAAAAACAAATAGTAAAAAATGCCACTGAGTGGTTGTTAGCCTTAAAAGATTATTCCTTGCCAAAGACCACACAGTAAATTAATTAAGAACTCCTAATAGCCCATTCCTTAAAGGTGGAGAGTTCTGAGCAAATTTAACTTCTAAAGACATTTTTACAAATTGTAATATTTCAATACTGTATTTAAATACTGTAGTATTTTAAACACCTGCAAATAATGCTTTAAGTTTACAACTCAAGCATTTTCCACCTACTAAAACAATTAGGCCATATGTTGAAGCATACTTTGAAAGCTAACACAATCAAATCAAAATTAGTTTTCAAATACATATCCATAAGGTAGATTCAAGCAATGCCAACAGCAAATCTGAAATTTCTATTATGCAACACAGAGCACATATTTGAAATAGAGATCAGTCACTTAATTTTTAATAAGTAATGAACAAATATTGATTTCCTATATTCTGTTCCAATAGGAAAAAAAATTACTTTTTTTTACAAAAAAAATAAAGAAAAAAAAAAGCCATAATCAACTTCAGGGAAAGAAACTTGAAAAATTTAATCTTAAGTATTTAAGGAGATGAAAAATGACTTAGAGAAGAAATTCAGAAGTAAAGTATCACTGTTACAATCTCAAATATAAAAATTAATAAATACACACAGAATCATAGAATTGTTTGGGTTGGAAGAGACCTTACATCATCATTCTTGCAGCATCTTTTGGAAAAAAAATAAAGAGAAATATTTATATTTATTTTATTACACTAACACCATCTGTACCAGAACATTAAACTTATATTGTAGTCAGCACAGGAAAAGTAGCTCACATTTTATACAGAGCAATTCTAATCCTGGTCTTTCCCAGACTTTTCAGGCCCACAAAAACAAAGGCACATCAAAATAATATTTCTGTTCTCAACAAGCCTGAATGTTAACAACACTTGTTCCATAAACTACTACTGTTCGTTAACAATTACATCACTCCTTAATTAAAAGTCCAAGCAACTCAAGCTAAAATAATCCTTATGTTTGAACAGCTTTAGAAATACACATGGTAAAGTAAGAAAGCTGCACTTACATTTTCATTTTTTAATATAATGCTTCCATTTTTCAGACATCTTGTACATCAAACACTTTAACAACCATGAATTTCTGCTCTATTCCTCAAAGCAAACATGGCAGCCTCTTTGTCCTGAACCTAGTTTAGGTAAAAGCTTTTATTTAAAAGAATAGGTTTTTAAATATTTGGATCCTTTTCAAAAATTAATATTTAAATAAGCAATATTTCAAGTTATGTTACTGCCTTTCAGGAAGGCTTATTTTTGTTTTCATTGTCTGTAATCAGCATGTAGCACTTGATTTGCTTTTGGAAAGTGGAAAATAAATCACTCAAAACATTAATAAAGCTTTAAGTCAACACAGTATAGCAAAAAAAAAAAGGACTTAGGACTTCATTTTCAAGACTTAAAATGAGTCCTAACTGAAAGGTAGGAATGTGTTTAAACAGCAGGAGAGATTAATTCAACCAGCATTAGACACAGCATTAAGATACAGAATGGGATTTTGTTTTGCTTCAAAGGTAAAAGTGTCAGATATTCAAGAAGAAACAAATAGCTAGAGAATTCAGATGTAGATCTCAACAGGCAGAATGGTCCAGCTCAGTTTTAATATACAAATACAAGATATTTGCCTTTTTAAGTTGAGGCACTGTTACCATGGCAACAAAATCACAATTTAACAGTGGTTAACAAAATAAAAAGCAACAAGTGACTTACACATCCATCATGGACATTCAAGGTTGCTTCAAGTTTTAATCTTTGGATAAATTCTCTTCTCCCTGTGAAGAAAAATATCAATTATGTAATTTTTAAAACCTAAAGTAGTTAAGAACCTGTTAATGACCATTCACGGGTAAAAACCTAAACAGTAAAGCAGCAGAATATAAATTTAAAACTAGAAACAATTCATATGGTTCTCATTTTACAAATCCTAAGACAAGCATGACATTTGCAGGTTCTTCCACCACCTTTAATAAGAGTGCAGAAATGAATGTTTCACAGGCTGATGCTCCCACTAAAACTAATAGCAAGAAAACAGAAATTAATCCTGTGGTTATTTGGTTCACTTAGCTGACAGGGAGCAAGTTCAAGCAGTACAACCTTGACATTTGAAAAATTTACATTTAAGACCAGTAACATTCCTTTTCATAAAAACGAATTCAGTGAAAGGAAGAGATGAAGGATAAAGATAAAATCTATAAACCCATATGAATAAAAGCCTAGGAACTTTTATGTCCTTATACCCTATGTACAAATTGATTTACCACTGCACTCAAAACCACTACTGCACCAATCACATGAAGAGAGAAAACAAAGTACAGTAATTTCACGAATATAAGCCACACCTTTTTCATTGAAGAATCCATCTCATCCCAGTAGTGCAGCTTATATTCAGGTGCGGCTTATTTATGGAAAACTTCCGGTGAAAGGCCAGACCGGAAGTGTGAGCTGACTGGTGAGAGAGCTGCCGC
>VRYO01001681.1:20632293-20696146 GCA_009812075.1 Sialia sialis | reverse complement strand
AGATAAAGTCCCAGAGGCACATGTCAGAAGTTTGTTAGGGAAGACAGTATGGATCAATTCTGTCTCAAGTACCGAGAAACCCATTCGTGGAATTGTCTTTGCTCAAGGACCAGGTTGTACATGGTGGATAACGCAGAGAGATGGAACAACACTATGTGTACCTCAGGGAGATTGGTGGGGTGAAACTCATATGCAAATATCATTGTTTGCTGAGTGTTACCACCATTGTCGGTACATTAAATCACACAGACATGAGATAGAAGGAAATATGTAAGTGTCGAAGGTTTGAGCAAGCGAGATAGAAGGAAATGTGTAAGCGTCAAAGGTCTCAGCAAGTGAGATAGAAGGAAATGTGTAAGTGTCAAAGGTTTGAGCAAGTGAGATGGAAGTTTTTACTTGATGAAGTTTTTACATGGTGTTTAGTAGTATGCTCACAATAGGAAGATAAGGGGTGGAATGTCCTGGGGTGACGTTATGGTGCTTGCATCCCCAGTCGTGTGTTCTGTTTATGCCTGGTAGTATGTTCCGTGCTTACAGGACTAACTCTGAAAGTGAAGGTTTGCTTTGTCTGCTTATCAGCCGGCTACCCTCCCCCATCATCTGTACTTAGGGGAGGCTAGGTTTTGCTTGTGCTTGCTGGATGGCTTGCTTGCTGCTTGCTTGCTGAGCTTGCTTGTCTTTGCTTTGCTTGCTTTTGCTTATTAGTTAGTTTAGCCAGGCAGTCCAATTTCTTTCCCATCTTTCCCAGCTGAACCTGTTCTGGACCGGGATCTGGGAAACACCAAGGAGCACCGGGAGTCTGCAATTGGTGACCTGCAGCAGTCATCCCCAGCACCAGAGACCGATAACTGGCTGACCACTCGCAGGAGAGACTTCCTGAGTTTGTCATCCCCTCAGAGCAGTGAAATTTGCCCTAAACCAGGACAGTTGGTTTATTGTATCTTTCAGTGAAATTCTATTATTTTTTCAAATCAATTTATTTCTGTGTTTTCAATGAAGGTTCCTACTTTCAGGTTAATTTGATTTCTTCAATTGCTTGTAAGTAAATGTGAATGCTGAGGTGGGGAATGTCACCTGCTGCATGCTTGGGTATGCAAGTATACTTTGCATAAGAGAAATTTTAAAATTTGCTTCTGGGATGCTCCTGTAATGCAAAATACATAGCACTAATACACTACCTCCAATAGGATAACTTCCTTAAGAATTGTATATTCCATAGGTCAACACGAAAATACAGTGTCTTGGTTTGAAAGACAGGTGTTCGCTGAGAAAGGCAGGAGCCTTTCTTTGAAATGGAGAATATAAACCCCCCTTTCTCCTAATTATTATAATTTTGAAATCAAGGGGCTCTCAGGCAAAGATATGGGAGTTAGGAATAACAGTTCTTTACTAAGAAAATTGAAGTAGAAATACAATACTACAAAGAAACAAAGCCCAAACACTGACAAAGTCAGACACAACCTGACACCTCGTTAGGCGGGGTGCTGGTAGCAGTCCCATTCAGTGCTGACTAAAGTTTTTTTGCAGTGACAGATGTGGTTCAGTTGAAGCAATGCTCTTGTAGAAGGTGCAGTTCCCCTCTGAAGATCTAGTGATGATGTGGAAAAGTCCAGTTTTCCTCTGGAGTCCAGGGGAACAACGGCTGCCTTAGTGTCCCAAAACCCCTGGTTTTATTTTGGTAAGAAATGTTGGGCTCTTCTTCTTGGCTGGAGCAACTTCTAATGGGATGAAGTAATTTTATCAATTTTACAGTGGGACTCAATAGGCCATTAGCAGGAGATTCCTCCTGGAGGAAGGATGGGTTATGAAAAGATAAAGAACACTGCCCCACCTGGTTTCAATGGATGGCCCAGAATATCTCCCACAGAGATCAGGATCACTGCCCCCACTCTTAACAGATGGTGATAGAATAGATACCTTTTATTACATTTTGTACTGTAACTCAAGACACAGTGTTTGCCAGATCCATCACAATTTTATTGAACAGAAAAATCTGATAGCAGTGGATGATTGCTGGGCATTTCACCATGTGCATAAAACACATCTGGAATGAAGTGATGCTTGCAGAGCAACAGGCAGATGCTTGCTGAGTGAGAATTCTCTGTACACACACACCAAAGATGATCCAAACTCATTTTTAAAAACAAACAGAGCAACAGATTTTTCTCCTTCCTGTACCCTCTGGTTTTATCACTTAAATCACTTAAACCAGCAAGCAAGAAACAGTAACTGTGTTCTAATCACACTTTCAGTTTCAATTTTTATTTCCTTACAGAAATTTATTGACAAAATAAGATATTAACATCTCTTCAGATTAGGATTTTTTTTTCTTAATAAGAACACAGTATCCATACAAGTTTCAGTAACCTAAAACGCAGATATAAAGTTCTCATATACTCAACACTTGGCCATTTTAAAACATTAAAAAATTGTTAGGTTTGCATACATGATTTGTTATATATGTGTTTAGTTTTTTATTCTTTGATCATAAGAGGTACTTTTACTCTAAAATAAAAATCTGAACTACATGAATAAACTGATCTGAAGAAAATACTGCTTCTGCTTTTGCTGGTGTTACAAGCTGAGCAAAGTCAGTGAATCTGTGTTCCTTGTACTTCAGCAACGACTCCCACAAATTCACTTGGCTTGATAAAAATGCTCATCAGTAAGTATTAGAATTTGTCACTTGAATATGGTTGTGACTGATCAATTTCCATGACACTGAAAAAAAATAAGAAACAATACATCTTGGTTTGTTTTGTATTTACTCTTCAGCATCTCAGCTCTTATTGCTGGACTTCCTAAGTCAGATTCTCCATGTCAAGAGCTCTGCTCTCCCAAGTGACAAGAATCTTCACAATCTTTAATTCCATTTACCTAATCCAAAGACTGCCTGCTCCCTCCACCTTCCTACAAAGGCAGCCCTCCTGGGGTGATGATGGACAAAACCCAAGCTTTTAACAAAACCCCAAAAGTAATTTTCTCTTACAATATCAGCTCCGTCATGTTTAGATTTTTTCCCACCCCAATACTGAGAACAGGCTCTCAAGCCAGAAATTTTCTTTTTCCCCTTAATTATGTAGTACCTCTAGAAAGGTAATAATTTAATTCTGTGAGGGTGCTTCAATATATTGTTTCCTATATTCAAATGAGACCTGGGACACAGATCAAGCTGTCATCACCAAGATTATCTCACTGGACAGAGGAACACACTTGGTGCTTGTTTCAAAACTGCTAAGGTGAATTTATCAACAAGTACACGATAAAGTAAAACAAAAAAAAAGCCCTGTTAAATTTCAAATGGCTGTGATGACTCCCTGAGAAGTGTTTATATAGCTAAAACTTGGAAAGCTGTCAAGCTAATGCTCCATCCACCCATTTTCACTAGTTATGTACCAAGTGAAGCCTCAAGGTTCAGTGCCACTCTCAGCGCAGCAATCAATAATATTTTCAGTTTTTAACCATCCACCCATTCTCACCAAACATTATCCACTACAGAAGCCTCAAGGTACAGTGAAACACTCAGTGCAGTGATCAATAAGCATTTTAGTTCATATTAAACTGGAGACTAAGGGACCATTCTGTGTATGAAAGAAGCCCCACCTTGAGTCGTTCACAATACAAATTTAAATATGGGAAAGCAGGTGAAAGAGAAAATGCAGCTGTTTCTTTGTAACTTAATTTCTTAAAAATATCCACCATGCACAAGGTCAAACCAAATGCTGCCTTGCAACTCCCACCTGGAGAATTCCCCAACATGGGTGTCTGGGCACACTGACAGAGCTCTAATCTCAATACCAAAATACAACAGCACCCCTTGTACTCCCCACTCACAGTCCTTACAACACCTTCTAGGTCACAATCCTCAGTTTAGGAATTGCTGATCAGGTGCTTTCTATGTGCTTGTTTTGGCAGAGAGGCACAAACCTTTCTTTTGTAAGCAACTTAGTCAAAGCTGCTTCAGAACTGATGACAGCAGACAAGTTAAATGCTTCGAGCATGCAAAACCTTCCTGTATTTAAAACTGCGCTCCAGAATTTCCCATTGAAGAAGTATAGATCATTTCATTATGAAGGTTTAGCTCTAAAGCACACTTGTGCTCCACAGAAATTTAACTAAACTTTGATCCAAAGCAGCACCAACACGGTGTGAGATGTTAAAAGACAACGCTTACTCAGTAATAGAGCCCATTTATCAAATGAACACTCGTTTATATCAAGCTGGCTCTTTGCAGGGCCAAGTCCCTCAGCACTGGCTTGCTGTGACATTTGGAATGCCCTAGTTTAAAGCTGAAATGGAGCCAGCATCTGTTCCCAATGCAGAGCACATGTTATCCTGCTCTCTGAGCGCGTTTCAAAACTTCTCTTGGTTTTCCAGGGTACAATTTAGATATTTCCGAAGTAACTCCAGCTTGTTTTGCTGGATTAACTACATCAAACTCTTCTGATCCACATCTAAATATAATTTTTCCAGCAACCAGAACTCTCTATATGCCATACCATAAACAGGCCTATACACAAGATGCACTGAATTAACTTTCATCAAGGTAAGTTAAAATTCTTGAAGATTATTAAAACCTTAAAAATCACTTGTTAGCTACATAGGCTGACACTGGCCCCATTTCATAGTCATTGAAACTGTGACACAGGAAACTCAAGCAAATTTATCAAAGGAAAGAATGAACCAGCAGTACGGCCAGAAACCAAATCCATGGGTGTGACCTCCAGTCCTTTGAACAGGGCCCTGTGTTCTATTTCTTCACTCTTCTGCACTACTGTAAAAATGCCAAAAATTATAACTCTTGGTTCAGTCAATGTTTAAAAGACTATCTTTCAAAAGATAATGATCACTACTTCCTCATGGTTTAAGTTCAAAGCAGGTAATTCAAATTATTCTTAATGATACATCACAAAGCCTGAAAGCAAGAACACTACAAAGAAAACACAAAATATTTTTATTGCCTACAAAGAGACTTTGCCACTTTAATACAACAGAGCTTTGCTGTTAACCAGTCAGCATCAAACAACTTGGTGCTAACCAAGCCTGTACTCAAACGCTGAGAGACTTGAGTAATGAGCTTTAGGCATTAATAAACACAAAACTTTCAGATATTATAACATGAAGACAAAAACTACAGAAGACAGGACACTGTGCCCTCAATTATAAATCAGCAAGCCTGTAAGATCTCGTGGTGAGTACATGAATATAAAATCTGATCCAAAAAAAAAGCACCACCCAGAAAACAAAAACACAAAAAAGAGATCTGAAGTTTTGGGAAAAAGTAGTTCAGCAATGTTATACATTTTAGGTTAATAAATAATCATTTTGGAAAATACTTCTATTTAGGTTTGCTTCTACAGAATCAAAAGTACATTACTACTGCTAATAACGCTCTTACCTAATACTGTAGGTAAGAGCACAGACAGGATGTGTTTGCATGAGCAGCAAGGGCTGTAATTTAACTTTGAAATCTTCTGGATACTAAAAGTATCCACTCCCAAATATAAGCCTCCATTGGCTCTGTAACTGGTGAGGTTACAAGCACTTGGGCTGTAAACCAATGTCTTTAATTCCTGTTTGATATTTACCATGGTTTATGCCTGAAAGATTACATAAAATTCAGCTGTGCTAATATGAAATGTTTAAGGTGCTGTCAGTGACAAAAATATGGGATAAAGCACAAGTACCTTTCTGAGAGAAGGCACCTTATCTGTGCTGGTGCTAAGTGGATTTCATTCACAAGTACACCACTTTCTGACACATATCCTTGCACTTCCCCTTACACTGCCCATACTCACGTCTGCTTCATTGTTCTTGCCACAGACTGCAAGTGAGGTTTTGTGACAGTAGGAAAAAAAATGCCAGTTTTCAGCAATTTTGATATTTATTCAATCCTTTAAAGTACTCTGATGATCAAATACAAACTACTCACTGAGACAAAAGAAAAATTTTTATATTATGCCACAAATATTTCTAATTTCTACAGAGCAGAGGACAAAATTCATGTGAAAACTAAGAGAAGTTCTATCTATGTAAAAGATAACACATACCACCTCACTCCTCTCAACAGAAAACTGACATAGCTTAAGTGATTAACTGGATGTAGGACTAATACATGCAAAAGCTTTAGCTGCTTTCTCCACCAGCACTAAAATAGGACTCCCAAAGAAACACCTCAAATTTCTAAAACAGACAAAACACAAAAACAATAATTACCAGAGCAAGAAAAATACACTTGTGCCCTGCTTTCTTTTCCAAAGAAAAGTCAAAGGAGGCTTCTACTAACTGAAGGCAAAAAGAAATATTATGCAGATTGTTGCAAGTTGGAGTAAACAGCATTACTGCGGGTTTCAATGTGTCTTTGCAAATGTTTGACTTTGAAAAGTCTTCATCTGAAACTGCTACGTGGGCAGCAATGTTGAATATTTTCTAACAAAAATGACATCAATGTAATAATCCAGCCAATCCTTAACAACGCTTGGGGAAATACGCATTAGGCACTGTGTTTTGTGTTCTCTACTGATCACTGTGACACCCGAGGTCAGGCAGGAGCTCCACTTTCCAGCAAGAGAAGATGGTATCTATGAAGTGGAAATGTGGTGTTGCTCCACCCCAGTGCAGAAGTTCAAGTTGCTTGTAGCAGAACCAAGGTCTCTCACCTCCAAGCACTCAGGTAATATGCACACTGGAGCAGAAGGAAAGAAAAAGTGGAATCTGCTTTTAAGAGAGAATTTCTAGCAGGAATGTTCTCTTTCCTGCTGAGGAGGTGAGTGCCCCCACTGGTGCTTCCAGTGCTTCCCCCACTCTGCCAGCAGGACTAATCCCAGGAATTCCACACAAAGGCTCCGGGCAAAATCAAAGCCTACTATTTAAAGTTGTTTAAGCTAACTCAATACTCATTTTTAAACAGATTAAGAAGTGATTATACAGAACCTAACCAACATATCTACAGGCATACCTTCTAGCAATAAAAAACAAAACCCAGGGCCTGTCTTTCCCACAAGTGAAACTGAGAATTTGGATAGCATGGAACTGAATTAAGGGATTTAACATCCTGCACACCTGCCTAATTTAACACATCATTTAATCCTGGGTAGTATAGGAATTGTACACTGCTGGGTTTGTTTGGGGGAACTCAGAAAACAGATATAGATATATAGATACCCTGAAAGATATGGGTCATAACCCCATAAGATTACAAATGTAAACACCAGAAAACTGCCCAGGATTAAAGATAGATTACATCAGAAGTTGAGCTCAAGTAGAAAGCCGAGTCTTGATAGTAGATGACTATTAAGTTAACAGTGTACGGATACAATCTAAATTATCACTGGTTGTTTAAAAACAAATGTGGGAAGGAATCCCTTACTTTTAAAAATTACATTGCCTATTGCACTAAACAAAATGTATTCATCCTAAGCAACAAAAAAACCCCCCTGTTTAACTCCAAAGACTTTTTTTACTGAAGAGAGTTCTCAGGACATAACAGTGTTTTTAAAATAAAACCAAATTTAAAAGGAACTAATTTTTTCCTCATTTCCTAGAAAGGTAACTAAAAGGAACACACTACCATAATTGTAACAATGAAGTGATGCTACCTAAATAAAGAGGTGGGTTTCATTCAACAGTTTAATTTTAACAGGTTTTTATTTTGGTGAAGTTTTAGTAGTTCAAAAAGGGTTGAACAAACACTGATGGTTCAGAGCACATGAAGTTCACAGGAAAGAGAAAGGACAGATTCTCATCTTCCCCATGATATCTGTTAGAGAGCAGCCAGCATTAATGACACGTTCAATCTTCCTGGAGGAAAGGCTGCAAATCCTTGAAGAACAAGATGGGGAAAATAAGGGGTTATTAAAATTCACTGCTGTGACTCAGATTCCATCTCATGACATTCACATTCAATATTTAATAACTCAACACACACTAAAGCATTTGGGACACATCTGAATCAGCTGCTCACTAAGCCCCAAAGACACAAAAAGCTGAGATTTGCATTCAAACAGTGAAAAAGAATCCATCTTTGTTTGAAGGCTGGCATAGTTTGTGTCTGAACCAATCCTTTTCCTTACTGCCAGGACAGGAGTGGTCTCAAGTGTCAACAGGTTCTCGATACATGATCAGTTATATCCCACTAGACTATTCTGGGGACGCTCAAGGATACAAGATCAGGAATCACAGGCAAAGTCACGAGAACTCACAGAGTTGCAGTGCAGTATCTTGGAAGTGACTGAACACAGACAGGTTTAATGGTCTGCCCTAATGCAGTTAATGGAAGCAGTTCAACTGGAAGAAAGCTACAGGGGAAAGAAAAAATTTAAATAAATAAATAAAGGAAAGAGATCTAAAGGATCTCTCACATCACTGCCTCATCCTGAAATACAAATCCAGTACATGCTGTACACTACTTGTTTTTGCAGCAAGAGACAGCTTTCATGTATCCAAAGCTCATTATTAGAAGATCAAGGTACAACTTAGCTGTCTGAAACACTCAGTATCAAGGCACAGGCAGTTATTTACAGAGCAAATACATTCCCTGTACAAAAAAAGCACACAGTGTAAATTCAATTAAATATTGCAATCAAAAATGAAAATATATTAGAAATGCACACAAATGTCTGCAATCTCCAGCTGTCTGCAGGAGAACACTGAGGCTCCAAAGAATGTAAAGTAAATACATTTGCATCCTGAGGATAATTCAAATATTATAATACATGTAAAGCCTTTAGACTACAACCCACTTACACACACTCCTACTTCCTGGCAGCCACTAACACACATGGTTACTGTTCTGTTAATCATAGATATTACACATAAGGTTAATCCCTTAAAATCAAAAGGTACATCTGCATAGTTCCACCCATTTAAAGAAATTGTGACAAATCTGCAAATAATTTAAAAGGCCTCCTGAATTTGTGACAGATAGAAAACCAGCAGTCTCAAACAGCTATACCAATTTTTCATCATTTCTTGCTGGCCAAATACCATGCTAGAAATCCATCTTCCATTTTAATTCATATGTCAAAATACAGCAGCAGCAAAACAGTTAGTGGTTTAGAAAATTAAAACATCAAAACTCAGTAAGTAGGTTCATTGATAAGTTCTGATCTAGACAGAAGCATAAAAAATAAAAATAAATTTAAAAAACCTCAACAAAACCCAAAAACCAGGAAGATAATCCCACTAACGTGATCCATAAGGGTCTACAGTTTTACACAAACTGGTGTTTGTACATAAGAAAACCAGAAGCTGTGCTTCTATCAATTCCCAGCATCCTAAAAGCAAACATCAGAAATCATTCTCTTATTTCAAGACAGAGTGACAGAAGGCACCAAGTCATCCCAGACCTCACAAGTATTTTTTTTTTGTTAAAGCAAATATGTAAAAATTATCATCAACACATTAATACTGAATGGAAGCAAAATGGGACAACACTGGGGAAAAAGAAACAGTAACAAACCACAACGATTAAACCACAAAGCACACAGGAAGATGTAAAAAGGTCAATGATATTAACTACAAGCAAAGATTTCTGAGATAACAGCAAAACAAGCTATCAAATTTAGCTAGATAAATGCTACATGATCACTTGCAGGTCCAAGTGGTTCCTGTCCTCCACTCCCATAGCTCAGTTAGTGAAATAAGCCTAAAGATAACAGAAGGCTGATTAGACTGAAATTAAAACTAAGCATTTGGCACTCAGGCCACAGAAATACTCATCTAACCTTAATCCTGCCTCCCAGCTCACATCCCTTTCTGGTTTTCTGATACGTACCAAATTATAACCAGCCAGCATTTTTTAATTTGTTATTTTGTCCAACTGATTCTGTTACACTGTGCTTTTATTATCCTTTACTGACATTAAAGGCTTTAAAATGTGTGTCTTTATTATCTGAGCAGATTTACTTTGAAGTAGGGGGGAAAAAAAATCATTATTCTTATTTGCTAGGATCACCCCTAATATCTTTTCCTATAAGCTGTTTTAGACATACATAGAGTATCTTTCTGCTCCTTGGTACCAATTTAAATGAGATAGTATCAGGGAATTCATTTCAGACACAGTCTCTTTGTTAAATTCCTCCAAATTCAATTTGTTATCAACAGGTTTCGATGCCACGTTGTTCTTTAAATAGCCCATCTGTAATTTCTGTAAGGACTGTAGTCACTAAGCCTTGCTTTTATTAACAAGGGGAAAAATCTCCAAAGATATCCAGTTTAAGGCAATATTCAATCACTGTCCTCTCTCATGATTTTTTCAATTAAAAAGGCACATCCCTTTCCTGCAATGCTCTTATGCATCTTAAGCTTTCCTACACAACCAGTGAAGATCCAATGCCTACACCAAATTTCCTGCTTTGCTGATGCTTCCTGCCTCCTTCCAATATTAGACTGAGCACATAAAAACTGTTCCACTGATGTATTTTCCTCCAACTCATTCACTACACCGTGAACTTCAATTCTGCCTCTGTCTATTTCTATTATTCAGAAAACATTTCTAATGAAAAAAATCTGGGGAGTTCACATACATCTTTCTAAACACTTGAGTTAGTCGAGTTTCACAAAAGATTTGATGTGTGATAGAATATATCACTACAGAACTGTGCTCTCATAATCAGACCATCAGGTACATTTATAATGCTTCTTTTTCAGGCAGCATTTAATCTGTTAGGCTTGAGGAAAAAAATAACATAAAACACCTCTACCAGATCTGGAGTTTAGCTGTGACAGATGAGTGTTTTTAACTGCTGGGAAAGAAAATTAATTCCAGAGGTTTAGGATATGAAATATAACAGTGCACCTGAAAAAAAATCCCTAAACATCAAAATTATTATGCCAAGAATTTAATAAGAAAGGCTGAATAAATTCTCTGCCCATCTCCAAGTTTGCAAGAGCACCAGCTACAAAGCTGGTCATGTTAAAGCTGTCTGACCCCTCTTACTCTGCATTAGTTTCAAAGACTAAGATACCACATATTAAAATAGAGCTGGAGCAAAAACTGGGGAAAATAATACCTTTCTTTTCCACTGCTCTTCCCAGCATTCAAGTTTCCATTCTGCTGGGTTTGGTTGGTTGGTTTATCCAAGAAAAGCAAAAGAGAGCATGAAAGTTTGCAGTATTTTAAGGAAGTATTTTAATTTCACTCTCACACTCTGGGCAATGTATTTTAGGAAGTACTAAACGTTCAAAACAACACCCAATTCTATCTTCATTCAACCAGCCACTACTCGTTTTATAAATTGATATGAATGGAAGGCAATCAATATCAAAAACTAATCAGTTATAATAGCTATTCTTGCCTGTTTTTCAAGCCTACTTTTGAGCAGGGCAATCAATCAACTTCAAAACTGTAATTAGTTCTGGGGTTACTGTGGTTTATCCATATAAAGAGG
Organism: Sialia sialis; assembly: GCA_009812075.1. Classification (NCBI taxonomy): domain Eukaryota; kingdom Metazoa; phylum Chordata; class Aves; order Passeriformes; family Turdidae; genus Sialia; species Sialia sialis. The sequence goes on along the minus strand of VRYO01001681.1, from coordinate 20,684,756 downwards.
GGGAACTATTGAAACCTAAGTAGTTTAGTAAGTTTTCCCTACATATAAATATTCACAGATGTCTTTTTAGTAAGAACTGCTGAAGCTTTACAAAATCTGATCACAATGAACCTAACTACTGGTTTCCTTACAGTGACTCTTTTACAGACTTCAAACTTTTCCCATATCTTAAAAACCAGGCTGACAAAAAACTTAGTACAATATGAAATAATCTTTAAAGAAGGGGATGTGAAAGCTCACAGGAAAGCACTACATGCTATCTCTAAGATATATACTAAGCTTAAAAGAAAAAGAATGAAGATTTGAGAAAATAGTATCTGCATGAAGTTATCAGATTGGGAAGAACTGATTATTTTGATATTTGCTTCCAACAATCACTCTGAGATAAAATATAGCATCAGTGCCTCTCCTTTTATACTGAGACTTTCTCTGGATAACATGCTATGTCGGACAGTGAAAATAAACCAGTCAAACAAAACCACCAAAACAAACAAACAAAAATAAAAAGTCTTCATTTTTTTCCTTCTGTCCAAACAAAGCCATTCTCAGCAGCAGGACCCTTCACAGAAAAGCAAATAAACCCATCACATTAAATACTTCAGAGGAATTATGGATCTCTCTTTCTTGCAAGAAATCCATGCTGCCATTTCTCTAGCCAAATTGTTATATGCTATATTTAATCCACACAGAGACCTTTATCGTGCTGGCACGGAACACTTCAGCAGCCACCAGGACAGGTTTGTTTACTTGTGCCTGAAACATTGCCACAAAACATTGATACAAAATTGTAAGGTTTGGAGATTCTTGTGCGAGTTATCCAGAGTAATTACACTTGCCAGCTTCAAGGCAGAATTTACTTTGGATACTACAAGTTTGCACCAATGTTAGTCAGGGTAAAAGCACCGCCATGTGCTACTGAAATCAGCCTGAAACTCAGTTTCCATCTGTGATCCAGCAGCAGGGCTCCTCCCACCAGCACAGGCGAAGCTGAATCAAAGAGAAGAGTTTCTGACAGCCTTCCCCAGGCCTGGCTTCCTCTGGAGACCTCAAATAAAAGCACTGCCTGAAATTGAGACTAATTAGCCTACAAAAGCTGAAGGAAATTTAGCTAACAGACACATTGCTGAGACCCACATCTTCCCCCTCTCATCCCGGCAGGAACTCTCACCAAAGGATAATATCTGAAGGACACATCCCAGGGATACACAAAGCACCTCCCTGAGCTGTTTCTCTGGAACTCTGTCCAGAACTGACTGGCGTCAGAGCAGTTATTTAGGGATCCTGCAAAATCAGAGTTTTTGCAGGGCCATAAATTCCAGGGGTGAGCTATCTGCGTGAAAAGGTGCATTACACTGATCCTTCCTGGAGCAGCTGTTTCCACAAGCTGAGAGAGGCTATTTATAGAGTGCCACTTGATTGCCAGTTCACATGGAACTAAAACACTGAGTAAATGGGAAACAGCAATTAGCTCTCAGATGTCTTCCTTGAAAACATGGTCACTGTCAATATTTCTGATATTTTACACTGTAGCACAACACAAACATCCCAGTGAAGGGCTCATTATATCATCCATATCTTCCTCCCAGCTGCATTATTTGTCATGGACTTGTTATAATGCCTTTCCTTTGACTTGGTGGCTGAAAAAGTACAGCAAGCAATGAAGTGATATATAAACTTCTTCGTTTTGTACCATGATCCATAACCGTTTAGACAAATTTGCAAAAAAAATCTGCACAAACAAAAACCAAAAAGGCACATGGACAATGCCTCAAGTCTCCCAATATTACTCCTAAGTTAAAACGAAATTTCTGTTCTCCATTTGTTCTGTCTGCCAGACTGTTGAAACACTACTAAAAAAAAAATTAAATTATAAATAGGAAGAAGCCTTATTTCTCATGGATCAGATCAGCAGTGACCAACAACCAGTGGCACACACCTGACCACTGCGCTCTTGACCAGTGGGCCAGAAAACAAAGCTCCTACATAGAGCTGCAGAAGTCTGAAAGAGCAAAGACCCACACCTGCACTGCCCTGCACACAAAGACACTACAACAGGCCTCTTGTCTGGCAAATCTGCGCTTGAACAACCACACTTGACTAGTAGTCAAATTAATGGGTTTATTAAGACCATAAATGATATTTGGGGTAATAAAAGTGTGGTGGTTCCACAAGCCAAGCACACCCTGCACTGACCCCTTGGTGAAAAGCAGGAGTTGGTAAGGACTGAGTATTCTTGCCACCACCAATGCAGATCTCAACATCAATTCAGTGGGAAGGCTCTCCCAGGTGCTATTTTTTCAAGGCTCTAAAGCAACAGGACTTCTTTAGGTGAAAGGAAAAAACAGTGAATATGAGACCTTAACCAAGGCACCAGTTTTAACAAGAGTTATGTGCATTTTATTGGAGCAGCATCCAGAAAAGGCATCTTGGTAAGCCTGGGAAGATGATTTCTACTATTCAAATCTTAGTACTTCAACTCTCAGAGACACAAGCATGTAAAAGCAGAAGAAAAAACCCAAAAACGGTCTTCTTCAAAAAAAGATTCTTCTTCAGAATCTGCACCCTACAGTCCTAATTTTAACATTCAGCTTTTCTGCTCCAACTGGAGCAGACAAAAAAAAAAAAAATCAGTCAGAAGGATTGATCACTAAAAGTTAGAACAATCCTCAGCTAAGGCTTGGCTAAGCACAGCTTGAAGCATAACCAAAATCAAAAGCAGCTAGATCGTTAGTTCTCAACCTTGTTTTATTTTAGGACTCAAAATTTCTTTCCAAGGGACTTGTGCACTGCACACACACACCCCCTTCCCTCTCTAACCGGTAGAAACCTACCAGCAAAACCTGAATTTCCTCAATTACCCTTTTGTAGATTACTGACGGCTCAGAGACTGCAGACAGAAAACTCCTGAGTTAGACTCGGGAATGTGATATCCCACCTTAAATTCCACCAGGGGAAAAAAACCGAACGACAGAGACAGAGCATTTCCACCGAGCACAGCCGGGAAAGCCTGGGAGGCACAGAACGACGCTGGTTTTACAACACTGTAAATCAAGCTCCATCTCGAGTACTCGAGGTTTCTACTCCAAGGCAGGAATCGTTTTTGCCACACGAGCACAAAAGAAAGCGTTCCCGACCCACCGAGCCATCTACCCTGGAGAGACACACTCCCCCAAAAACCCACAGTGCCACTACGATGGATCGCCACACCGCCGAAAACACCTAAATAAATGCTGGGTTTTTAAAAATTTTTTTTTTTTTCTACAGAACCTGTGCCATGACAAAGAATATCGATAGTTCCTCCACGCCACAGAAACCTCCCCGCGGCCTCGGAAATTGAAAGTGGCGCTGGCTTTAACTTGGAAAGTGGCAATAGCCGGCTCGGGCGGGGAGGGCAGGGCAGCCCGGGGACACAAAGGGCGGGCGGATCGGCCCGCACCGAGCGGGCTCCGCTGCTCCGGGACAGCCGCGCCACCATCCCGGAGGCGTCTGCCTGCTTTGTTCCCGGTAAATGCGGACCCTGCCCGGCCCCCGGCACGTACCAGCGGCACCGGGGCTGCTCCGAGCCGCCGCCCAACTTCCCGGCTGGATCCCCGCGCGCAACAGCTCCTTCGGGAAAGCGGGGCGGCGGGCGAGCGGAGCGGGGGGAGCCCGGGAACCCTCCGGGAGCGCGGAGGGATGCGGCCGGGATGTCCAGGACCACCCCTGGGGGCGCGGAGGGCCGGATTTGGAGAAGGCGTCGCCGCCCCACACGGGGCACAGGAAACTTCGGAGCTGCGGGACAGCGCGGCCGAGCGGCGGCGCCGGGAAGGGGCTGCGGGGCCCCTTCTCAGTCGGTGGGGCGCCAAGGACGGCCGGATCTCGTCCGCCCCGCGCGCACGTACACACCGCCCGTGCTTACCGAGGTAGTGCCTGCGCAGCAATCCGGGATCCTCCAGCCCCAGGGTCCGCTTGCGCACGTCCCAGAGCAGGTGAGGGCAGCGCCCGCGGGACATGGCCCCGCGCGGGCGGGAAGGGCGCGCGCGGAGCGGGGGGGATGCGCCGGGACCGGCCGGGCGCGCGCGATCACCATGGGAACCGCCGAGCGGGCCCCGCGCGCGCGCCCCGCGCCCGCCTCGCGCCGAGGCACCGACCGCGAGCCAGGGGCGCGGCGGGTCCGGGCCACGCCCACCGCGCCCGGGGCCACGCCCGCCCCGGCCGCGGAGGCCACGCCCACCGGGAGGGAGGTGGGGCGCGGGGGCCCGCGACTAACGCGCGTCTCGCGCGAGCCGGTGACACCGCCCCGCCCCGACGTCACGGGCGTGGAGGATGACGTCAGCGCGCCCGGCTCCGCCGGGTGCAAACAGGCCCGTCCAGTGAAGCGGTGTGAAGCCGCAAAGCGGCCATCTTGACTTTGGGCTCATTACTCGCAGCGTGGAGCTCCCCGCGGCGGCCATCTTGAGTGGGAGAGCGAAGAGGAGGCGGCCATGTCTGAGCCGGGCGCCCGTGCCCTTCCCGAGGACGGACCGTGCCCTTTCCACCTCTCCCCAGCGGGCGGGGCCAGCGCGCGCAGCCATTAGCGCCGCGGGTAGCTCTCGGCCCCGCCCCGCCCTCTGCAGCGGTGCCCAATCAGAGCGCGGCTGCCGGGTGGGCAGGTCGGGTGGGCGGAGCAAGGGCGGCCGGACGGGAGGCGGCCCCCGGTCAGGTCCCGCTCGCCCCTCGGTGCCCGCTCGGACCCCGCTCGCCCCGTCCCTCGCCATGGCGGCCGCCGTCGCGGGGCTTCGCGCCTCCTACCACCGCATGCTCGACCGCATCGAGCTCATGCTGCCGCCGCGATTCCGGCCCTTCTACAACCACCCAGCGGGTAACAGGCGGGGGTCACCTTGGTTCCCGCTTGGGCCGGCGGGGAGGGCGGAGCGGGGGATGCGTTCCCGACGGGATCGGGACCCAGTAAGGCGTTTCGGGTGGTGCTGGCACGGGAAGGCGGCCCTGGAGCGGAGTCCCGCTCCGTAACGGGGAAGGTGTTGTGTTTGTGAAGGGACAGTGCGATAATGAGGCGCGGCACGGGTGGTTCCGGGATGGATGCCCTGCTGTCACTGTCACTGTCGCTGTCACGGTACCGCGGGGGCTGCCACAGCCTGGCCCGGGGATGTCATGCGTCTGAAGGGGCCTGGACGCCTCGGCAGCCGCTTCCTGCAAGAGGATGTGCTGGGAATATCATGGAATCGTGGGATGCTGTGGGTTGTAAGGGATGTTAAAGATCATCCCGTTCCACCCCTGCCGCGGGTGGGGACACCTCCCACCGGCCCAGGTTACTCAGAGCTCCATCCAGCACGGCCCTGGACACCTCCAGGCACGGGGAGAGCGCTGCCAGGCTTTCTGTTACTGAAACGTGTCCTGCTCACTCAGGCAGCCTTTGCTTTTATTTCCTTTCTGCTGAATCCACGCTTCTCCCAAAGGCAACTCGTGCCCTTGGTGAATCCGCTGGAGGACTCCCCTGGGTGAAGAATGAATTGCCCTCACCTGACCTACAGTTTACCTTTCCGTGGGCAAACGTGGGGGTTTGTGTTATCAGGGAGAAACCTCCTGTAAAATGATCTCATTCAGTGCCATTTACGTGCTGTTTGTCGAGTAAACAAATTGCGTCGGTGGTTAAAATGAGCGCCCGATAAAATCCTGGCATTCCATAGGCTCTGTCCCACTGTTTTGTGTCAGTGTCACAGGCATCCTTGACTCTTCACCTACCAGGAATAGGCACTGTGAAAGTGGACTTTAGTTTGCAGTCAGTTGCTCTATGCTCTTACAAAGACCCTTTCTTGGAAGGAGAATCGCTGCTCTAAAGGAATCACAAAGAGTGAAAAATGCAGTTCTCAAAATGTTTGATTTGTACTGAATTCACTAGACCAATATATTTAACATTAATGTATTGTTTTTATACATAAAGAGACAACATGTCCAACACTGAGAGGCACATTCCACCAGCGTGAAATGTGGCAGCTTCCAGATGCTTTTAGTGGATACAGTGCACAGCAGGTACTGGGAACATCCATGTTCCTTCTTCAACAGAGCTGTAGTGGTAATTGGAGGGTTTGGAGGTTCTCTTGCAGTGCTTTTCACAAAACTGCCTGTGGGCCACTTTTGGTCATCACCATAATACTGTAATTAATAAATCAATTTTTAGGAAGTCTGTGTAAATATGTGTTATATATATACACACATATCTATCTGTCATAATCCATACTGATGGTGTAAGTGAGAAAAGCCACAGCACAAGAAAGTACAGATACTGAACCCCTGCAACTTCTGTTTTAGCCTTGAAGGTGTATCTGTGAGAAAGTTATGCAATAGATTTGGCTCTGACTGCAGGGAAAAAAAAAAGTGGGCTAAAAATGAAATGCTTTCTTTTATCTCCAGTGACATCTAAATCTCTAGTCTAATTCAGGAATATAAGCGTCATTGTCATGAAATTATAAATCACTTGTGAGGCATGAAGCACTTCCTGGCACTAAGAAAGCTTGCAGCAAAATAATTGATGCCTGTTAAAAACTGTTTCTTTGGCTGGCATTGCTGGAGGACAGTGGAGAGCCTGGCATCAACTCCCCAGGCTGCCATGGGAAAGCGTGGGCTGAGCTTGTGCTCCCTCCTCTTTGGCCTCTCTGGTTCACTTTGCCTGACTAAACTCAGTTTTCAGCACAAAGACTTCTTATATTTATTAGAAGTCATAAATTCTATAAACTGGTCACACATGTGATATCCAAATCAGCCTCTGGTGCCCCCCTGCTCTCATGTGCTGCTGTCATATTCATCCTTGAAAAATTCTGGAAGTTAGGAGCGAGGAAGAACTCACCTAGGCTGCGTGCTTGCTGGAGTGCCTCCAAGGAGAGGTGTTTGACAGTCTTACCTAATTACAAAAGTTGGCTTGGTACCTTCCCAATTGTTTCTTAGTTCTGCAGTCAGCAGTTTGAAATGGTCGAGTTTTCTATATTAATAAAAATTAATGTCAGTTTTCTTGTAAAATCTACTAGCTGTTTAGGCATGTCAGTTTAATAATTTACACTCACCTCACAACCTCTAGTACTCCAATTTGTGTTTTAGAGTAAGATAAATGTTAGTAATTAAAGCTGTTCTCTAAGACTGATTTATTTATAACAAACTGTATTTGCATACATACCAAGTGCCTAAGAGAACGGCAGCTAAGTTTGTACCTTTAAAGGATAAACATTAAGCTGCTATTTAATATTCAACAATATTAAACAAAAGGTAATGTGCTTCTATTTATTAAATGCAGTTTGAAACTTGATCACAAGCAGGGTGGAGTAAAAGGGGCTTTATGCAAGGCTGCCAAGCCAGTTTTTGTTTCCCAAGTCGTAGTTTTAAACTTGAAGGTGGTTAAAACTGGAAGTACAAGTAGTTAGTGCAAGACGTTTTTAAGGCTGAATTATTAGTGAAGAAATAGTTCTCATAAAAAGCAGGCAACCAAAGTCCTACATAATATATTGGAGTGAAATCTTGGCTTCATCTTGCATGTTATCAGAGTGCTGAGCAGTGACCTAAACATTAATGATTTTTTTATAAAATTAGAACAGTGTCCTATTTTGCAGGGAGGTTGGTACTTTGGATTGTGATCTCATTTTTGGTTTGGAGCAGAAGCCACAGATTAATGATTTCTGGCATAGCTGGAGGTGTGGCTTTACAGGGCTTTATTTTAACCAACCAGTTACTATTTTAGCACTACTGAAAATTATATGTATTTGTAAGAGAGTTGTTTTTCCTCACGTCCCGTGCCATTGGATTTTTCTGCCTTCCTTCTTGAGATTTCATGCTCTTCCCCATACTCCTCCTTTGCCTACTGGTAGATTTTTTTGGGTGTTTTCCCTAGTCCTAGGCCTTTTCCCAACTCTTTCAATTATAAAAGCATTTTGCCTGCTCTGGCATCTTCAGTTGCTTAAACATGGACATACAAAATCCTGTCCAGCTGTTGCAAAAATGTATGGAGTGATTACACAACTGAATTATGAGTAGTAGGTGCTAAAGCTTGTATAGCAGTAGAAACTGCTAATATAAACAATTCATTATTAAAAAAAAAAAACAAAATAAAACAGACTTACCACGGCTATTAAAAGAGCCACATCTTGCTAAGTAATTTAACTTCTTTTCTCCCATCCTTCCTCAGGTCCCAAAACAGTGTTCTTCTGGGCACCTATTATGAAATGGGTAAGTACAAGATGCCAGCTGGTGTCTGGGTGTCAAGCCCAGGGCAATCTGCAGCAATACACTGAGCAAGCAAGAGTTTCCCAGCAGATCCTTGAGCCTGTAGAAAGATTAGAGGCTCTAATTCTTAATATATGGAGAGGAAGAAAATTAGCCTTAATAGCAGATAGCCATGACATGAAGGGGGAAAAAAAGCTTTGTGGAAGAATTGTGCTTTTCACTGAGTTTCACAACTGTTGCTCAAAATAGGCATGAGCTGGCATGATGCAAAACTCCTAAATCTTCTGAGATTGAGGAGTTTGAGAAGTATTTTAAGGAAGCCAACTCCTAAGCCTCATAGCTTGAAGGCAGGCTGAAGCATGTCAGGTAGTCTTAAAGGCTAAGACAAAGGCCATTGTGGCTGTTGGTGGTGCTTTGCCTCCTGAGGTCCTGCCTCCCACTTGGCCACAGCCCTGGGCTGTGTTTGTGCCCAGGTGATGCAAATGCCACCTCCTAATTCCCTGTGCTCCTCTGAGGTGTTGCATTGATACAGATAAAACAAGAGATCTCTAAACCCACGAGGGTTTGATCTTGTTTGATAACAAGCAAGGATGTAACCTGCTCTTACCATTGCCAGCTGCTGTGTAACTTTGCCTTTGTGAACCCCAACTTTTTATAGGCCACAGGCAACACATGGTGGCAACACATTGTGTTCTAAGCTTCAGCTTGGTTTCTGTATCACTTGTCTGGACTGGAGCTGCAGAAACCGTGGTTAACCTTCCCCTTCCTCTCCTGAGCCTGAGCACACAGGCAGCTCTTCTGTGCCCAAGGAGTCCTGGGTGAAAGCATTAGGACTGTCTTACTTAGTGGTTTTGTTTGGGGTTTTCTGTGAACTGATGTAACAGGAATGTGAAATTGTATTTCCAGTAGAGGGCAATAACACAACAAATAAACCAAGCAGTGTTTGCTACTAATACGAAGTAGATCAGCCAAGCTATTCCTCAATTCAGCTGCAAGTTTTCTACTATTAGTAAAATTATATTTTTCAAAAGCACTTTTATCCCCTCAGATGAAGCTGAGTGAAGACTATATGGGTTGATGTTTACCAGCAGTATCTTAGCCTGACCTGTGGGAAGAAGGCCCTTATTTAGATAAGCCTCTATTTGTTGCATGAAAACCAGGGTGGGTTTTTTTCAGCTGCTTTCTTAAGCAGCTGTGTTTCAATTAACCTTATTCTTGAATTAATACAAAACTGCCAGTGCCTGGGATTTTATTACCACCCAGTTATAGCTGCCATAACCATGTTCTTTTCCCTGCCACAAGGGACTGGAAGTGGATGGTGTCTCCCAGGGTCTAATTGCTCACAGAATGCATCCCACCTCCAGCATAATGCAGCAAGATGAGCACTGGGCTGTGAAGCAGCTTCACCTCGAAAAGCTCTTGATCTGTTACAGGAGTCCTAGACTGCTGCTGACCGAATTTCTCTTTGCAGGGTTTGGTGTGTGCTGGACTGGCTGACATGGCCAGACCAGCAGAAAAGCTCAGCACAGCACAATCTGCAGTACTAACAGCCACAGGTAAAGCCACACTTTTACTCTGTGTTTTTACACAGCACTCCCTCAGAATCTTCCATCAGTACTAATCCATTTCTACAGAAAGCCTTAATTTTAACATGCTAGTCACTATTGCTATTGGGTGATAATTCTAGGACATACCTCTACTTGTTATTAAATCAGTAAGCATTCTGTAATTATGTAAGAGTTTTGTACACCTGTCTTAATCTGGAATTGTTCAGTGCAAGTTGCTATGAGTTAGGATATGAGTGTCATCCCTTAAGTTACCATGACACCATTCATTGCACTAAGTGACCTCCTTTGCTTCAGAAATCAGTCCAGGATATGGTGACTTTTTTAGAACAGACTTTAAGGAATTTAAGAATGGTAGGGTAATTACACTAACATAACTGGAAAGAATTTCCAAGCGTTACAAGAAACTGGAAACAGTGGCACATGGATTACTGCACTGCTGCCTGCCAAGAATTCTCACACTGGCAGAAATAATATTCTGTAATCCTACAATAATTTAGGTTGGAAAATACTTTTACAATCATGGAGTCCAGCCATTAACTCAGCACTTCCAAGTCCACCATTAAAATGCATCTCTTAAGTGACAAAACTACACTTATTATAAACACCCCCGTGGATGTGCTGCACTGCTTCCCTAAGCAGCTTTTTCAGTGCTTTTCCTGTCTGAAAGAGTTCTCCAGACTTTGATATCTGACACAGTCCTGTGCATTGTATATAAGTTTAGCATAATCTCCAATGTAGTACAGCAAGCTGTAGATACAACAAAATACCACTACCCTGCAACTACGCTTGAGAATTAAGGTCTAGGCTGTACGGACTACAGAGGATCTTTCTTTGATACTCAGACTATGACTGACCTAACTGTAGCTATTTTAGAAAAATGCAGTATGTACCTATAGGTGTTCCATTGGCACTTTCCACTGAGAAAAAGATAGTTATAAGCAAAGCAATTGAGTAACATGAAGTTGTGAAATTTGTTTACTTCAACTGGCCCATGAATCTGCCTCCAAATTTAGGGCAATATCTGAATATCTAATTTGAAATACCTTTAAATTTTCCATTTTATTTAACAGGCCTTATTTGGTCACGGTACTCTCTGGTGATTATCCCTAAAAACTGGAGTCTGTTTGCTGTGAACTTCTTTGTGGGCTGTGCTGGTGGCTCCCAGCTTTTCCGAATATGGAGGTATGCATTAATAAGGATACAACTACAGCTAAGCATTAACCAGGAATTTATAAATGCTGCCAGCCTCTCTGTCAGTGCAACAGGCAAGAGGAACTGAACCATTCAGGAAACATTACTGAACGTTTTTGCCACATTGTTAGTTTCACAGTTAACTGGTAGTGAAACGGTAAATATTTTCTGTCTAACTAGAGCAGCATTGAATTGTGTCAGTTCCAGCTGGATCAAAGGATTTTTAAGCAGAGCAGCATTTTTTAAAAAATTGTTTCATGAAGGAAACTTTGGGAGTTTTCTGGCTTCAGTACTGGCCAGGAATGTGGCAAACTTAGCTACTTTGGAACTTCCTACAAGAATTAAGGTAGCCTGTCCCAAGTTTCCACCCTCAAGTGCACTGTCATTTTAAGCCTCCTCTGGTGAAAAGATTGCTAGGAAAACACTGTTATTATAACTGGTGTTCTATTCCATTCTTAGCCTGTGCTCTTTTTTATTCCTGTAGGTATAATCAGGAGCTAAAAGCGCAGAACCAGGCACAGTAAAGAAATCCTTCACCCAACAGGTCAAATCGAGCAACGCACAAACCCATCCCCATGGGACCTGGCTTCACTAATTTTAATGTTTTTTTTCCTCTGAGAAAATCAAAGAGAAAAATTAAATGTCTAGAGAGCAGATGTTTTCTAAGTGCAAATAACAAATATCTCCACACATTTAAATAAAGGGCAACCTTTTAAAATGAAGGCAGAATTGTTTGTACTGTCTCTTTAAAGAAACTGTCTGGATTTTGCCTAAAAAGACTTGCTGAGCCTCACCTTATCTGACTCCACTGAACCGTGCTGGGAGTGACACGTACTGGTGACAGCCAGAGCCTCAGACTGAAGTGATCTTTCCTGTCACAGTCAGGAAAGTACCTGGGTGGGGGCTTGCCATATTTCAGTAACCAACAGTGGCATTTGGATTTCACTTCCTGATGCTCTTCCTTCCCCAGTAGCATAAGGACATTTTTTCCAGCTTCACCTGTGTGTCTTCATTTATTCCCCAGCCATCACTGTCAGCAAACAAATGTGCTTTAGGTTCCATCACAACTCCAGGCAGAAGATGGGGGTGTTGGAGCACCAGACTCAGACTCAGGAATTCACATGCAGGGGAAAAGATAACTGAGGCAAGGTAGATTCTGATGAGTCTGTCAGCTCCTCTTTTTCAAAGGCTGTCCCACCATGAAGGCTGTTCTCTGTTCTGCCACAGTTCCACTTGCATGTCTTGGTCTTTGTGGCTGAAGCAGTAATCCAGGGTCTCAAATCTCCAGCTGTGCTGGTCACCAAGTGGATACAGGGACTGAAGAATACTGCCAGGGAGAGATGGTGTATTCCGGTCTCCCTCCCTTCCCAGTCCCCAACCAGGTTAAGACTCATCCATCAAACCAGTAATGGGAAAAAAAAAAGTGTATTAAAATATTCACAAGATTACAATAGAAAACATTAAAGTCCATTCAAGAAAAAATATCCAAGATAACTGTTTCCAGATGAGTCTGTAAAAGCAAAAGCACTAACAGTTGGTACACTGGCACTTCATGTCATCAGGCCATGCAATGCGTATCTAGCTCCCTCACATAGATTATACACCTGTCTTACAGGTGTTTGTTGTCTCACACACCTCCAGGATAGAGGTTTATTTTAAAAAGTACCCAGTCTATGTTTTCAATTACATTTACCACGTAAGAACAGTTGGCATTGCAGGGAGACAGAAAACATTGCACAGCACAATGATCTCCAGAGGCATTGAAATTACATTTTAGAGTGCAAAAATACCTGTAAATGAAAGGGCTTATTAGCTTTAGGGCAGTGAAGAGAAGGGAAAGAGAAACTGAAAGAAGAGAATAATTGCTGAGACTTGTTAATATAATTTTGTAGTCTCCCATATAAAAATGTTACACTGCAGAGGTGTGGCCACAACCCAGAAGTTCCACCCACCTACCTTCTCATCTCCTCTGATGGTTTTACTAAGGAAATATTTTCATCACCTATGATAGAATAAGAACATTTTGTCCTTGGCAAATATATTAACAATACAGAATTCCAAGACAAGATTCCAACACAGTGAAGGTGTTCTAGTCACAAATCAAACACCCCATACCTGACCTGTGAATCTGCTCTTGTCAATGCAGCTTTTAAGTTGCATACACACCTTTCCTGCAGTTACAAGACAGACAGTTACCTAGACAGTTCTCACAGGTTTAATAAGTTTAAAAACCCAATTACAGCTCTTCTAGTCACAAACTGAAGTACCACTAAAGCTCTGAGAGAAAACAAAACCCTCCAGGTCTCCAGTTATAAATGACACATCAGGCAGTGAGTTACAGGGACATACCTGCCCCCTGTAATGGCTCTTAATGCTACTGTGTGAACATGGTGAGCATCCTCCTCACAGAACAACTGCTGAAGCCAAAAGGGGCCAAGGAAACCTGATGGACTGAGTACAATTTGCTTTGATACTGTATTTGTAATCCTCTTGAAATTCATTTATGGTAATCAAAAACAAGGAAGATTTGAGATTGATCCCAGTTTTGTTTGCACGATGAATGAAAGAGAATTTATTGCAAGTCTTTCATCACACAGGTCCTCCCACGTCTACTATCCAGGAGCAGTGACCTCCCCCCCTAACTATTTTAGTCACTGGCTATCGGCTCAAGAGAGGTGCCTGCTCCTCCTCTGGGCTGCTGCAAGCCTGGCATGCAGCACTTGTTTTAAAAAGAGATGATCCTAAAAAGAGCTGGCAGCAGTGCTACAATATGAACAAGGACAACACCCTTCATGCTCCTCGAAGTCCAAGCTGTTCTTTTCCTCCTGCAAGGAACAGCAGTAAAGAATTAAGAGAACAGCAGAACCAACAGAGTTAAACTTATGGTCGACCACCAGAACATCAGGATATGATGACCTTGTCTGACTTAAATCTCTGCTTGTTCTACTCATTAAGGAAGAGAAGTCCTCTGTCTCCTCAGACTTTACTAAGTAAGCCAACTTAGCATCAGTCCCTTTCATCAGCACAGGTTATCAGATCATTAAACCATCTCAGATAACCCAAGGAACAGAAAGTTCACGTGTTGTCTCACAATGCCTAAAGTTCTTTTGACTTCAGCATGAACATGTTACCTAATAGCTACACTGCTACTTTTCCACGACAAAAAAAAAAAGAAAAAATAAATTAAAAATAAATAAATCAACAGCCTTGGCACTGGAGAGGGATTCAGACAGATTTCTGTCATTCCTAGGGGAAGACTTCTGTTTCTTTTTAAAAAAAGGCTTCATATTTTTTAAAAATGCTCCCAAGTTCATTCTGCCTTCATAAAGAGGACCTCAGAAGACTTGCAGGGAGCCTCCTCAGTCTAGGCAATATGAACATACCTGTAGCTAGACAAAAGCCATGCAATGAGATGTCTTCTTAAGTCAGCTAAGATCAGTCACATCAGTGTGTCTCCTAAAGTTAGCACCAGATCAGTCCTAAAGTTAGCACCAGATTCATGTGCTTCCTAAAATTAGCACCACATCAGAATTGTGCTCAGATTCTCCAGTACATTCCAGCAGGAAAAGCAAACTTTAGTAGCAGGCTTCAGAGGCAAGGCCAGCCCCATCTTCTCATAGCAGCAAGTTTTTGATCACCACATTCATCACAAATCTCCCTCTTACTCAAAAATGTTGGGGGAGAAAGACAGTGATTTGCAGGGATGAATGCAGCAAGATCAAAATCAAGTTTCTCCATCAACCACATCTAAAGCATTAGTGTTTTATTAAGTGTAAAATAAACGCCAAGAAGTAACAGCCTGATAAGGAAAGCAGCAGCAGCAGGATTCCTCCTGATCTTAATCATAATTTACACTGGGTTGGAAGGAACCCATCAGGTTCATTGAGTCCAACTCCTGGCCCTAGGCAGGACTGCCCAGGAGTCACCCCATGTGCCTGAGAGCATTGTCCAAACACTTCTTGAACTCTGTCAGGCCTGGTGCTGTGACCGTTTCCCTGGAGAGCCTGTTTGGTACCTAACCACCCTCTGAGTGAAAAACATTTTCCTGATACCCAACCTAAACCTGCCCTGACTCATCTTCATGCCATTTCCTTGGGTCCTGCCACTGGTCACAGAGTGAAGAGAGCAGTGCCTGCCCCTCTGCTTCCCCTCATGAGGGTGTTGGAGACCATGATGAGCTCTCCCCTCAGTCTCCTCCAGGTTGAACAGACCAAGTGACCTCAGCCATTTGTCAGAAGGCTTCTCCTCCGGTCCCTTCACCATCCTCGTGGCCTGCTTTGGACTCTCTCCAGTGGCTTCGTGTCTGTTTAACATTGTGGCACCCAAAGCTGCCCCCAGGACTGGAGGTGAGGCTGCCCCAGGACAATCCCCTCCCTTGCCCAGCTGGAAATGCTGGGCCTGGTGCCCCACAGGACAGGGATGTCCCTCCTGACTGCCAGGCACAGAATTCAGCACTTGAGAAGATCCTATAGAACCACAGAATCACAGACTGGATTGGGTTGGGAGGGACCTTAGAGATCATTCAGTTCCATCCCCCCTGCCACAGGCTGGGACACCTTCCATCAGAGCAGGTTGCTCAGAGCTCCATCCTGAGCACTTCCAGGGATGAGGCATTCACAGCTTCTCTGGGCAACCTGTGCCAGGGCCTCACCATCTTCTGAGTAAAGAATTTCCTCACTACAGTCACCAACATGAGCACTGCAGCAACCAAGAGAGTGGATCTTATCAACAGATGGAAGCTTGAGTGCACAAACTACTCCTGAGCATTTCTGGGATAAGTAGGTCTCACTCCATCAGCTTCCAGCACTGGGTACAAACACCACAGCGCTTCATGTGGAGTCTACAAAACCCCTGCTTAATCCATGAAGCAGAAGATATTTAAAGGGCTCCCGTGAAGAAAAAAATTGTCCATTTTTCATCTTGTATGTGTTATTGCCAAAAAATAAAATGCTAAATATTTAGAGAGCTGTTACTTAGCTCAGTGCCTCAGTTCCCTATGAGACTTGGCAAGTACCTGAAAACTCATGCCTTAAAAACCTCCTTTAAAAGTGAAACACACCCCTTTTTTTGATACCAGCCAAATCTTGGAAGAAGAATAACAAAAATTTAGATACAGCAGGATCAACAACTGACATATGGCAGAATAAATTAATCCATGCTTTCCTTCTGAGCCTCAGTTTTAAGAAGCTGGTTCTGGCTTTGACTGCAATGTCCTAAGATCTGCCCAGTGCATGTATACAACAATAAAGCTGTTGATTTTTAATAAAGGCAGCTGTTGTCAGGAAACCAGAGAAGTCTGATCCTGATGAAAAAATACAGTGTTAGCATACCTAACTTTAGTGGAAGAAAAAAACTCCACTGTACACAAAATAGTTATTAAAATTGCACTGTCATAATTAAAGGATCATCTAATGTGATTGTGAAAGGGTCGGCCATGGGCCTGTAACTATTTTTCATGTGCTTGGTGTTAGAGTGAAATGGGGGCTCGAGTTTGTTTGGAACAGGTTACCCAGAGATGCTGTAGAGTTTCCACCTGTGGAGATGCTCAAAACTGGGCACAGTGCTGAGCAGCCTCCTCTGGCTGACCCTGCTTGAGGAAGACTGGATGATCTCCAGAGGTCCCTCCAACCTCAACAATTCTGGGACTGATTCTGTGAAACAGACTGAACTAGGAAATGGGTAAGAATCAGAGAAAAGGGGTTACAATAGACAAAACTGAAAACTATTTGCTGCCAAAAAAAAAAAAAAAACCAAACCCCGAAACAAAACTACCACATTAGGATGTACAAAACAAAAATCCTTGTTCTATATGCCACTTCGAGAAGATCTCTGCTGGAAGGCCACTTCTCGTTTTGAGCACCAGATTTCAGGACTCAATGGGTCAGCAAAAGAAATCCTCATCAGCAGAGATCCTTAATCTAGGAGGAGTTTAACCTAGAAACAAGAGGCTGGAGAATTGTATTCAAGCAGCAGACTTGCAGAGATGAAATAAACAAACTGTCCATCCACATCTTCTGTGCAAATATTGGTTACACATAAAAAAAGAAACAAAAAAACCCCAAAAACAACCCACAAAACAAAACAAAAAAAAAAAAAAAAAAACAAAAACAACAACAACAAAAAAAACCCAACAAACCAAAGAGCCCTATATTTCCTCCAGAAGTTGTTCAGCCTCCACTACAGGCTTTTGAGAACAGATAAAGCACCTCCAAGGAGGTGACAGTGGCATGATGGAACCATGGGAGAGAGGTATGGGACAACTAAAGCTTCCAGATCCCCTGGAGCCCTTTTTAACTGTTTTGGGTGCAATGCAGGATGTGCCCAAAAGTATGTATTCTATCACCATCTTTGAAACCAGGTGAGGCAGTGTTCTTTACCTTTTCCACAACCCATCCTTCCTCTAGGGAGATATATTCTGTTAAGGGGCCATTGAGTCCCACAGCATGATAAAATTCCATCATCCCACTGTGAAATGCTCCACCCAGGGGGAGGAGCCAAACATTTCCTACCTAGATAAAATCTGAGATGTGGAATGTCAGAGCAGCTTTTTTCCACTGGATTCCACAGGAAAACTGACCCTTCTACATCATCACTGTACCTTCTACAGGAGCACTGCTTCAACAGAACCACATCTGTCACTGCAGGAGGATGCAGCCACCATTGAATGGGACTGCTGCCAACACCCTGACTGACCACCACCTGATGGGCTGTCAGGTTGTATTCTGACTCTGCCAGTGTTTTGGCTTTTTTGTATTACTCTTTCTATTTTAATTTTCCTAGTAAAGAACTGTTATTCCTATTCCCATATCTTTGCCTGAGAGCTCCTTAATTTCAAAATTATAATAATTTGGAGGGAGGGGTTTACATTTTCCATTTCAAGAGAGGCTCCTGCCTTCCTCAGCAGACACCTGTCTTTCAAACCAAGACAAACACTTACATGAAATGACAGAGCTTTGAGTAAGAAGTATTTCACTGAAAGGTTCAACAGAGTCCAAGGCAACCGCCTACAGCTACAGCTTCCTAGGCCTTTAAATCATTTATCTCCTTTGTTTTCACAGGTAAACTATCATTTCACAAAATTCACTATCCCTGCACCTTAAAGGACTAAGCTTAAAAAGCTGGGCTCATTGAGAAGTAAACAGTTTTGTGACCCATGTTACACAGGTCAGGTAGGCCTAAAGATTTCCTTCACTCACACTGCTAAGACATATATTTCTGATAGCTAGGAGTCACAATCTGGCTTACAAGGCCAAGTGAGAGGGTCTAGTTTACAGGAGAAGGCAACCTGTACTGAGAGTCTGACCAAGGAAAGATAAATACCCTGTATACATAAAGAATTCTGAATATAAAGAAGATTTCTTCTTTATAGTCACCTCAACAAAAGAAATTAGGCCCTACAAGCAAAGAAAAAAGAATCTCCAGGTCAATCTAGAATCTTCAGGCATCTTCCAGTTTCTCCATTAATAATCAAGATAAAAATATTTTAAAATTGTGATGCGAGTTTTCACTTTCTCTCTCGTCACACAAGATACAAAAAAAAAAAAAAAAAAAAAGAAGAATATTGGCAATTTATAAGCAAAATTCTTACCGCATTTCAACATGCAACATTGGTCTCACTTCTGTACGATTAAATAGACTATTTACACACAATACATATATATCTCTCCCTCTGTATGCACATGCATTGGTCCTAGCCTAGGCATCAAAGGCCACATGTGAGTTCTCTGGGTCAAATCTTGTTCAAGCAATTCCAGTCTGAATGTGTGTTGTCCTTTGGATAGCTGAGGATCTCAGTTCTTGCGGATGTCGGCGTAGACCACAGACTCTGACTTGTTGATCTTGTCGCTGTGCTGTCCCCCGGAGTGATCTAACTGCGCGTAAATGACTGGGCCCTGGGGACACAAGAACAGGCAAATCAGGCTTTTTCACAACAGGCCACACTGCCCCTCACCTCCATGGGGGCTGCAGCAAGGTGAAAGCTAAAGCAAGACCACACAGCTGTAATGACTGCGGAGACGGCACTTGAAGCAGGTGGAATGAACCCTCAGCTGCATGTGAGCTCTAGTCTGCCACCTTTCTCCTCTCAGGAGCATGCCAAACAGCACCCTTGCCTCCCTCCAAAACTGCCTGATGTCACAGAAAGCAAAATCTGCTCTGAAAAGCAGCAATTCTTACGTGTGCTACAGAGCAAAGACACGTGGCTTAGTCAGATGCATGCCAGATGTAATATTGAGGAAATATATTTAATAAAGAGGAACTGTACTAGAGGTTTACCAGTCAACAGCAGAGTATACTTCCCAAACTTCTACTAAGGTCCTTAAATCCCAGCATGGCTGTGCCACTTGGATAACGAGGGAGAGAATCAAGCTGCAGCCACCCTGTGACTCAAGTCACTGCCCAAGCCAGTGGTGGGGCCAAGACTTAGACAGCTGTGAGCCAGGAAGTGCTAAAATGGTGCAGCAATACAGAATTCTTACCTGACCTTGAGCCAGCTCAGGCAGCAGCAGCTCACAGACACCTTGGGCAGGCACGACCTCACATCTTCAGGACATTTGCTGAGGTGCAGGGGGGGACATTACAGCTCTGTCTTTCAGCTGAACGCGTGAACACTTCCTAAAACACCACATCCTCTAAAACAACCCAGGGAAAGCCAACTGCAGCTACTGGAGACAGGCTGAGGACAGGACTGCAGCCTCCACAGAGCAGAGGTCCAGCTAGAGAGCTGCAGCTCCCACACAAACCCCCCAGCTGAGACAAGCACAGGGCTGCCACCACCTCCCAGGTGACCTCAGCAGTGAGACCACACACCCCATGCAGGAGGCAAAGGGACTGTCATATCTGGGGATGAGGAGTGGGGGGATTATAAAGAGAACTTTTAATTGTGGCTTTTTCAGCAGTTTTTCCTTCAAAACTTTACATGCACTTAACTATTCTGGTTTCCCTCATGTCCCAGGAAGAAGTAGCCTTCACCAGCACTCGTCTACCCCCTTCTTGCCAGCACTTCTGCAATCCTGACAAATTAGTAAACATTTGTATAGACCTGACAGAGAAATCTTTCCATCTATTTTCTAAAGCAATTATGAGCTAGAGATGAAAACAGATCTTCTGTACAGAAAATTATGCCACCGAAGGACCACAGGTACTTTCCTGAACAGCTGTTTTCCCCCCAGCACAGTGGCAAAGCTCACACCTGATAAATACCTTGTTCTCTTTCAGAAACAATTAAAATCCAAGTTTTCTTCCTTCTGGGTAACATATTTCCAAAGTAATGAAGAATAAAGGAAGAAGATGGACAGAAGGGTGAAAACTTGCAAGTTTGTATAAAACCCTGAATATAAACAACACACTGAGAAAATGGAAAAAAGGGCACTGATGTCCTAGAACACTCTGGATTTAAAATCTCATTGTAGCCACTTCTTTTAAAAATTTCTCTGCTATTTGCTTTCATGTTGTGCTGGTTACCAACACTGTACTGAGATTACTAATTCCAATCAGAACACAGTATCTATATAAACTTCAAGGCGAAGTAACCCAGAAGTTTAACTGCAAGCAATTTTGGAAACCTCATCTGCCTGAGGCCAGAGGTCAAGGGTATGATAAATTCAGCTTGAGAGCACTGTCAGTAAAAATATAAAAATAATAAATCTAGCTACATAAAGTATTCACTGTGACATTCCAAACTTTGTTCAAGTAATTCTAATGGGTCAATTGTCTACCAGTGGAGCTCACTCAGTATCAGTTGCCACTGCCCTGGGTTTTTGCCAGTTTAAATATAGTCATTGTGTTGCAAGCAGCATGTTAGAGGTGTGGAGAGACTGACTGGTATGATCAGCTGATCCAAACCAAGCTATCATTTTCTCAATGTGTTTACTGTTAGCCACCTAAAAAAGTGGTAGATAGCCAACACAGAGAAAGGAGGGACCAAGGATTTATTGCAGTGCTTATCTATTTGATTTGCTGCCAATTGATTCTCTAACTGACTATAAGTGTCACCTGGGCCATTTTAAAAACAGTCTAAACAATTCAGAACTTTCATCTTCTCCCAAGTAAGCTCATCCTGACTCTTCAGAACCAGAAGATGGACCAGCACTGCCATATAAAACCAGCATTTCCTGAAGTCTTGCGATTTTTCTATTCAGAACTGAAGGGAAAAGAGTAGCAGGTATACCTGCTAAGGGTTTGTCTGCAGTCATGAACTGCAGGTTACAGCAAAGAAAAAGGAATTACAAAGTTAGACCACCATGGTCCAACAGAAGTCTACAGAATTTTCTTATTTCTCAGATTTTGAATGATGTTGCAACTACCAGAGATTCAGGCTCTGGGAAAGTTATCTGAAATTTCAATCAAGATTCTTGGCATCACAAACTGCTCCTTCTCAGGGCCCTGGGATCCAAATAAGGACATCCATGTGGGAAAACCATGCAGTTCTTGCCTTCACTGGAAATTGTTTCTTACCCACACAAACAACAGTCCTGGCAGAAGAGCAGTCACTAGAGAATGATGGCATGGACAAGAGCCACCACAGACAAATCTGACAGAACAGAACAACCTGCTGAGAAGGAGGGCACAGTGAAAGCAAGTGGAGCTGACTCAAGCAGCTGAACACTCACAGAATCAGGTATGCAAACTCAGAAAGCAAGGTCCACACCTGAATAACTTGCACTCAAAACACAAAGGAAGTGCAGGCTCAGCACACTTTGAGCGGAGATATGATTCTACTGTTTCAAACTTGCAGAGGCATTTTTGTTTGTATTCACAGTTCTTTTCCTCCAGTGAAGTACAAAGCATTCATTCACTTCCTACACATCCCACCTTGAGGGGTGGAAGACCACAGGGCTCTGCTGTTGGACCACAGCACTGACTGTGGGAACCACTAGTCTAAAACTACCAGGCATTCCAAGAGACAAGAGTGTGCCTGAACCAGCAAACAGCCTGCAACTGCTCTGGGAGCTGCTGGGAATGAGTATCTGCCTTTCACCTGCACAACACCTCAAAAGCTTCAATACTACAACTCATTTCTTGATTACCAAGAAACAACAAAGAAAGATTTGAAATATTTCAAATATGTTGATTTGCATGCTGATATGACCCTTAAAGAAACAACCAAACAATGGCTAGAGGCTAACAATCTAAGTGCAAGCAACTGAAATTTTGCTTCCTCACTTGTTTAAAGATTCTGTTCAAAATCTGATCTACACTGATTTCACTGTGGATCTTTCAAAAGGAAAGTAAATATGTTTGGTGATTTTATAAAGATGGAGCGAATGTTGACAGGAGGTAGAGGAACTACTTGCAGCTACAAATGTCTGCCCCAAAAAGAAACTGTTTGCCTGACAAAAGGGATTAAAAATCTAAAAACTGAACGAAACAAAAGCCATGTGCAGTATTTTTCAGTTGAGGTCAGCAGTGTTCACACTTCCCGTTTTTCTTTAGAAACTTACCTGCAGGGAGAACTCCATCAGTGAAGAAACAGACTAGAGTGACTACAGAAGGGTAAAAAGCATCCTGATTCTGAGTTAACATCACTAATTTTAGATTTACTCTGCTGCTCATTCCAGCACACTGAGGCTCAGAACCCTGGGAGATATGGAAAGGTGAGGACACTGCAAGTTTTCACGCCAAAACATTGGAGTATTTTTGCTTCCAAGATGCAAGCACAGAACAGCATCTGTGTGTAGCCCTCAGGGCACTTGCAAGTATTCCTTCATGCCAGGACAGTATTTATATAAAATTTTGGGGGGTTTTGACCTATGGATGTTGATTCCAACAGCTACCATATCATAAATACTACTGCGCTGGCTTGCAAAACTTTTTTTTTTTTTTTGAAGAGGGGATGGTAGGAATCATCTGTCTCATTCACCCCTTCCAAAAGCATCTCCCATGATCTAGAAAAGACAAGTCTTATCCAGGCCTTACAGGCAGCCTGCTGTTACAAGACCTATAAGTCAGTCAAAATCTGATTATTTTTAAATCCTGATTATATAGCCTCAGTGAATAAGGCAGAAGGCAGCTTTGTGGGCCTGTGTGCTAAAACTTTAGAAATACTGCATGGCCCAGAACAAAATGCATTTCAAAACCAAACCAGAAGCCCAGCAGAGTAGGAGTTTTGACCTTACTGAGCTGACTCTTAGCACATTTGTTTTTTTCTTGTAGTGTTAATACATTAACACACATCTCCATTATCTTGTCAGGAGAAATTGAGAAAACAGGTATTAACTTGCACACAGTACACTGCAGCCACTTGCTAAAAGATGACTAATTAAGAAAAAGACCATTTTGAACTTAAACTGTCTCAGGACCTGTATTTTCACAGGAAAATTGCTAGGAATACTCAAATCAAGAGAGAAGACACAGCTTTCCTGTAGTACTAACAGGTAATGATCCATTGCATAGAATCCCTGTCTGACTCACGCTCTGTCCCCTCCCATGGGATGCTAAGTCTGGATAAAAGCCACTTTTTCCCTTCAAAGTCAGCAGAACTTTGCCAGCTGCAGCAAGCACAAGGAGTGACACTTCCAAGCCCACAGAAGTTGGGATACTCAGCAGAAGAGAGCTGTCAGCAGCACAAGTCATCTGCAAACTGGTCAGCATCTGACTCCTCCCCTTGTAAAGGAAGTACATGCCATGGAGCATGAGAGTGCAAGGCAAATTCCTCCCCACCACCATCCCAGAACAGACCAGGGGTGATCCACATCTGACAGACATTGCATTGTGTCTGTGTTAAACAGATACTCACTGACCACTCCTCATCCTTGAGTGTGTACTTAATGCACAAGATCACAACTGTGGTTTTTTATCATTCAGTATGAAAAGGGAATGAAACTCCATCACAACTAATAAGATGCTGCTCTTTCAACTGCACCAAAGCCTTCTCCAGCAGAGCTCACCAGAGTTTACTGCACACCCCTTGCCCAGCGCACACACTTTTACCAGCACACAGCCCCTAATGCACAAATCCCACCCTGCCTGGATGTTTTTCCACAGCAGCTGGCCCAGGCTGGGGGGGAATCCTGCCTCGGGGAGGAGCAGCAGGAGCAGTTTACCTGGTGTGATCTGGCGGGCACGCTGTTTACCAGCCCCTCTGTGTCGGAGGGCGCCTTCTGCGGAGCCTGCTTAACCGGAGACATCAAGCTCTCAGAGGTACTGCAGCTGACGAGGTGGCAGAGCAGAGTTTGCACGACAATGTTCAAGAGGCACACCAAAACCAAACCAAAACGGAACAGAACAAAAGGAGGAGAGGAAAAAAAAAAAGAAACAAAAACAAAAGACGAATGATGGCAAGGTGAAATGCGGCAGGTTACGCCAAAGTAAAAATATGAACATAATGGATTCTGAAATAAACACAAACAATTCTCCATCTCTCCCGAGACATTTCTCTGTCCTTCCTCTGAGTTTCATTGGTAAGCAGCAGGAAGGAGCAGCTTTAACATAAGACAGCTCCTCCACAATCCCTGGTTCTAAGATACTCCCATTCAACTCAGCCTGTCTAAAATAATGTGTTTTCTTCCCATTTAACAGTGGTAAACAGCAATTATCTCCTAACTGGAAGCTAAACAATCCCAGCTACTGAGACAAGTATTGTATCAGTGATACAGTTAAAACCAGCATTTGCAAGAGCCACCAGCTCTCTGTACATCAGCAAGGTGCTTCCTACTCAAGTCTGCATTAGTTCCCTTGCTTTTATAGTTAGGCTGTGAGCCCAAAATAATTCTCCCCGCAAGACACCAGCCAGGGGAGCAATTACCTCAAGAGTCACACAGCACATTTATGCTACATGCCCTCATATACAGCTACTTGAATATCTAATCAGGCAAATCTTGGTTTTCAAAGAACTATCTTGTGGTAAAAACCAACACCCCTCAAAAGAAGGCTGGTGGTTTCCACCCTCTGATTGCTTCTTTTCATCTGCTTAAAGCGGAACTGAAAAGAAAACACGCCTGTATAGAAAAATGAACACCACAGAGCAAATGCAAGTTGGTGACTTCTGGGCAATGCACTAATGGGTCTCTCAGTGCTAGGACTACCTCCTTGTGCCACAGCACCCAGGAGTGTTCAGCAGCCACCTCCTTGGCCGCAGTCACAGGAGTGCCCTCTGCTACCACAATCCTCTGACCACTGGGCATCCTTTTCCCTCTGAGTACAGAAACAAGGACAATGGCATTAAGCAAACCACCTCCTTGCAGGGCAAGCATTTTTTACTTTTTGGTAAGGTCTTACCATAGCAGATTTAGCCCCTCACAGATGCAGAAGTTAAAATTCTTTTTAAAAATACTTCCCCAGCCATCATGGCAAGAGGTCTTGACTGTCTCAGAGACAATATATCCCTTCTGTTACCAAAATTATGCAATCATTAATGGTTTTATTCACAAGACTCCTCAGATCTACTCTATCTAAATGTTATCATTCAGGCTTAAGCAACTAATATACTTAGATCCCTGCAAGTTCTTCTACACCCAAGCTGTCTGAGCCAGAGGAATGCTTATAAGGAATTTACTTTTATTTTGACACAGAGAGAGCTCTGAATTTCCTGTGCTTTAGTCAATGCACTGGCAAGTTCACTGTTGGAAGAGATGGAGGGACACCATCTGGCATAAACAACAACTCCACCCCAGTCAGACACGAGACAATGAAACCCCAAGCACCCAGTGAAATGCACATCCCTTTGCCAACAGATTCCAGCACAAATTACAGTGATGTTAGTAGAGAGCTAGCTGGTTAGTCAGCAAAGGAAGAGGAAATGTGTACACACACACACACAGGTATTAACAGCAACCACCAACTTGATTAGTTACCATGGTGTCTAGTGGGACTGGAAGAGAAGACCCAGCCCTGTTACATTCCCAATCTGGCGTCTATATCAGGATCTCTGTAAGGAGAGGAAGGTAAGCAGGATCCGATCCCAGCACACCAAGGCAGAAAGAAAACAAAACAAAACAAAATAAAAAACCCACCAAAGTCAGAGCATGAATGGAAACCGTGGCCATGCAGGGGTTCCAGATGCCACGCAGAGCCCCAGCCCACCTCAGTTCAAGGCAGAACGATTATCTAAGGAGTAAGTGCTTCTCTCCACCACCACACACCGGGTTAGCATTATGTAGAAGACAGTCCGTAAGTTTGGAGGGAGTCACAGCACACTTGGTTTTCTTTCTACACATCATGCAGAGCTGGCATGGTCAGTGAAAGCAGGATTTAAACCTCAGAGATTACTTTCCCAAGAGAGTAGTTAAATCTGCTACAAGAAATCACAGTGCATGAACTACTGCTCCAGGCTCAGCACCAACATGTGTCCTCCAGCAGGAAGACACTGGAGAGCAGATCAGTGGGAAGCAGGGCAAGCAGGCCACCTCAGGCACACTGCTGGTGCATGACACTGCAGGGTTCTTTTCAGTTCTTAGGGGAAGGACACATGCAGAAAGGGAAAACCAGGCTTTCCACACAATTCTGAGCACACACAGCCACCCTTGCTGTATTTAGCCTTACCATTGGGCAATAGCCAACTCACTTTGTCTAAGCTCTCCAACTGGGAAAAGGACAGGGCAAAGTTTAATTTGGAAATCCCCACAAGCTTATTTTTGGAGTTATTTTCTTTAATCCCACAGGCAACCCAAAGAACCTGCAATAAGCAGGAATATTTGTTGGGCAAAGAACAGAGGAAACTTGTATGTTTTGGGGTTGTTCCTAAAACTACATACATAATTTCCATTCTTTCTTAGAGAAGTAAATTACCAGCTAATTAGAGAGGAGGAAAGAAAAAAAAAGGAAGCATCTCCTCCACCAGCAGCAACTTTCATCACCACAGGACTCTAATCTGCCTCTGTCAGTTCTTGCTGCTTTTTCATATACCCACTCAAAGAACTGTGCTTCACTTCAGAGTTATCCTCCTAAAACTAAAAACCCTGGAGGGATGGTAACAGTTAATAAAAAACAGAGTGTGAATGAGAATGGATGCAGAGTGGCTACTCCTTCCTTACTTTTAAATGTGGTGATGAAGGGGGTTTTGGCAAGTATTTTGGTCCAAGCTTAGGAGGCACATACTGGTAATAGAAAGATCCAGTCCTAATCTCAACACACAGCATTCCTTAAAAGTGCATGTGTGGTCCTTTTCCTTTGGAGGGGGTAAGGAAAGCAGAGCTGGAGGGAAGGGGAACAAACCAGAGCTAGAGGTCTGGATTAAATACTCTGAGAGCATATATCCTTGCGTGTGGGGATCAACTTCAACACCTAGTGACTTTCAGGTGCAACTCATGGTCAGTAGGTCTCTTCAAACACAGGACAGAGGTAATCACTGAAGCAGATGATCACAGCTCCAACATGACCATACCTATCTCTAGCTGTGATTGCCAAGGCTTGGCTCAAACAGCTCCTACCCCACTTTAACCCTCCCTCTGATCCTGCTGCTGTTCCTCACATCAGCCACAGGTGAGGAGGGAGATCTCTTACCCAGAGTATCGTTTTTTAGAGTTGTTCTTTCTGATGACAAGACACACGACAATAGAGATGAGCGATGTGAGACCTGTAACCGTACCGATGGCTATCCCTGCCACGGTGGCAATAGGGAAGGCAGGCAGGCTGTCTGCGGAGAGAAGGGAGAAAACATTCAACTGCATTCCCTGCTCAACACAAGTGCAAACCTCAAATGCTCTTGAGCCTGGTTTAGAGCAGGAGGAACCAATGTATTACCCAGGAACTACAGCATGCAGCCAGCAGAGTAATATATGAACAGAGCGCACACCAGGAGTGTTCTTAATGTCACCGTCCTTCAGGAGAGAGCTCATGTGGAACCAAAGGTTTTTACAAGTGACAATGAGGACAACTCTGCCTCATTTTGTGTCTGAAGGGGAAAAAACCACCAGGTTACAGCCATCTGGCAATTCCCAGCTAGGTCAACAGGAAAGGGCAGGCACACTTGAAAGCAGATTTGGACACAGCACATCACTAACCCACTAGGAGTGCTGAAGGCTGGGTGTTCTCCAGGGAGCATGCAGCACACAGCAGAGCTCCTACCCAGGATCACTCTTAGTCATATTACATGACTGTGGTGACTCAAAATACAGCCCTGTGCAATTTTAACAGACTTTTTTTCTTTCTTAAGTCAGGATCATCGTACAATACCAGGAAAACACGTAGAACACAGTATTGCTTTACTCACGTTTTCCCTAATAATACTTTGGGGGAGAGTAAGCCAAAAAAGAGCAGCCAGAAACAAAAGCCAATCAGAGAATGAGTACAAAATAATTATAAGTCAAAGAATACACAGACTACCATCACAGCTTTTCCCAATGAGAAACAAAGTCCTTTCCTTCCCCCCACATCGTGGTTAACACAAGCAACATCTCAGACCAGAGGGGTTACAAGACTCCATGCTACTCTAGCTACTTGTACCTAATACAAGTGAATCAGCAAAAGATCCAACAGGCAACACCTACATCTATATGGAAAAATCTGTCTCAGACACCTGCATCTGATCATCACAGAATTGCTGAGGTTGGAAAAGATGTCTGAGAGATCGTCTAGTCCAAACCTCCTGCTTGTAAGTAACAGAGTTTGCCCAATACTCTGCCCACTTTGAATTTGACTATCTCCAAGAATGAGAGACTCTTCAGGCAACCTACTTGTCATGGTTTGACACTGGCCCAAGGCAGGCACCCACCAGAGTCACTCACTCACACTCCCCTGCCACAGCTGGGCAAAGGAGGGAAAAGAAAAAAAACCTTAACAAAGGCTTCACAAGTGAGATAAGAACCGAGAAATATTTCAAGGGCAAAACAGGCTCTACTTTAGGTGCAAAGTGAAATTTTTTACTAAGAGACTCAGAGGAGGATAATGAGAAAATAAGCATCTGAATTAGTGTACTGAAGTCAGTCATTAGCTGCTTAACCTTGGTTAAAATGTGAAAAGGCTTTTCCAAGACAGCCTGACTTTATTAAACCAGCAGCTGCTTTACTGCTTCTTCATAGTGACTATCACTGGGAGAAAATAAATAGACCCTAATTTATACAGACTTCAAACTTCCAAGGAACAGAAAGCTCTAAGTGATGGCTGGACCTCCAGAGGTCCCATCCAACCCAAAGTGCTCCACAAAGAGAAAAAATAGAGACCTTGCCTACGTAACAACATGGAATGTTCTAAAGAGTAGGGGTACAAACCTGCTCTGATACAGTAACATTCCAATTAGGACACACAGGTAGGTATCTTCCCTAACATATTAAAACTAATGGAATAGCTGCATCAGCACGGCCATTTATGAATTCATCATTTATTCTTGTCCTTCCTAAATTGTAAATTTGGAAATGCAATTACTGTAACAATCATTTCATTGTAGGAAAAACATCACATTTTGGCTGACCTCCAGCTGAGGTAGAACAATCAAATGTTTTGGATGATCAAGGGAAAGAAGAGACAAATTGACAAACAGAATCCAAGTGCTCTTGAACCGTGACAAATGTTACTAAATGCTAACCAGAAGCCACATGTGCAAGCTGCCAGGACCTGAAGCTTGTAGGAGCCACCACAGATTCTTTAAGAATACCTGAGTAAAAGAGACTGAATGCACATTCAACACAAACACCTTTGCATGAAACACAGCAGCATTTCACTTTCTGTATGTTTGGAGCAGATTTACAGTTTTGCATTCCATTGAATTTACCAGAAGGGTTTCAAAAAGAAGAGTCTTCTACTTTTTCTCCTTACTCACCAGATTTTCTAAGTCACCCTAACCTCTGATGCAGCATAATACAGGAAATATATTCACAGGACTTCAAAATGAGAAGATGTGTTTTCATCAGCTTTTCCTAATAATTGTTTAAACCACAGGAATTAGTGGTCATAGAGGAAAAGGGTATGACATACAGTTTTTAAACAGCTGACAGACACTGGTTCCATTATTAGGACCTGGAAGAAGAGAATTTAAAAAAACAGTTGTTCCCTCCAGGCTACTCCCCAACCCCCAATAAAAGTAATTTAGAGAAGGAATGGAGGGGGGAAAATAAACAAGTGAGAAGGAAAAAAAAATCATGTAGGATGAATGAATACCTTTCTCCACAACTCTAACTCGGATTTCTCCTGGTTTGACAACAATGTCAGGTGGGTTCTTGACATCACAAATGTACGTGCCGTTGTCCCGGAACTGCATGTTTGATATAATGATAGAAGCATCTTTCTTGTTAAGATCTCCAGCCCAAGTGATCCTGTCTTTAAATGGTATGTCCTTTCCAGGGTATGACTTCCCATTAGAGTAATAGAAAAACTGCAGTCAAGGAAGAGAGGATACAAGAACAATCCAATTAGCAAGTACGGAGCCACCGTGCTTCTCTCACTATTACAGCATTCTCCCAGAGCCAACTGTGTTGTACACAGCCAGCAGCTGAAGTTTTTCTCCTCCTGCCTCACCACTTCAGTCTGCCTTCTTGCCTCTTGATCACATAACCATGCTTGTACCATATCAGCACAAGAGACTGCAAGTTTCAGTTTTCTGTTGGTTTTGATTTGTTTTGTGGTTGGATTTGCTACTGTTTTGTTGTTTTTTTTTTTTCCTGGGGACAGAGTTTTGCAAACCAGGAGGTAGAGGAAAGAGAAGAAAACCTGGTAATCTGGTAATAATTAAAGGACAGAACAGTCCTGGAACACAGCCATCTGTCACAGGAAGCTGCCTGCATCCTAACAGAAAAAGGATACCAAGTTTCCCATCTTGTGTTTCGCTGTGTGTTACTTGCAACTAAAGAACAGCTAAATTAACATGCAATACTCTCCCTTCCTTCCACCCCCTCAGAAAATCCCATGACCAATTTAGAGCACATCTAGCTGTTTTCCAGAAACCTTCAGGTAACTAAATATAACTGTTTCCCAGTTTTTTAAGTGACTAAGCTGCACATTGGCTCTGCACTCCCTATACATGCCCAAAAATCTTTGAAGGATAAACCTCTTTAGTACAGACTAAGGAGGAGCTGAGTATTTCCTGACTATACCTGCCCAAAATTGGAATTTACAGCAGTAGAAGTGCACAGACTTCCACAGGAGGACTCTGCTTTCAAACACATGGGATATCCTAAGAGAGACATCAAGGCTGCAGGAGAACTGCAAGAGCACATTCTTTCTTAACTGGTTTTCTTGACTGGATATCCTGCAAGACAGCAAAACAAACCTAATCAAGAATCATCCTGAACTCCTTTCAGCTCAGTCTCCAGAGAACAATGAAAGAAATTTAGGACAATATTCCAGCTTCCTCTCTCTCCTGCCTTATTTACAAAGCAGTGTCTCTGCCACAGAACAGACTGCCTGCAAGACAGTCATCTTTCCATTCAAGTTACATCCTATCCCTTTTCCTTTTCCTGCCCTTGATCTCAGGCTTGCTATTCCAACACCCTCTCTATCAGACCTGCACTCTGATTACCAGGCCTTATCACTTGGCAGCACAAATCTTGTCCAGATCAGGTATGTGCACATCATGGCCATCTGCTCTGCTGCAGTCAATCTTATTTGTTGTCTACAGATTAACATAAATTCAACAAAGTACTTCATGTGGTAGAAAGCTGGCAAGCACACAGCCAGCTGTCAACATTTTGAAGGGACTCTTCATCAGTCTGCAGCTTTTCCAGCCTGACTGTAACCTTTAACACAGCAGCCCTGTGCATAGGGGAAGTCATCCCACTGGAAGTCGAGAAGGCCAGAGGCAGATTCCTCAGCTCTCTAGATGCCCTACCTGGGGAAGGACAAATCACAAAGTAAAATATGTCCTGAAACACAAGCTAAGTGACTCAAGCCACCCATTGCCTATGGTGGAGTGAGATGAGACTTCTTTGGAACATGTGGTGAGGGAAGGGGACAAGCAGGGGAAGCTCCCAGTCAAGCCAGCCTCACCACATGGCCACACGATTGCCAGTGTGATTCTAAAGGGGCACAGGACCATCCTTGTCAAGAGATGCACGGGCTTAGCTCAGACATAAGCTGATCATGAGATTGATCTTTCAAATTCATACTCACCAAGCTATGCAACAGCATGACTTGGGCTCATAAATAAACATTCCCTCTACATCTTCCCCAGACCCTCAAAAGAAAGAGGGTATTAACAGCAAATTGTGCTGGGTCACTTCTGCTCAAAGATAATTTGCTTTTATTTCAATTTTGCTGATAGCTACATACAGGTGGAACATTTGAACTGACTTCAATTCCAAAACAATTGTTATGTGCTGAAGCTGTATTGCTACAACTGAACAGTGATGCAGAAAGGGAATGGCAGAACAGGATATATGGGGAGCGGAAAACACACCAACAGATGGCTTCTCCTCACCATCCTGTTCAGCACTGGCAGGAAATATGCCCTATTCCCCTAAGGTTCTGCCCAACTACTGTTTGGGATTCCCAATGGGAAGAGCTCCCTCTTCAAAACTAAATATTTATTTCACTGAGAATGCAGAGGCTTGTTCTTCAGAGCTCTACAAACTGCAGATGCTCACACATTGGTTTTGAACATCTCTGCTCTGAGCATTGAAGAGCTCCTAGATTTTAAATGAACTCATGTCTGCAGCAGAGAGGAGACAAACACAAACAGGCTGAGCAACCTCTTGTCCCCCCATCCTCAAAGCTATCCCAGAGCTCCTTGTTCTGCTTCCTCTATATTCTGGCTCAGGACAAGGCACAAGAAAGCAGCAGCAGTATCTGAGGAAGAAGAGGAAGAGAGCTATCAACCTATCAAAGTAATTTCTTTGAAGATTTACACTTGGGTCCAACATATAGGAACTGAGCAATGACAAATATTATTTGCCTAAGTTCCTTGCTAGCCTGATTTTCCACTTGTCAAATAACAATAATACGAGGATGTAACTGCTTACTGATTTGAGCTATTCAATTCTGTTCTGAAACCAGGGAGACTGGTCTTACTTTAAACCCTTTCAAAGAAAGGCTGTACAGTACACAAGCAAAATAAACAACATGCACAATACACAATGTAACACTGCAATTACAGTGGTAATTCAAATTCTGTGACTGCTATATTCAGTTGAAATGCAGAAGGATAAAGGATTTACAAGGTTCCTAGATGCCCAACTAATTCAAACATACAAATATTTCCATACCAACATCCCCTCCTAAGACTAACAGAGTAACTAGTATTTTGTGGTCATTGCACACTCCAGTCTTGGCAAAGATTTAGCAGACTGCAATATTTTCCTACAACTCTTAAAAACCCCCTAAAATCACAGTGATGGAGATAAGGCACACGAAGGAGGGTCCAATCCATATCTGCTTGCTCCTTAGAGCCAACCACCCCAGCCTCCCTTCCCAGGTGTGTTCCTCTGCAGCCACTGCTTACTGAGATACGAGTGGCTGCTCCCTCTGGTTGAAAGCTCCAGGAGACAGATGCTGCACTGCTGATCACTTCCACAGATGTGAACGTGCACGGGAGCTTGGCGTCCGTTCCGTTCTCCACAAACATCTCCTCCGGGGTGTGGACCTCTACTGCTGACGACACTTGCACTGCATGGGGAAGGCAAAGAGAAGAAAGGAGGAGAACAAGACACATCAGTGCTGCTTTGAGAATCAGGAAGTTCACACCACACTGCCTAGAAGGGCAGAAGAGAAGAGGCATCAATAGCTCCTGCATCGAGTGACTGCACAGCTATTGCATTATACCTGTAATCAAAGCAGTATAGAGCAGGCCAAGTATATATTCACTTCTCCTTCCTTGTATTATCTGTGACAGGATGTTTTCTACTCACAGATGTTTCCTCTACAACACTTTGTGGAAGTGAATTCTATAGTGCAAAGGATGAGTTTAAAACTTTTTCGTACCAGCTGACAGCATTGTAATAATTGAGCCTCATCAGAGGAACCAACAACCTGGCCCAGCTATTACTCAGTTTCCTCTCTGGCACACAACTTGTTTCAGAGCTCCAGTTTTTCCTAGCTGTAGGTAGAACAAAAGCTCACCTCCAGAAAGCTGAGGAGCAAACTTCTCTCACTTCCAGCTATGCCATCCACTCTTGCTCTCTGCTGTGCTCCAAGGTCTCACAAATAATCACAATAATCACTCATAGTTTAGAAGCATGAGAGTAGCTTAATTTTTTTTCTACCTTATGCACAGTCAAAACAGCAAGCCAGCCACAACCACTCTCCAAATTTAAAGTAATCAAGGTTAATATTGTGCTTGTACTGGTAGTTTTCCTAAAAAGTAAGTAAAATTCATCACAATTCAGAAAAGATATTCTTTACCTGGCACCTTCTAAACTGCCAATCCCTATCCAGATTTAAGGAGATACATCTCTACATTCATTCAGCTTTATGCAGAAAAAACATGATCTTGTGACATCACAAGAGAATGTCCACCAGGGCTCATGTCACATCCATGTGAAAGCAAAAAATCTTGTCAAGTCAGTGTGAGTGGGAGCACATGTAACCTGTGCTCCTAGTACCTCAATTATAAGTTTTGATTTTTATTAAACCATGATTTTCAGCATAGAGATGGTAACAGTAACCTACTTCTGTTCATAGAATTTTGTTTCTGGGGTCTGATACCTTAAATCCCCTTGTCAGAACAGGAGAACAAATGTTCCTGCTCCATCAGTACCTCAGCTGATTTGTTTCTCAGCTTTGAATCAAGTAGCTGAAGTAGGCAAACCAAACAGAAAGATATGAGGCAAAGACTGTTTAGATAAAAAGGAAGGAAAAAACCCACCTACATTAGTCCTTAAATCATGAGGTTTGAGTTTTGAGTCAGTGAGAGCAACCAGCTCAGCAGCTTTCAGAAGCTGGACAGCAAACATCTGACAGAATGAACATGCAAGCAGGGGTGAGAAAATTGAGTACATCACAGTAATTGCAATAACCAAAACTAGAAGAAACCACTATTAATTAATTCTGCTGCTCAGAGTCCACACTGTTCACTTCCAAAATCCACTAACTCCTCAGTCCCATCAGTTCCCATCATCTTGATACTTCAGATTCTCCTGTCATCAGTGCTCTCATTTCCAAGAGAAAAAAAGGGCCCCAAGGGGGGGTGGTGAATTTTCATCAGGAGGTTCTATCAGAGCTTCCTTTCTCTTGTGCATAATCTGACTATAGGCCAAAAAATATTCTTTTGTAAAACAACTACCAAATATTTATTTGGAACATACAAAGACTTCTAGCAATCAAATTAAACCAACTGAGAGCTGCTGTGCTTTATGCACTTTTTCCAGCTAATGGTGTAGAAAAGAAAAATAAAATAAAATCCATTGTATGAAGTCCAAACCACAGAACAAACCTCCTTTTCAAGCATAAAACAAGCAAGATGCCCTCAGTATTTGTGTAGGAAGAAAAGAGTCTGCACAGACATTGTCTGTTTGTACATGGTACAGAGAACTCCTTGCCACACACAGGCAGTGGGCAGCACACATCTGCCTAATCTAAAGAAGTCACTGTTCTAACTCACTAAAACTGTAGTGAAGCAAAAAAAAAAAAAAAAAAAAAACAACCAAAAAAAACCCAAAACACAACTTCTCCCTACTTTTTCCCTGGTCTGGAAGGAAGGAACTATGTAATCCTGTACAGATATTTCCATCCAGTTTAATTTTCATCTATCCTATTGTTGGCTCCATTTCATGTTCTTCTTCGCTTTCTCCCCTCTGCCTCTTTCACTGCTTCAAAAATATTTTTTCTGCTTCTGTTGTCTTACAGCATGAGACACAGGCTCCTTAAATCATAACCTGACTGACAGAGAGGCCACAAGATTTGCCAGTTGTTCACCTTCAGCCCTCTAATCCCATACTTTTAATGATATGGTGGCTGTTCCCACTACCTTGAACTCTTTGGCCTCCTCTGTCATAATAAAATCCACATGGATCATCTCCAGCTCTATCACTTTTCCTCCTCTTCCACATTTACGAGGATTACATCCACCTTCCAACTCCTCCACCTATTAAATATTCCAGTTGGAGAAAGCCGAATTTTGAGTCATATTTCAGTCACACACTACTCTATTCCTCAAGCTTACTCAGTCTTAGTTCCTCTCAAGAGGAAAAAATTATCACAGGAAACTGTCAGAGAGAAGAGTGCTATAGGAAGAGAAGGTCTGCAAGGTACATAGGGAAAAAACAAATATTTGCTCTTCTCCCATGCATCCTCCTTGATCCCATCACCAGCCCAACTGCCCCAGTATTTCCTTCTGAACATCTCATCTATTCTTCAGCTGCTTTTATTCTTTCCAGCAGAAAAATGGTTCTATTTTTATCACTTGTCATCAAAATAATTGGAAAAAAAACCACCTGTGCCTCTTCAGTAATTTCTTTTAAATATCTAGTATTGTTCCAGCAGTTTTACTCTAGCTACAAAAACTCCAGCTTCATTTGCAACCCCTACACTGCAATGAAAAACTCTTCATCCACATCTTCCTTTCCAGACAATTTCTCTTGCTTTTGAAATAAGACAAGACACTCATTCTTACTAACTTACTAACCTTTTCTTATTTCTCCCTATCATGGATCTTCATTCTTCATCAACACTCTCTCTATTCTCAGGTCTCTCTTTCCTCAGTATCTCACGTCAGAGATCTCATCTGCAAAACAAGTTCAAGCTCCCATCACTGCACTGACTACTCAGATCTGCATCTCTGCTCGGGATCTGTCTCCTTATGTCCAACGAACAGCCTCAGTCTGACATCTTTGTCAATGTTAAGTTGTCAGCTCACACTAAATGTGACTAAAGCAGAGCTCAGAGCCACCCACAACTGCTTTTACTGCCATGGACCTGCCACGTGTCTTTCCAACTCAATACCTGTGCAGCACCTTTGACTTTGAACTCTTCCCAGGTCAGGGCAGAGTCTTTCAGAGTTTCCAGTCACCTGTTCAGCTGACACCAGATTAAAACCTCCAGTTTGTACCTTGTCCTTCATTACTGTGATGTCCTTTTTGCTCTGGACAGATGGACAGTAACAGATCACTACTGCAGCTACTGGTAACCACGCTGCTCCAAGGGTGACACCAAAAAGAGGAGGATATCACATCTGCAACATCACTGCTTCCTTCCATGAAGCGGAAATTACACCAAGCACCCACCCCTGTTTCACTATGAAGAGACTCTTGTCCCCAGCCACATTATAGCATTGGTCTCATCCAAAACTTTTCAAATCCAAAACTGTAGCACATCGTCTTTAATGCTGTCCCTCAGGCTTGGGAGGATCTGCTCAAAGCCTGCAAAA
The DNA here is from genome assembly GCA_009812075.1 of Sialia sialis. Classification (NCBI taxonomy): domain Eukaryota; kingdom Metazoa; phylum Chordata; class Aves; order Passeriformes; family Turdidae; genus Sialia; species Sialia sialis. The sequence goes on along the minus strand of VRYO01001681.1, from coordinate 20,647,643 downwards.
TCCTTTCACTTCCTCTGAGCCCTCCAAAGCATGTGGCAACTGCATCTGTATGAATCCAAGAGTGCCTAAGCTGCCAGTGCTTTTAATGCCAATGGCTTTTAAAACTGAAGTAATCTTTTCCTACTTTTACTTATACTCTCTGCTTGCTTATACTTGCCTCATAGTGATTGTTTCAAAAAATATTTTGGGCAAGAATTGTTTTTATTCTACATTTTTTATGCAGAAATATGGTTTACCATTTGGTTTGGTAGCATATCACAAAGAAATCCTTCTCTGCACCAAAGTTTTACAGTAATTAACACAGAAATTATTAAAATTTCTTTGCAGACCACTCCTTCTATGGAGATCTTGGAGCCAATGAAAACATTCTGTTAATTAAGCCTCTGAACACACCAAAATAAACTCAATTCCCCTGGATTCAACAGAATTGGATCACTAGGCGACCTAACAAACCAAGAATGCAATCAGCTAACACCATAATCACAGGCATCTTATTTCCACCAACACAAACACAGCCCACATGGAAACTTTCACCAGATTGCTAAGTACTGGATGCTTATGGCTGCTACAGTTCCCATTCTACATCAGAAAGTGTGTTAGTCCCTTCCTCTTGAAATGCCTAATCATCCGTTTATTAATTAATACAAGCCACTTGCTTTGCTTATCCTAAAAGACACATGGTAATACAGCCATGTATACAATTTATAAATGAAGTCACTTGTAGATGAAAGGTCTTGACAAAATGACAGAAAATTCAGTTTCAGTATCTTCACTCTGGTCTCCTCAGCAGCTCAGAAGTTTCATCAGAAAGGAGGATGTGATTTTTTTTCTAATGACTAAGGGTCTTAAGTCACAAAAACAATATACACTTGAGAATTCAGTGCTTTCACTAACAAACACTCTTACTCAATGTCAAGTGTCTTGTGAAAACATCTCCTGTTGACAGCATTCCCAGCATTTAGTTCTTTCACCCACAAAGCACCACCCTGTACAATCAGCATGAAACAACAGCAGCCAGACCCCTACCAAACACCCCAGAAAGCCAGAACAAAGTTACAGTTCCCAAGTGCAACTACAAGCACTTATGTCCCTCCAGACCATTCCTCTGCTGTGGATAAAATACCTGGAGGAGAAACCTTAGCTTTCCTGCCTTAATAGACAGTAGGCATGCCAAAATCACTGCTCTGAAACTGCATGAGATCTGCTAAAGCACCCAGATGCCAGATAGAATTTCCACACAAAGAATTCCTTCACATCATTTAGCCTTAAGAGAAAAGAAGAACCCACAGCAGCAGCTCCACCCACGAGCAAACCATGGTGTACTTCATAAGGACAACACACAAGTATTGAGAAGCCACATGTGTCCACCACTCCTCCTGCTGTCCCTGCAGCCCCCTGTCACCATGCCCTTGATGTCTGCACTCCACACATTTGCACAGCACACAGAGCAACACCAGCTACAGAAATGATGACCAGACAGAGCCACACCAACCAATCTTGACATCTAAGTCTTGAAGCAACAAAAACTAAATTCCATTGCCTCAAAGGAGGACAGAAGAGTTCAATTTCACTCTCAAATGCCGATTCACCAGAACAGCTTTTAGCTGCTGCCACAGCACCTCCCCAGGTTGCCAATCTTGTCAAGTAACCCAGGCTGCTGGAGGAAAGAGCTCTTCCTGTCTCCAGGAACACAGCAGCAGCCTGCAGCTCCAGGAATCAGAAAGCACAGCTGTGACACCCAGCCCATGAACACCTACCACCTCCTGTCATGTCACCATGCTGCTGGAAACCTTCATCCCCCAAGCAGAGACAAACATCTGCTAACACAACATTCACTTTCTCCTGGCCTCTCTGCACTTTCAGCTAGGCTCTGTCTGACTCAACAATAAGGGAAAAAATAGCATCTTGTCACCCCAAGTGAAAGAGAAAGCAGTTTCATACAGAAGTCTTGAGCAGGCTGTGGCTAAGCTGTCAAAGCAGACAATAAAATCCATGTTTCTCAGCCCTCTGTGCACCTACTCTGACAGGACTTAAAGACAAATCTCCAGAGTCACCAAACTTCTCCTCCCACATGGCAGGGTCAGTTTTTGGCAAGTTCTCCTCCATATGATGTAGAACTCATTGTTCTGCCAAGGAGCAGCAAAAGAACCTATGCTCAGATTTACTTTCAACATCCATGCTTTAACCAGAAATGAAGAACAAGCATGAGAAACAGCAAAAAATGCCTGAGCTCCCCTAACAGGCCACAGGTTTCTTGTCCAGTCCTGAGGAAATAATTTCTTGCTGTATCACTCCCTCAACTCTCTCATCTCATAAAACAGGGATGCTTGTAAAGGTGCTGAGAACTACGAACAAATAAGCAGTGTAGCTGCAGAGCTTCATGCTTCTATTACAGCATCAGTCATATGTCAGGTTTAGGCAGATACTGAGTCTCCAGGCAAGAAACTTCTAGTTACTTCTAATACTTGTGATCACAAAGGAACACTTCCCTGCCTGTGCTGCAGGCTGGGACACCAATCAGCAGCTCAGGTACTTTCCAAACCACACATCACATTTTTCTGCTCAATAACCCTGAAGTGGTTTTCCTTCCATGCCCAAGTAAATTCACAAGTGTTCAAATCCAAATAAACAGTTCTTACTGGGAAAGCCAAACCAAAGGAGTGGAGAACCGAAAAGGGGCAAGTTAACTAAAGCTGTTCAAAGTGCAAGGGGTAACTGGAACAGTTGATGGCAGCTGTTCTACCTCTAAGCTTGCAATACAAACAGAGTCACTAACAAACACAGCACATTATTTTCTGGGCACAAGGAAAGTCACCAGAAAATGGGAACTGAGATCACAAAAAGGCAGAAAAGACAGGTCTCCTTGAAATACATCAGGTTTTTCCCACAAATAGGGAATGAAGCTTACTTAACCAAAGATCTGAGAGACGCTGGGTAGGCATCTCAACACATGGCAGAAAGAATAAAAAAAGCATCCCACCATCACAAGTATTTCCTAAAATTGCTATAGCAATCCACTAAAACTGTCACAACTACTAAGGAAATGAGAGTACTAAGGACCAGAAGTTGTAGACAAAAAAAACACAACCACACAACAGCAAAATCCAAACCCATGGAGTGGACAGTAGAGATTGACATATTGCTGGCTGGAACAAAAGCTTCCCTCCGGGCTTTTTCCTTTTTTTGGTTATTAATACTATCTTAAGTGAAACTATGTTAAAAATACCAATCAAGTTGCCAACTGTTGATGGCATGCAGCATCTTTCTGACAAAATCTATCATTAGCAGCATGGGAGCTACCAATTTCCAAAACAAACTAGGCAGTAGAATTTCAGATGTGGATACATAAATTTCATGAGCAGATACAGTGCAAAGCCTACATATCAGACATAGGAAGCAGCTCTTTTTCTGACCCTTTTACAGTCATCAATCCACAAAGCTCCAACCAACTCAGTCTATACACACCAAGAAACATCTGCAAAAGCTGCACTTTGAACAATCCAAATAGTATTCCATGAACAGTCATTCCCACCTGTCATCATTCCTGAACCAGCATCATGTCCACCTCTTGCCAAGTACTGGTATTTTCACCAGCCTGAAAGGTGAGCACAGGATTTTTCCTGTGTACAGACTCGATTAAAACCTGTTCAGTAAAATCCTACCACTTAACAAGAGCAAGAAGACAGATGAAATTACACCATCCAAGTGATTACCCTCCTCAGCTAACAGGGTTTTCATGCAGCCAATCTGTTCTGGTGTGACTAGAGACATACTTCAGCACTTCAAGAAATCCAAAGCCCTTGGAGGACCAGATTCCTTACTGATCCGTGGATTGCTGAACACCTGCAGCCAGCTCTGGCACCAAGCTTGCAGCAATCTCACACTTCCTTGCTAACTGACTTGCTGAGCAAACTCGTAACCAGCTGCAACCTGCAGCAGCACAACCACTAAACCAAAAGGAAAAGCCCATGCTAAATATTTCAAAGCATTGTTCCACAAGAATTTGTCAGTGGTGGTGCCAATTTAAATAGCTCACATGCACTCTCAGAACAAGATGAATCTGATCAGGAACTAACCTGTGTTCAAAACAGCCCTTTCACCATTGTTTTCTTTCAAACCAGACCAACACCCTAGCCCAGTCCACTGTATACTGTTTTGTACAACTGAGGAGGTTAGGAAGCACCAAGTAGGAGCTGATTAAGCTGGTTTTTCTCAGGAACACTTCTTTTGTGAATAATTTATGGCCTTCCTTGTAGCACACTGCATCACTTTCCCAGTTTATACATGTGGCGATTTCCAGAGCCATCCCTGGAACTGGAGCAGTGCCTTCCATCAAGCAAGATCCTGGAAAACTTTGATCTGAACACTTCAAGCCATAGAAACCAGTCAGATTTCCAAACTGCTGCACATACAGCTTCATGGAATTTATTACCACAAGGGAGCCCTGTTCACCACCTTTCACTTGCACATAGTATAAAAAACAAGTTACTGAATAACAGGTGGCTTGTAGCCAACTCTGAACACCTCCAGCAATGGCCATTCCACCCACATGGAGATGACCTGCCCTGATTTACCTCCATCTCATGATGGAAGTGCCACCAACCACTGACAACTGCTACACTGCCCAGAGCTTAACCTTCCCTTAAAGATCAGAACCTCAATCTGATCTGAAACACTGAAGGTAGGGTATAACCAGTGTTTCAGGGCAAGTTCCCTTCACTCCCTTTAAAACCATGTGCACAAAGCATCAGTAAATGTACCACAAAGCATCTTTTTCTGCAGGGCTGGAGGAAAGAGAGTACACAAGAACAACCACATGCATTTCCTTATGCATTTTAAGCCAAAACCTAGCAGCAGCACCGAGTGCAAAGTGCCAACTCAACAGATACATAAAAATGCAGGAGCTGAAACACAGCAGCCAAAGGGAACAATGCACAAGGAATGTGGGCTAACCCCAGCAGGCAGCTCAGCTCTGCACACCCCCTCGGTGCAAACAGGGAGAGAACTGGAAGTGCAAAAGTGAAAAAACTCAAGGGTGGAGATTACAAGCCATCGTCCACTGCCTCCATCAGCAGTGTGCTCACCATCTCCAGGAAAGCAGGGCTCTGTCAGGCGTAACAGTGACTCGGAAGACAAATGTTGTCATTCCAAATTGCTCCCTTCCTCCTTTTCCTAGATTTTAATGCTGACCGTGACTTCTGTGGTGCCCTCCCAACTCCTCCCAGCTGCTGTCAGGGAGGGGTGACAAACAAAAGGCTTTGGGATGTGTAACCAATGCAAAACAAGTAACCAATGCAAAACATTGTTACCGAGGCTCTTTTCACCACAAGTCCAAAACTTAGCACCATCCAAGCTATGAGGAAAATTAACTCTGTCCTAGATGAGTATCAATATATTTATTTTTATATAAACATTTTTAATTTTTTTTTAAAGTTTATTCTGGACAAGTAATAGAATGGCCCTTTAAAGTTAAAACAGATTGGGAGGAAAAACTTTTTTTCAACATGCTCAGCAAAAACTACCGATGTTAACCCCACTTTAGGATGCATTGCCACATCTTCTGTGCTATGGGAATTGGTTACTGCTAAACCCTAATCTGAGTAAACACTTGCTTTTCCACATGACTGCTGACTGAGTAACAGTGAATCACTGCAGTTAGAGTTCCCCAAGTCTCTCTGCTGGCAGTAAATCCGGTTCAGAACTTCTTGTCCTCTCCTGGCACAGCCTTCTTTTATACAACATATTCACATCCTCTCTATTGCTCTAATCACTTCTTGTGGGGTTCCACTAACCCAGACCAATAAAAGCAATACAGACAAACAAACCACACACAACAGAAGAAAGAAAAAAAAAAAAAGACAAAAGGATATATGCCATAAGGATGTAAATGTTTTCACACACAGAGGTTCCAGCTTTCCGATGTATTCCTAGGATATCCTGCGTTAGTATTCAATAGTTAAAAAAATGTATTTTCTTGCATACAAGGCTGTTTATTTTGTTAATTACATGCAGGTGGTAGAGCAATGTATGCCACACATGATCAAACCACATCACATCATACCACACTTGGAGAACTCCCACTACAGGTGCTAATAATAAAGTTTGGATAGATGACCTGATGATGATCTATATGGCAGTTCCCCCAAAAAACAGTAAGTCTTTAGAAACTACTCAGATTAAAATCTTTCAAGACAAACAGTACAAGACATCTGCCTCATAATACTAGATTTCATTTTTTCAGTCTTCCATCTCAACTCTGTATGGGACACCAGGATATCCAGCACTAGTCAGGACAAGATGGGTCCACAGACAGGCACTAGAATTGCTGTTTAATACAATCAATTTTAATTCAAATAACAAGCAATACAGCCATAAATGCTACTACTTACGTAAGTAACTGCAAGAGACTGAGACTGTTGGATGGCTGGGGCCAAGAAGCATCAGGCCATTTTACCTCATTTTATCACCAAAACACTAAGGTATAGACTTTTCAACATCTTTAAGAACTTCTTGTTGCTGCTGCAAGCAAGGTGAGCTGAGTTTATCCAGCGTTTACCTTTGCAGAACCCACTGAGCAGTGCAGGCAAGACAGTTTTCCTACCTGCAGCATCAGTGGGCTGAGCTTAAAAGGACTAACAGCTTCTGACGGGGGTGACTACAGGAATTCTGACTAAACCTGGCACAAGCACAAAGTGAGCATTGCAACCCTGACTTACACTGCTATTTTCAGGAAACATTTCAAGCAGCAACTGAAATGAGCTGGTGAGCTCAAAGCAGCTAACAGGCACTTGAGCTATTTAACATCTCAATAGCTGCTTGTTAGTGACCCATGTGTTTGTGCCCACGTGCACTTGAGTGAGTGTGTATAAAAGGGGTAGTAGGAGAAAGTAAATTTCAAAAATTGGTCAAGCTTTGTTGGTATCAAAAAGAATAATAAAAAAAATCATCATTATTCTTTCCAGTAATATCTAGACATTTTTTGAGACTATCAGGAGTAATCAGGCACCACCCTCATGTCAAACACAGGCAGGATACCACTTTAAGTCATAATTACATGGCTTAGAAATGCACAATTGCAAAATAATCCATTTTCTTGATACTCTTGGCTGGTTGCTCACTCATGCACAGAAAGGGATTATACTTAGATTAACTACTTATGCTACAAAATGTCCCCAGAATCACAGACAGCACGTCTGACAATGATCCTTCATTCTTACAAGTAAATGAAGCAACAGGGATTTCAGATGACTGAGCATAAAGAAGCAAGATGAACTGCTAACTCACATATGCATGTGAAAATAAGCCTGGAACTGTTTTATCTCTGCCTAGCTGTGAAGCAATCAGGCTTGGCAGAGCAGGCTGTGGTGTTTCATGGGGCCTGCACAGCACCCTTAAGGAATATTTCTGTCTTATTTCTGCAGGTTACTGCCCACAGGAGCAGACCTGCCATGGAGCATATGAAGATGCAGAAGAGCAGGCACAAGGCACAGCAGCCACGTGTGCAGAACATCACCCAGCCACAGCCACATCCAAGTGAGGCTGCAGCTACAGCCCTCTGCAAGCACCACATCCTGCCAAAAAAAGGCAGGTTTTGATTTCCCTCTCACAAGGGGAAAAATCCAGCATGAGGAGAAGGAATGGGAAGAGGGTCCTTGAAAAAACATCAGGAGCATGAATGACACAGGCCAGAAGAAATGCACAGTACTGATTACCCAGGACTCCTTGGCACCCCAAACTCAGGAGGCCATCTCTTCCTTCCCATCACCAAACTCCTTCGGGTATGCAAAAGACGTGAAGAGCCTGCACTCTGATCACTTATTCCCATGCAGAGATGTAAACCTTGCTTTTCACAGCAGACAGGAGGACTAAAGATGTGCAAGGAGGGAAGAAGCCAACACAGGAATAAATTAAGACTTTCTACAATTATCTACTACCCCCACTTACCTACAGCATTACTGTAGCTGTACCTTTTGTTGTGGTCAGGGGAAATATGCTTCCTTCTTCTTTTGCCTCCATATGTATTTCCAAAGATCTCAGTTTTATTGTAATATATGCATATTTCACATCTACCTACTTAATCCTAAATACTAAGTCTGTCTCTTTAGATACACAGGAAGCCTTAGCATTCTCTACTTCTTTATTGCAAAATGCAGTCAACTTAAACAAACGCAAACAGTGGTCTTTGGAAATAGATTTAGGAAGGGGAATAACAACAAGAATTAGGTTTTACAAGGCAGTTCTTCACTGTGAGGACAGGGAAGCACTGGAACAGGTTGAGCAGGGAACTTGTGGATGCTCCATCCCTGGAAGTGTTCAAGGTCAGGCTGGATGGGGCTCTGAGCAACCTGGTCTAGTGGAAGATGTCCCTGCCCATGGCAGTGGGATTGGAACAAGATTATCTTTAACATTTGTTCCAACCCAAACCATTTTAAAATTCTATTAAATAAATTTTAAGTTCCTTACCACTCAGCACAGTTTCTTAATAAACCTTTTTCCAGACAGACTTACAGTTTTACACAGTTTTTTAGACATATGAACTGAGGAGGGATCAGTATGTCTCCTACTGAAATACTTCATAAAGTTTTACCCACTAAGCAAGTACTGCCAACCAAAAATATCCATCACTGGATATGTGGGGTGTATACATACTGTATACACCTTCACTGTCCATGCCCAGCATCTACACACAGTGAGCTGGCATGGGAAATGTGTGTAACTTTTCGAGTCCAAGCGATGTGTGGAACCCTCTGCCCTCTGAGAACATAAGCCACAGAGGAGTTAAGCATCACTCCTGCCATTCCTACAGCTCCACAGCCTTGTTCTCCTCACTGGAAATGTTCCAGAACCATCTGGCCGCAATCCTGTGCCATGTGCTCTGGGATGACCCTGCCTAAGCAGGGAGGTTGGACCAGACGACCCCACTGTGGTCCCTTCCAACCCGACCCGTTGTGTGATTCTGCACTTACTCTCCACCTATACGAGCCATAAACGCATCATCTGGCTGACATAATTCCCACTCCACCCAAATACTTCACCACTGACCGAATCCAGTCATTTACCACAACCCCAGTGATCCCATTCCTCGTTCACCCCGCGGCTCTCCCAGCAAACGCCACCCGGCTTCCCGGAGTGAGGAACCCCCGGTGCTGCCGGTTCCCAGGGCGGGCTCCATCATCTCGGGGATCTCTCTCAAGCTAATGGATTCTGTGCAAGCAGCGCTGACACGGGGCCGCCGCGCATCGCTGCCCTGGCACCGCGGCACCCGCTGCCCTGCCCACGCCGGCTCCCGGGGGCTTTGTTCCCGGCACACCGACCCCTTCCCCCGCTGAGGACGGGGGTCCTCGGCCGCCGCCAACCCGGTTCCAAACCGGGTGGGCAGCGAGCGGCAGAGCCGTGCCCTGCCCGCGGAAACGCCCTCCGCCCCGGGAGCAGCGGAACCGCCCTCCGCCCCGGGAACCGGCGACCGGCCCTCCCTGGGTCTCTGACTCACCGGCGGTGAGGGCGGCGGCGGCGATCAGCAGCCATGCCGCGCAGGGCCGCCCCGCGCTGCCTCCGCCCGCCGCCATCTTCCAACCGCCGCCCCCTCCCCGCGGCGCCCTCATTGTCCGCCCCCGGCCGCACCCGCCTATTGGCTACTGCTGCTGTCAATCACACACACCCCCCGCGCCGGGCTGGCCCCACCCTCTCCCTGCCCATCTGCTCTACGGAGACTGGGCAAGGCAGCCATCAATCAAGTCCAGGTGACCTATGGGCGCAGGGAACGCGCTGTCCCGCCCCCCCCAGCCGGGAGCCTCGCTGGCGCCCCCGCGCGGCCGGCCGGCGGTGCTGCGGGGGGCGCGGGCGCTGCGGGGCCGCTCCCCGCCGGTGCATGCCGGGGGTCACAGAACACACAGAAATCACAGAATCGCCGAGTCAGTGTGGCTGGAACAGACCCGAGAGATCATCAAGCCCAATCTGTGACCCACCACCATCATGTCAACGTGACCACGGCACTGACTGCCACGTCCCGCCTTCCCTTACACACCTCTCCAGCACCTCCCTGGCTAGTCAATCCCAATGTCAGGAAAATTAAGCCACCAGAGGTTTATGTCCAAAAGGGAGACAGAGGAGTCCCTTTACTTTATTCGAATAAAGGGAGAGGCCATGGAGCATTCCCCTGGGGTCTCTCTAATTTTTGGAGGATGGAACCTCCTTTTTATCCTAATTTCCCAGCTGCATTTCCCTCTCTCCCTTTGGCAAATACTTGAGAGGTACAGACTTCCTGGAACGCCTGATACCCGAGATTCCCCTCTAATGTACAACCCTCCCTTTTAAATTTTAATTCTTATGGATTTCATGGTTTTCCCCCATTGTTTCTTTCATCTTTCAATATCCAATTCCATTTATCAGCAAACCTACAGTTTGTTTGTAAAGGCAAATATTTTTCCATTCATCAATCAGTGGAATCCTTCCCATTGTTTCTTTTATCTCTCAGTACTAGTCTTATCTACCAGCAGACAAACCTTTCCTCTCACGAATCATTCCTCCCACCAATGTCTCATCTTTCTGTGAATACATTCCCACTAATGTCCAACCTGAACATCCCCTGGTGCAGCCTGAGGCCGTGTCCTCCTTGTCCTGTGGCTGGCTCCCTGGGAGAAGTGGCCAAACCTCGCCTGGCTCCTTTCAGACGGTTGTAGAGATTAATAAGGTCATCCTGAGCCTCCTTTTCTCCAGGCTGAACATCCCCTCTCATTGCTGCTTTGAGCTCTGGTGCTGTCCAGTTACGCTGCAGTGCAGGAAGCTTATCTGTAGGCATGGCACCAACCATTCCAGCTGGCACTGAACCTGTCTGGACAATCACAAAACTGACAGTGGAGTTGTGCTTCCTAGTCAAGCACGCCACAGGAGCTGTGGGGTCCCATAAGGACCACAGTGCTTTGATCACTGTGGTGTGGCGTCCAAGCATTCTCGGCTATGGTGTCTGAGCCCTCTCAGCTATGGAAGTCTCCTGCTGCGCATCACCCAGCCCGGTTTCCAACAGGGAACTGACAGCAGGAGCAGATCCTGGTGCTCATTTGGTGCCCCAACCCCTCTGCCAGCCCTGAGTCCCCCCAGGTGCACGTCGTGGCACTGGTTTGTCCCAAGCGAATTGGGAAAGCGCTGCTGCAAGCTCTGAGCACTCCTGCATCCACAGAAATCCTGCCTGTTAACTCAGAGAGCCTGTTTCAACGTGCATTGCCTGTAAGCACAAGCTGCTTCAGAAGCTCTCCTGCTGCAGCAACCACACAACCACCTTTGCCTTTTGCCTGAAAATACCTGCTTGGAATTTCCCTCGGCTTGCTGACTGGACTCCCAGCTGCTATACACCCCCTGAGACCAAGCTTTCATCCTTCCCTCTTCCTCTTTGCTTCTGAGAGCCTCTTTGTTGTGCCGTGTTTTCCCAAACATGCATTTTAAAGAAGTTGCACGAGCTGAGTCATATCTCAAGGCTGTTGCTCACTGCATCCCTGCGCCTCAACAGCCTTGTGGGATGCTCTGCTCCTGCCCAGTGCTCGCTCCATGGATGCTGGTCCTCACCCAGATCCCTGTGTCACCACTTTCTCTGCCACTCTCTGGACACCTCATCACATCTGCAGGTGACAAAGGCCACAGGAAAGGCCACCATGTGCCGTGCTGAGGAGGGTTGTGATAAAGCAAGCCTGCAAAAACAGGGGCAGATTGTATTTTTTATTATCATCAGCTGTGATACCAGACACCACCTTACAGTTCTCATGGGATTTAAAATGCAACAGCTTATGCATCCATTATTTATACCCTAAGGGGAAGCTGTGGAGCACATTCCTCATCTAACTGTTGTACATGTTTTATAGAAACCCAGGCTAGCAGAAATCCAGGGCACCTCTTGGGAATAAAAATCAACTACACAGGCAACTCTTTGTATTACAGGGAAATATCACCTAGCTTGGTTGGCACCTCATTTGACTTCCCTTGTGGGTGGGTCCTTAGCCAATTCATCAGTACCCCTGCTTTCCAAAAGGAGCAGAAACTGATAGGCAGTGATAAGAGCCCTTTTCATTCCAAGCCCTTTTTCCTCAATACTTTCTCAAAGCTCTTCCTTTCCATGGAAACTCCACCCAACCTTACAGCTCTCCAGGGTGACTAGAAGTGCTCTCACCAGCACAGAAGCACCTCAGTGCCCAGAGTTCAGTGTTTACCTCCAGGCCCTTCAGTACTGCACAATTTAAAACTGTTCAATCCTCTGAAGAGGCCAAGCTTCACCCTCTTGAGTATTTTTGCAAGATAGTAAACCTAAAAAAAAATAAACAAAGAAAAAAAAGCATTTTTCTTATTCTCAAAGTGACTGTCCTTCACAGTGCTCACATGTTCATTTTTTGTGTACTAAACCTGATTTGGCCACACATGGCCCTCACCTACACTCTCCATTCCCTGACAGAGCTGGGATCACATTGCCACAGGAACAGCCCTGACCTCCCTGTTTGTTGTGTAGTTCAGCACAGAGAACACCCGGGACAATACCAGGTCAACTTACAGCAGAACACTCTTCATCCAAATAGATATGATCAAATCATTCTCTTCTGCTACTTCCAGAGAGGAAATGGGGTGCTGGGACAACTTAATTTGTCCCAAGGAACATATATTGCATCTTCTTCCTTCCTTTGTTATCCTTGTTAACGTTTGTTTTGGAGAGGTCTCTAGTAGCTTGCCACAGAGAGCAAGAAGGATTTTGATGTTAAAAAAAAGAGGTAATAACTTCTAGGAGGAGGAGAAAATATATTTAGACTGATTTTACATATTTCATGGTTTTGATTGTTTTCTCTTTAGCCTGCATCTCTGATGGTCCTAGAGGAACCGTACAGTATACACCATGTGTGCAGAGATAATCACTCCTGCCAAAAATATCCCACCCAACACACTCATTTTGAATTAGTAATAGAAGAACATGAGAGAAAAAGGAAAAAAAACCCAGGCTCTATTTGTACAATAAAGCATTCTGTGTACCATACAACAATATTTTTTCTTCTGCAAGTTGGGAGAAACTGTAACTAGCAGATAATGCCACATTCACGTTTACTTTGGTTAAATAGAAACGCAGGGGGTTTTGGTTTTGGTTTTTTCCAAACTCAAGAGCTGGCAGCAGCACAGTAATTGCATGCAGACTTTGAAGAGTTTGGGAACTATTTTTCACAGTTGTTGAGGCTGGAAGGGTCCTCTGGAGATCACCCAGCCCAACCCCTCTGCCAAGGCAGGGTCACCTTGAGGAGGTTACGCAAGGAAATGTCCAGGTGGGGTTTAAATCTTTCCAGAGAGGGAGAATCCATGACTTCCCTGGGCAGCTGTTCCAGTGCTCTGGCCCATTAGCACAAGGAAGTGCTTCCTCATGTTGAGTGCAAATTTTTGCAATTTAGTTTGTGGCCATTGCTCCTCATCCTGGCACTGGGCACCACTGAAAGGAGCCTGGCACCATCCTCTTGCCACTCACCTTTGAGGTATTTATATGAGATCCTCTCTCAGTCTTGTCTTCCATGACTTGGCTTTTTCATAATTTGATTGAGAAGAATGTCTTGGATCACCCACTATGCAAATATAAGTGTTCTCAGGAAAACTTAGCCTGGAAAAGGATGGGAATTATGAGCACTGAATGGCTAAGCAACAATTTCAGTCATGATTCTTCCTGATAACCTTGATACATAAGAGAGCATGTAAAATGGAAGCAATTTGTATTCCCATCTCTCCCTCCTACCTTTCCTCCATCTTCTTGGAATATATTGGACTTCAGACAAAATTAGTTTAGTCTGTTACTGTAGAGAAGCGAAAGCCAAGGTAACAGTGACCTCCACTCTGACCATCAACATTCCAAAACTCTCGATTTAAGCAGATCTGCATAAAATCATCACCTGTAAGTTAGGAAAGTAAAAACTAACGTTGCCTCTACTCGGCTGTGGTACAGTTTGAAATTATGGAAATGAACCACGAATTTCCCCTCACCGCTCTGGGGTTTGTGGCCTGGCTGCCGCGGCCCATGGCTCGTACGAGCATCGCACCCACGGGGAGACAGCATCGCACCCACAGGGAGACAGGGCTGCCGCGGAGCCCCTCAGGAAGGGGGGAGCACCGGCAGCCACAGGGAAGCGCCTGCGCCCCCTTAGGAACCGGGAATGCCACGGGCACTGGGACGGGCCGCAGCTGTCCCGGGCAGGGGCTGCGCGGCGCCATTGGAGCGTTCCTGTACAGGGCAGAGAAAATCTCCCTCATGGCGGCTCGTTGGTCTAGGGGTATGATTCTCGCTTAGGGTGCGAGAGGTCCCGGGTTCAAATCCCGGACGAGCCCTCCTTTTTTTCTTCCCTCTCTGCAGGAGTGGCGGCTCCTGCGCACAGCGAAGGGACGCGGATGGTACTGACAACGAGACCCATTCGTTCCTTTTTAGCTCAGCCAAAAGCGTTAGGAACTCTCCAAGCACCGGCCGCTCCTCTTCGTCTCGCACCGCGCCTCGCTACTCCCATTTTTCCCAGGCAGACCCCGCCATCTCCCTCACCAACCAGCGCTGCGGGACCGCTCCTCCCCGCTCCGCGCGGCGCAAGATCGGCACCTCAACCGTGCCGGCCCCGACCCCGTCCCCGCGCCCCGGTCGCGCTGCGGGCTGGCCTGAGGCAAAACCGCAGCAGGGCCCAGCGGAGGCAAAATAGGAAGCGCGGCTGCGCCCCCTTCCCAGCGGGCTCGTCCGGGATTTGAACCCGGGACCTCTCGCACCCGAAGCGAGAATCATACCCCTAGACCAACGAGCCGCTCTGTAGAAACTTTCCCAGCTCAGTAGTTCAGTGTCGTTCAGCCTCCTCCTGCCTCGGCCGTTTGCGTCCATGTCTGTATGGGTCTGTCCTTGCGGCTCTGTCCTTGCCGACCGCCACCAGCGGCTTTGCCGGTGCTCCGGAACACACCGCTGCTTTCCCGAACTGCGCGGGCTGCGGTCTCCCTGCTCACCGCCTCCGCCTCCTTTCCCAGGATAATCCCTGGAATCGCCTTCCCCCGACCCTACAGCTCCGCTCGTTAGCGATGGCTCCGCGTCCCCGCGGGGACAGCAACGGCCCCCGCCGTGCTCCGCTGCCTTTCCCCCGAGGGGCGCTGGACCAACCCAGCCTTCCCATTCCCGCTTCCACTGCCATCCCCGCTCCGGCTCCGCGCGCACGGTGGCGCTGGAAGCCAGGCCAGCTCGTTCCCAGGGGATGGAGAGGCGGAGGAATGGGACACCCCACACACCCCCGCGCTCCCCAGCGGGTTTGGTTCGTCTCGGGCCGCGCCGCGCGCGGCGCCCCCTGGCGGTCGCACCGGTCCCGCGCGTGTCCCGGGCGCGC
>VRYO01001681.1:20505258-20631293 GCA_009812075.1 Sialia sialis | reverse complement strand
CCTGTGAGCTCGGACTCTCCCGTGTGAGCTCGGACCGTCCCGGGCCGATCCACAGGCGGGACAAGCGCCCACGGCACCCACCACAGGCATCGCCTTGGGCTTCTGAGCCCAGAGCACCCCTCTGGTTTGAATCCCGCTTGTCCCTGATGATGCGAATGCTTCCTGACATCTTCATTTTTCCACGCCTCTGCATCCCAGACTTTTTTTCAGAAAGTCCTCCCTGTTCCTCAGTAGTTGCTTTTTCATATTAAATTTAAAATTTGAAGTCTTAATACCAGTGGAAATCCCATCTCTTTGCTGCCTGCTGCTACCAGTTCTGTCCATCCTTCCTCGGGCTTCTTCATCTCTCCAAGAGGAAACAAAACACACGGATTTTTGTTTTGCTTTCGTTTCATTCCACCATTTATTTATTGTTTCTCCCCGGGATTTCCATTCCCGTGCTCGGGACACACATACACAGGCACACATACATCTGTATGTGCAGTAAGGCACAGCCACTCACATCCACATGGGAAGAGGAGAAACGGGGGGCAGCCAAAGATCGCAGCCTGCCCTGCAATACAAGCTAGAGCAAGCAGATTAAAGTGGATTCCAAGGCAATAATGCTCCACAGCGTGGCTCAAAAGGCGTGGAGGTCGTGTTTGCCCATGGTAATTCAGGAGGGCAAGTGCTGCTGGCTTTCGGCAAGTGTGACCTCAGTCCAGGTCACAGCATGGACATTTTGCTCCATGTGGCCAACACAGCTTCAGGCACTGCTGTCAGGAAACTGCTCAGGTGAGGGTCTGACATACCCTTCCCTCAAACACTCTCCAGATTAAAATACAGATTAAAATAGTGACTGCTAGCGCATGACTTTTAGTAGCCCAGGAGTGAATGCAAATCTAGTACAGTGCCTTAGTACTTTGGAGGGACTGGCTGGCTGAGCTTGGCCAATTCAGCCTGGCAACTCCATTGGAAACTCAGCCAGCTAGGATTTCTTTGACCTGAACAAAATTAATTGGCTGTTTCCAGGAAGCTGGGATGCTTTCTATAATGAGTGGCTCTTGGTAGCCACACACCAGAAGTTTCAACACAGACTGAATAGAGTTTGGAAGTGAGAAAGACTGATGGACAAGCAGCTCTTCTAAATCTGGACTGGAGCCCAGAGCCAGATAAGAGAACCTGCCCTATTGACCTACTCAGCACATCTTTTCTTTGCATACAATCTGCTGGTTGTCATTTTCCACCACACTAGTAGCACCCCAAAGCTGAAGCATGCAGGACCTACCAGCCTACCACAGGTGGCTGTTTCACAGATCAGCCCCACTCCAAAGGGATTTTATTTTTATATTTTGTATTTATATATTTTTATGATCAGTGTTCCAGGAGCTTTCCCCGTGTTCAGGGTTCACATTGTCTGCCATACAGCACATACGGAGAAAACATACTGTTTAAATCCCAAAGTACTTTAAAAGAAGCTACCAAAAAGGCACCATACGTGTATGTATGTACATAACTGATGAACTTCATCTAAGACCAATGCAGGGGAGAAGAAAAAGACATTTTGGAGCAGGATGAAGAAGCAGAAGGACTGTGAGTGGTGGTGGCAGTTGGCTCCAGGACAGCAAGTATCACATCTTAAGTATCAGATCTCTCAGTCCCCAAATATCACCAAGGAATGCCAGCCAACACCTGAGTGTTGAGATTGCAAACAGTCTCTTTTTCCAGCTGTCCCAAAATATGATGGTGCAAAGCAGAGAGCCAGTGAGTGGCCACTCAGCTCTGTGATGAGTCTGGACCTCAGGGGATTTCTGCATTCTGCTCCTCTCCTGACACTGAAGGTTTTCCAGTAGCTTCCACCTTGATTAGGTTAGATGGCTCCTATCCACGTTTTAAATCTCTTCTGCCCTGACTGGGTATGTCCTTTTGAGAGGGGAAAATAAGTAAGGAAAATAATGAAAAATAATCATGGGTCTAAGCAAAGACAGTGCTGGGAAGTCCTGGGGGGTACTTTGGTGGTTTCTGTGTTGAGCTGCAGCCCGAGCACCAGAATCCTTCCTTCAGCTGCTCCTCGCCAAACCAAGGAAGCATCTGAAAAGGAGGTGGCCGAGGTGGGATGAGACACATCCTCAGGCATCTGGCTGTTATCAGTGGTTACAGAACACACAAGAAGGTGTATGGAACAAGGGCTACTTCAGCCAGCGGAAATCCTTTTATTTCAGTGGCAAAGGCCCAGGCTTGCACACTTTCAGAGCTGATCATGAAACTGGTGTGCCCTAGCAAAGCTAACAAGCTAAACACATAGGGAATATATATATGTACACATGTATACAATGTGTGCACACATATAAATATTTATATATAAGGAGCCATACTGATATAGTGTATACATGGTTACAGCTGGGGAAATGTGCTTTTTACTGCAAGTACTTTCAGATTGCTTTGAGCAGAGCCTCTCCCTTATACTGAATCCAGAATCAGCTTTGCTTCTTTTCCATCCTCTCTGTAACACCACCCAGGAGGGCTGGTCGTTTTGAGTACCCTGCCTCACAGTCTCTGCAACCCTAAGATCTGAGGCTTTTAACATGTGGGGAGCAGCAAAATTGTTGTTGTGTTCTGTCACAGTGGCCACTTTTGCTAACAGCAAAACCCTCAGGTGCCTTAGGAGCCACCATCACATCTTACCTGTGTGTCACAGCTCTGCTGTGCCCTGGTCCTGCGTGACTGACACTGAAGGCTCACTGGCAGTCCCTAATCCCACTGCATCCTGCAGTGGTTCAGGTGCCAGTGCTGTTTCTTCAGTGTCTGATGTTCTCTGTGTGTCTGTGCTCTCACTGCTCTCCTTTGTTTCAGCTTCAGCTTCCTCCTTCTCCTTGTCCCCCTTTCCTTGTTCACAGGCAGTGCTTTGCTGCTCTTCTCCCTGGGGACTGTCACACATCTCATTGTTTCCAGAGGGAGGCTGAGGAGAGTTCTCTCCTGGGGCATCATGACACACTTCCTCCTCCTTTGTATTCCCTGTGTTATTCTTGCAAGGAGTAATTTCCTCTCCCTGTTTTTCCCCTTTTTCCCCATCTTCTGATTTACTGGATCCTCTCCTTGATGGGGGCTTCTCATCACACTCTGCCTGTTTCTTCTGCTCTTTGCTCCCTTTTTCTTCATCCTCTGATCTGCTGGATCCTGTCCTTGATGCTGGCTTCTCATCAGACCCTGACTTTTTCTTTTCCTCTTTGCTCCCTGTTTCCACCTCCTCTGTCTTGCCATTGGGCCCAAAGACCTCATCTTCCCTGGTACCATTTTCTGGAGAGGACAGGTTGACCCCTAAATCTTCCCCATCTCCGTACTCGGACAGGGATCTTCGGAACCTCCGGGAGGGAGGTCTGCGCTTTATCGATCCTCGCGTCCGCACCTGCCAGCAGGAAAAGCACACAGTCAAGGGAGTGCCAGTGGAGAGCAGAAAAGCACAACAGAGCGAAATGCCACTGCATTTCTACTTTCTGCCTTTTCTATTCTTGGCAGGTTGAGGGAGGAGCCTGTACTCCAGCTGGTGATGGTGAATGCAGGTTGTAGCTCCTCTGGTGACACCTGAGGAACTGCTGTGCTCTGTGTGGCTCCCTAAACTGAGCCTCGGCCACCTCAGGCATTCCCTGGCATGTGCCACCACCTGCTCACAGCCACTCCCTGGCACCACACACCTGCTGAGCTGAGGTGACTGGGTCCTGCCCCTTCATCCCTCTTCCTTCACTCTGGGCCAGGAAGGCTGCTGGAGTCACTGGCAAGCAGAGAGGAGACTCCAACAGCTACACTGAAAGGCTGTTTGGAACCTGGCATAGATTTTCTCTCTTGGGCACAAATACATACTCTCACAGCAGGACTGAGGGCTCAGCCTCCTCTTCCTCTTCATCCCCAAGCAATAAGCAAATCTTGTGGAATGGAGAAATCCTAGCAGGCATATCCTACCTTGTTGTAGAACTGGAGCTGAGTGCTTTCTGGGGGCTGATCAAAGCTGACTGGCGTCTCACTGGGCTGGGACTGAGTCCCTGGGCTGGTGGGCGTTGAGGGAGGCGTGCTGAACGGAGAAACCAGGACTTTCATCCCAGGGCTTTTGGGAGACGCTCCTGGCAGCAGAGCAGCTGGACTAAAAGCCAGATTGGCCTGCAATGAAAAATCCCCATTAGGGGCATGTATGACAGCAGCATGTGCTACACATGACAACCACACAGGGGAACCCCGGCCCTGTCACATCTCTCAGCTGTCACAAGCCACAGACCTCGTAGCTGCGGGTTTCTCTTGGTGACACAGTCAACAAACAAGTCTGGGCAGAGAAGTTATGACTGGACATTTGTCTTTCCCTGGCAGCTGGAACTCAGGACATGTTCTTTTGTCATCCTGAGGCCTTTTGGGATTTTCCAGTGACCCAGCCAAGCCACCAGAGCCTGCAGTGGCTGAGCTGGCAGAAAATCTGAACATACAGCCAGCAATGGTTCGAGACTTAAACCCTCCCATGTGTGCCCAACTGGAGCTTGCATTTTCCAGCCTGATCTGCAGGTCTTGCAGAATGACTTGTGCAGTTGTGAGAAGACCATGGAAAGAAGTGAGCTTGTGATTAACTGTGGCAAAACTCTTCCTGCTGAACTCTTGCTCACTGAGAAGTTTCCCTGGGCAGATGTCCTTGGGTGCATCAGGAGGGACAGTGCTATGAATAGGCTCAGGTTGTGTCAGGGTGGCCAGGAGGCTTTGGAGTGACACGTGCTGCCAGCTGGCAAGGACAGGGCACTCTGTCTTCAGCCCATAGAGTGCTGAACTGCCCTCAGCAGTGCAGACCAGGCACCACAGGAACATGAAAAGGGCAGGAAGTGCTGGGTGTGTTTGTGTGTAGCTGTGGGAATCCAGAGGAGGGAAGAGCAGAGCTTCCAGGCACACACACAGGACAGCCAGAGCCTGGAGCACATGCCCCGCTGCCTGGATTGTCACTGCCTGTGCTCGAGGCCAGCTCCCCAGTGCAGTGCAGGGGACTCAGTGAGTGACACTGCTGTGAGGAAAGAGCTGGAAGAAGTCTCAGCCGGGGTTTCTCTCACTTTCTCTCAAGAGCTTCACTTCAACTGAGACTCCTGCTCAGGCAGTGTTGCTGCCATACCCATGCCTGGCCATGTACTCCACAGATCCAAATGATCCTGATCCATGCACTGACATGCTCATGGGTACACCTGGGGACCACTGGACTGCTTCTGGTGCCCATGACCATTACCAGACCTGCTCTGCCTTCCTCTGTGTGTGTGATGGGGCTGGTTCCTCCCCAGTGAGGCCACTGCACTGTTTATCTGGCTGTCACCCCTGGCTCCTGCATCCCCTTCCCCTATGGCTGTTCTGCAAGGGAAGTAGCTGTCACCATTGCCAATCAGTTTAAATTTGCTGTGGAAGCCACGTGGGTTCTGCCAGGACCTACCTGCAGCTTTTCAATCATGGGTGAGCTTTTCACCTTGATCTTGGGAACGGGGCAAGCATTTGGCGACCGCTTCTGCAAAATAAAATGAAACTGGAGAACGTCACAGTGTACTAGGTGACAAAGGGGAAAGACAATATGGCTCTTCTCCTACATTGCCTCCACTAAGGTATCTAGCCTGTGGCACAGTTTCCCCTGCTATTATTTCAGGACCAGGCAGATTAAAATTCTATCTCTTAAAGCCTTAGTGTTGGCAAATACTGTGAACTTTCTGTAAAGGGAAAGACTTTCTGTCACCACTTGAACAATCAAGTTAAAGGATATCCAATTAGTTTAAGCAGGAAAGGCCTAAATGGCAGGAAAGGTAGAGCTATGAAAAAGCTGGAAGCAGTTTGAGAAAGAGCATTGCTTTGAGAAGGGGCATATTGCTTTTTTCAGAAAAGGAAGGAATCTAACACTCTAAAACTTAACGTTCTTTTGGCATGGAGGCAGCAAGAGCCTGTAGCTCACAGATAAGGAAGTACAAAGAACTACCTGCTTGTTAAGAGCAGGTGACAATGTGAAATTTGGTGGGTAGACCTCACACCCTGAAATACGAAAGGACAGAAGTGACCAAAGAGGGCCTGAGTGTATAATTTCTTAAGTAGCAGCCAGCTTAGTGGGACCTGCTCATTCAAGGGTCCTAAAGTAATGTTCTGTGGGTACTGCCAACAAACCCTCTCTTCACTCTGGATTAATTATTCCCTTTTTCTGAAGTGGAAAAATCTCATGAGTAGAACCATTACCCCAATATGCTCAACAAACAGCATTGGGTGCTCCTTGTTCAAATCTAATAAATACCAGCAGTTCCTGGATGGATCCATCAGTGTGCCAAGGGTGAAAACAAAAACAGTAGAAATGGGCTGTGCATCCCTGCTGCAGGAGCAGGGAACAGCATGGAGCTGACTCTGGCTCAGTGCACGTGTGAGAGCAGGGGCAGGTTTGCTGCTGCATGATTGATGGCTTTGGCTGCACAGCCTGACCTCTCTGGCACCTCCAAATTCGTGTCTCAGGAGACAACAGGTTGCAGAGAGGAAAGACCTTATCCCCCTATTCAATTGATACTCACTTGCTCATCATTGTCACTTGTCTCAGTTTTGTGGGAATACAAGGGAAGGGAGCAAGGTGGTTTCCTCCGAGTTGGCTTATGTGGTGGTACCTAAGAAAGAAAACAACCAACTCAGCAGCAGGGAAATCAGGTTGCTTAAAAAGGAAGTGAAATTTAAGCACCAAAGGGCATGCTGTGTGAGTGACCTGCTTGGGAGGCAGGGCTCAGCCTGCCCAAATGAGTCATTCAAAGGCAGCAAAAAATGGTATTAGCACATGGGTGTGCTTGTGGCATCTACAGCCCAGTCCTAGGGTTGGAAGAGTCATTGGTATATTTTCCTTTGTGCAAGAGACATTCTTCTAAGCTATGAAGGGTGGAGAAGCCTTCCCAGAAACTTTGTCTGCAAAGCATCCTGCTGGAAACCCCTTCATTCTGGAGAGGCTGCTACAGTTCTCTTTCCTGTCATTACCAGGATTTCCTTTCAAAGAGTCTCAGCTGCCTACCTGGTTCATGATTTCCTACTTTATGTCTGATATATTTTCAGGGGAATTCTGACTTTTGCAGAATTTCAGCCCCATTCGTTTCTCTCGAGTGAAGGAAAGCAGCACACATGGACAAAGCCTCAGCTTCAACCTTAAATTTCACCAAGAAATAGATTCTCCAGAGGAGAAGGAATAAGGCAACTTAATGGCAGGGACACTGATTCCTTCTGAAAGTCCTTGGACTCTCAGAACTATGAGAGAGCTCCCTAGGAAGGGAGGGATGCATTGCACTTAACTATTGCTCTGGTCAAGCTTTGATTTTTATGCCAGGTTTGTAGTCTCCTGCCAAGCTGTTAACACACTTTTCATGTGTTAAAAAAAAAACAAAAAACAAAAAAAACCACCCCAACAACAACAACAAAATCAAACAAACAAACAAACAAAAAAAACCCCTGCAAAATAACTGGCTAATATCTGGGATCTTGGATAACATCCACAATAAAGTATTTGGATAATTTTGTTACCTTCTCACAGGCTGGCATGGGAAAAGTTGAATTATGGCATCTTTGCCCTCTGTACAGTTGGCTGTCTTAGAGGACCTTAAATTCTGGAGGTGCTGTACCCAGCCATGGCAATGCTGCATCTCTAAGCAGCCTGGGGCAGCCCTGCCCTTATCCTTGTGTCATGTCAGGAAGAAATATGTGTCTTGTTGCATTCTGCAACCATGAAATGCTGCGCTGTGCCACACTGGATGTGTCAGAGGTTGCCTGGTTGATGCTGGCACAGACCAAGCAAGGGTTAAAGACCATCCCTTGGGCCATTAATCTGAAGCCAGCTTGAGAAATCTGGTGGGGAAATGACAGATGGCTTGGAGAGAAAAGACAGGAAACTTTGTCCTCTTCTGTCTCCGGAGAAAATGAGTTTCTCTGCACTGTGAGGCCCCTCCACGCTGCCCTGGCTTGGGAGCAGCAGAGGTCTGCAGATAACACAAGAGAGGCCTGGGAACTTTCTGCCTACTGAAGGGTGAGGGACTTAGTGCAATTAAATCCCATACCTTCAAAAGAGGAAATTACTGTAATGGGACAGACAGAGTGCTGTGCTGGCAACTGGAGGGGGAAAAAATAGTGCTTGGGAAAAGCCTGACTATTCCCATCCTGGGAGTGCTAACCTCTGATAGATGATGGCATGCCAGCCCTGCAGGGCAGAGGTCAGCACTGCATCCAGCCAAAGACAGGCGGGGTGACAGGGAGGATACCCTTAGGCCAGGCTGGGATCAGGAGCTGAGGGGCAGAAGGGAGCAGCTCAGTTTCAAAAGGTGCCAAAGAGGGCCACCAGCAAACATTTATGCCTCTAAAAGAAAAAGGCTTAATGATACTGGAGGCTCTCTGAAAATGTCAACCTCCTTTCATAAATAACCATGCCTTTCCTTTCTTCCTAAGAGAGGTATTCTAGTGTTTTGCTTAGCTGGAGAAAGTCAGTGCGTGAGGCAATGCTTGGCATAGTGGGATTTCATTAAAACAAAGTTTCAGCGTGACAGAGATAGGCACAGAGTCTGAAATATCATTGGGAAGAGGCAATGAAGGTGAGTAAAGAGGCAGCTTTCTGTCAAACCTACACAGAAGCAATAACCTGGAGAAAACCTCCTTTTGTGAGTGAGGTGCTGATGACCTGCCACTGGCTGCTACACTGCATCAGCTGTTGTTTGTTTCTTTTCCCATCAATATTGTCTATTTTATTATTCACAGCTGCTGTCTGCCCACAAAAGCCAGCCCAAACAGGACATGCATGCACTGCTGTCTGCTGCTGGGTAAATCTGTGCACCCTTCCAAGCTCTGCAATGTCTTGGTTGGTGTCTGTCCCAAGACATGGCGCTACTAAAACACTCATTCACCAATCAGCAATGCACACAACACACAGCCACAACTTGCACTGCACAAGGAGATGAATCCTTTGCAGATCCAAACCCAAGGTGGATTCATGCTCAGATCACTGATGTTCCAGCAGGAAGAGACAAGTGATTGAATTCCCACTTGATTTCCTGCTGCTGGCTGCAGAACACCTTACCTCTTTTCCAGGGATATTGGCTGCTTGCTCCTTGAATTTTCCTGCTAGTTGAGCCACCGAGGGTGATGCTGACTTGTCCACCTCTGAGTTGGTCTCTGCTGGCCTGTTCTGACAAATCAGGAACAAGAACTTGTGAGTGAAGGTTGGGAAAAGGAATCCTGTGTATTTGGTATAAAGTTCAAGAGTAAGCAAGGACTTGAAGCAGAGTTTCTCACATCTGGCATTAATCAGATAGCCTGAGAGCAAGAGGTTTTGGATTTAGCAGCATTTCCAAATATCCCAGAAAATCACTAATTCACGCAGAGCCTTTCAGCTCCAGCTGAAGAGCCTGTACTCAGTGCTTTTCAATGGAAGCAAACCAGGTGTCTCAAGCCAAGTGTCTGCTCCTCTTATCCTTGCAGTGAACAGATGCAGCAGGCAGCAATGCACATTCCCACACACCTCCTCAGCCCTCTCATTCCCTTGTTACTGCCCTGGTCACCATCAACCTTGCTTTTCCAGTGGTTCTGCTGTGAGAAGCTACTGCCAGTCCCCACAGCAAGCCAACATCTGCTTGGAGATGTGTCCCTCGCTGATCTGCTTTTTTCTCAGTCAGATACTGAGGGGGTGGGGGAGGGAAAGAGGAAATACCATGGCTGAGAGAAGCTTTCCCTCCCCTGGGTCGACAGCAGGCTGAGAAGGCTTGTGCTGAAGTCTGGATGATGCAGCTCTTCCCGCATCACACTGCCCGGGTTTCATCCCACATTTACCTTGCTTTCTGTGCTATGTGTCTGTTGAGCAGTGTAAGTAGAAAGCCTTGACATCAAAGCTGATGAAAGGAAACCTTTGTTCTTCATCTCTAGTATCTGATGCCGGGGAAACCAAACCAGAGGAGCTGAGAATAACTAACCAACAATTGTTATTTCAACCAGGAATAACAATCCTGATTTTGTTACAGGTGGAGAGCTCAGAACAGGAAACCAGGCTATGAACCATCAGCAAGGAACCTCACACCTCACAGCTCCCTGTACCACCACCATGAACCCATGACCAGCACCACACCTTTCCCCACACAGCCTCAATGCCCCTTCTGCTTCCCAGTTTTTGTTTGCATCGTGGAAGGCCCTTCCCTTTCTCAGAGAACTGTAAATAAATGCTCCCAATAAAGGTTATCTCCTTTTTCCCAGGCCCCTGTAGGTGTCTCTCATTGCCTGTTAAATTTCCCATACACTTTGGAATAGCTTTCCTGAATCCAAGGAAGTCATATCAAGCTGTCTCGTCCCAGTGACCTTCACACACCTTCCCCTCATCTTTTCCCCTTTCCTTGGGAAAGTGGCAGATAATGGAATGGAAGAGAGTGAGGTAAGATCATCAGGGCAACCTGCTGCACATGAGAAATGATGGTTGGGCTAAGTGGGGAGGGACACCAGTAAAGATGCAGGCTGTGTCTCTGCTGTGAAGGAAGGGCAGGCTGGAAAGAGGAAAGAACATAGAATGAATATGGAGAATGCAGGACGGGCTGGGAGGCTTGGCTTATCATAGCAGCTCCCAGGATACCTGAGCATGGCAGAATGGACATCTGAAGTAAGGACTCAGTTGAAACTAAGCAGCTGCAAGTGCTCAGTGTCTGTGGCAGAAAGGCTGCCTCCCTCACAGTCCATTTTTCTCCAAGAGCTTCTTTCACAGTCCTTTGCCTTTACCCAGAAAAGACACTGAACTTCCTCTTGGCCTCTCGACCTCTTGTTTTCGGGGTGAATTTTTCCTTTCTCTCTTTTTCTTTTCCTTTCAGTCTGAAGACACAGCTGCCTTTCTTTGATCAGAGCTGGGAGGCCAGCACGGTTCCATGGGTGTCTTGTGCCTGCGGGCGCGGGGCGCAGGAAGCTCTGAACATGCCATTCTAAGATTAGCACCAGTAGCCCACGGGGCTGTGTCCTCCAGAAACTGCCAGCTGCAGACTCTCCCATTACGGAAAATAAAGAGCAGGAAAGGATCCTTACTCAGATCCCTTCTGGCTGTTACACTGCTGTGCTGTATCCAGGTTTTTTTACAACTTTTTTTTTCCCACTCCCAGGTGATGTGCCAGGCTCTGTGTCTTCTGGTCAAGGGAAGGAGCTGTATTTGGGTGTAAAAAGTTCCCTTCCTTGCACTGCAGGAGAACATCATTCCTCTGACTTCCAAGACCTGGGCTGGCAGTCTGCCTCTCCTCCTTCCCAACACTGGGAGGAAGGTGGGAAGCCTCATTTTATCACTTCCAGCCCTCAGCCTCTTCCCCACCTGCTTCTCTCACCCCAGAGCTCAGTGCTGGCTCTCTCCTGCCCCACAATATTAATGCAACTTCTCCCATTCCTGGTGACATTTCCCACCTTGGTGAAATAACCACCAAATGGTGATGAGAAGTAGCTCTGTTCCTTTTTTCCTTTTTTCTGTCTCTCTCTTTTTTTCCCCACCAATAACAGTGAAATTTCTTAGACATTATTTTTGTGCTTTTTGCAGCCAACGCTGATTCTTCTCCTTTTCAGAAGCCTGCATGGGCTAAAACCACTGAGCTAAGGTTAAAGGCTTAGTCCATCAGTAATTTGGTGACTGCTACTCTGAGGTCTTTTGCTGTTCCATATAATTAAGTGTCTGAGCATTGTATATTCTGAAAAATGTCAGAGTTTTAAACAGGAATTGAATTATACCATCAATATAAGCATGGCACTGTCTGCAAAAAAAGGAAGTGCAACTACCAAGTTCTCTGTAAGAGGTTTGTTTCACTTTTACAAGTAAGTAAGTTTATAAAACTGAGTAAATTTGAAAACGGTTTTCAAAATGATGTTTCTTCATCTGCTTTTAAAACTGAGCCTAGTCCCTGTTAGCAGCACTAGGGAAGAAAGTTCTTCCTTTATCTGTGTCTGAAGTACAAATGGCCAATTTGAGCCCCCAAACCTCTCCTTCCTTATGCAGCAGAGGAGTCCTTGCCTCTTTAGTGAGAGCAAAAATGCTCACCAACCCCTGACTGCAGATTGTGGGAAGGGAGGCTACTGTTTTTGGCACAGATCTGCTCCTCTCACAGGCTGCCTGGGTCCACTGGATCCCCACAGAGATGACCTGCTCCACCAGGTCCCCATAGAAATGTCCCATCATACTGCTGAAAAGAGGAAAGTTCTACTGGCTATCATATAGTGGAGCATTTTGGCTAAATATCAGCTGAATAACAGCAGAGATCTATTCTTCCCTGATCTCCTTCCCTCCCTTCCTCTCCTAGGAATCTTCTGGCTTGTCTGCTTCTGCAGGTAGGACATTTTGGGCAGATGGGTCATCTTTTATCTGAGAAGCAACACCTCCACAGCACCTTGCAAGGCTGGAGTATTCAGGAGTTTTGAAATCAGTGACAGTTACATGATTTTTGGTACTGGTCCTGGGCAATATCAGCCCAATTCTCATGCAACTGCATCTAGACATGGTTTTGAGGCCAGTCTCTGATCTCCACGTCCCTCCTTTGTTTCAACAAAGCTTCACAGGAATGACTCCCTGCAGCCTGTTCTCACACCAGCCCATCATGCCAGATCCTGTGCTCACACAAGTGCTGCAAAGCTCCCCATGAGTCTCATAAGGATCTTTTCATTGCTGCACACACAAACTACATCAGCAACAGCAAATAAAGCAAAAATAATGTCAAATATAATGTCTCAGAGCCAGACACAACAAGCCATCCAAGGCTCAGGGCCAGTGTCTTAATTACAGAAATATCAGAAAGGATGAAATTCAGCACCCAGTGCTGCACCATGAGAAGGGAGTTGTCAGTGTCCTAGAGGAAAACAAGAGAGTGTCAGTGTTTTTGGGGCACAGTTTCATAAGGTTTCAGACAGCTTATGTTTCCAACTCATTCTCCCCTGACCTTTCCTTTCCCCCTTCCCCCCTCCCCTGCACCCGTGTGAGTTTGTGGGGCTGTGCTGTAAACTGCATCACTGAAATGACCTGAGCTTAAAATACACCCCTTAACTCTTTACACGGCTATTTTTAACCCAGATCATTCCAGCCTTGGAGGTCACAGCACGGCCCAACACATGCTCACCCTGCCCTAGTGGAAAGGATGCAGCCCAAAGCACAGAGGGCAGGGCTTCCCTTTGACTGCTCCAGCCAGAGCCTGAGGAAACTGCACCCCTATGCATCCTCCTGTTCTGGTCTATGGCACTGGTGTTTTACCCTGCTGTCACCCACCTGAGGTGCACACAAGTCCAGGCCATGACCTGTGAGCCACCACAGGTAAGAAGTTGCCATGAAGCACCTACAAAACATCCATAAATACTTTGTGAGCCATCCCCAGCAGCCACAAGTGTAAGCAGGTTCTCTACACCTGTAGGACCTGCTCAGCTAAGGAAGGGATGGGGATGCATCTGTGGGGAGGAGAGTCCTTAAGTTAAAATGAACCATCATCACACTCTGCCTGGAGTGTGCAACTGGGAAACAGTGCTGAGGTTTTGATGGAATAAAAGCATCAATCCCAGCCAAGGTGATGGATTTCAGAACCTGTTGCAGACCCTTGCTTCCCTGTCTGGTTCAGCTCTCCAAAGGCAAAGCATTCTGCACAAAGCTTTCCCAGGACTGACCCTTCTCGTTCTTCAGTGAGGTAGCTGCAGGATTTGAGGAGCCAGCCAGCCACAGACCTTGTCTGCACAGGAAAGCTTATACCAAAGTGAGCTAACTCTCTCAGCTTGCAGGGCAAAGTACTGCCTTAATCTGATCAAGGTGCTGCTTTTCTGCCTAAATGAACTCATTTGAAATCAGCTTGGCTGAGAGGAGCTGTTCTCAAGCTCTCAAGTACCTGATTCTGACACAGAAAGCAGCATTTTGGGAATGACACCCTTCATCAGGGAACATGGCTCCTCTCAGGGCTCCCCAGGGCCTGGAGGGGGTGAATGTCTCCTGCAGTGAGGTGCTGCCTCTTCCCCACAAAGGTTCCCTGCAGAGTTGGGGTGTGATGAACTGGAGATGTCCTGCACATCTCAGACCAAGCAGTGGAGAAGTGATGAAGCACAGCTCCAATTTGGGGGGACAATTTCCTTCAGCAAGAACCAATCCCTTCTCCCTGACCCATCTTTTACTCAACCACAGAGGCCAGCTGGAGGCAAAAGGTCACTGAATAGTCACACAGGGCACCATCTAAGGTATGCTTCCTGTTTATCTGCAGAGGACATGAACTTATGCTCTGGAAAATGCACCACAAATGCATCTCAGTTATTTTGGCTCTCGCATTTTTTAAGTGCAGATAAGATTAGATGGGCAGCTCATAAGCTCTTTAAATCAACTCAAAAAGCTCAAGAATAGTTTTTATTTAGGATTGGACCCATGCTACTGAATGGAAAAACCTCTCTAATACGTAGCTTGTAGTTTCATTTAAAGTCATCTCTTTGCATTTGACATTTAGATGAATCCCAGTTTGCACCCTGCTGCCAATACACCCTGAACTCATTTGTTTATCTGTACCCATGTGAGCACATCAGTGGCATCAAGATCATACTGAAAGGGGAGCATTGTTTGGACTGGGAAGGGAGAGGCAAATAAGCAGGGTGTGTTTAAAACACAAACTCCCCCAAAAGAGCAACCTGAAAGACGAGAAGGTGGGAAAACACCTGAATCACAGCATGAAGAATTAGGCAGCACAAAGCAGGAGATGCTGCTACCCCCAAGCTGAGCCTGCCTGATCTCCCTGTGACCCACAAAAGCACAAACACAGGCTGAACACAGATTGCCCAGG
Organism: Sialia sialis; assembly: GCA_009812075.1. Taxonomy (NCBI): domain Eukaryota; kingdom Metazoa; phylum Chordata; class Aves; order Passeriformes; family Turdidae; genus Sialia; species Sialia sialis. The sequence goes on along the minus strand of VRYO01001681.1, from coordinate 20,616,522 downwards.
AAGTGGGTGGGCTCACACTGGCCTTGGCCCATGTTTCACATCCCTAGAAGGAAATCTCATGATGCTTGTTCCGACTGGAGCTCAGCACCACGCTGGGCCCCTGGCTCAAGAAGCAGCACATCCCAACATGTAAGCCCTGAATAAACAAAAGTCTTCTTGCTACACTGACCCCTCTTCATCCCAGCAAAGCATCCTTCTTCCCATCTTTCTCTTTACGCCTCTTCACAAATCATTCTCACTGGAGACCTTCCAGCTCTCTGTTTCAGGAGGGATTTATGTGATTTATTTACTCACTTGGCGTCTTATCTGGCAAGGAAGCTGCTCCTTGTCTCATTGTAGTAAATTTTAATTATTGGCCGAAGCCCCAGCTGGAAGTGGCTGCAGCTGTGGCTGTGATACCTCATAGCCAGTCCTGTCCATCATTGTGTCAGTGTAGCCTGTAGCACCTTGGGAAGCAGGGCCAAAGCTCCTACCTGCCTTTCCTACCTTTTACTGAGCGACAGAGATGATATTTCCCGTGCTGCGCTCCACCAGAGCAAAAGCTACCCTGTGAGCCACCTCGGTACCTTCCTCTGGTGGGGCTAGGCTAGCCCTGAGAACTTTGTGAGCATTTAGAGCATTACCACAGTTATGTTCCAGAAGACAACAAGACAAGAGTATCTTGCAGGTCTTTCAAAAGTAACCTAAATACTACCAAAAAAAAAAAAAAATTCTACTTCTATCTTTCTGCAATATTTTCTTTGACCAGCTTTTACCAGATGCTAAATACCACAAATCTTGCAATCCCAATGAGCATTTTGTTAGCTTCATGAATGGCAGCATCACAGAGTCCTCATCCTTCACCCCTAAGCTGCCATCAGAAGTAAAAAGGAATAACTGGTCTCAGAGTACCATGGGCCCCTCACTGCTAGGATGCAGGAGTGAAACACAATAGAAAGCCGAGCAAAGAAAGCAAGATTTCCACTTGAAAGATACAAGAAGAGTTCTGGGGCTGATACCTGGCCATAAAATCTGGTTATGAAAGAGTGTAAAGTTTTGTTGAGGCGTATAATGATGACCCCAGCACACTCTGCAGAATCCTTGGCTGTTGTTTGCCAGGACTGGCATTTTGAAAGTTGTGCAAACAGGTTTGACTTGTGACAAAAGGAGTGAATGTCTCATATGAGAGTGTACACAACTGTGCAAGATAAAGGTTCATCTACATTGTGAAGCCTCAGTGCAGAGGAAGCCTCCACATCTGGTTGATGTCACAGGCAATAGATTCATTCTTGCAGCTTTGCAGAAAGCAATCTGTGAATTATATTGTGTATGCTGGAGCTCCAAATTTCTGAATACTCTGTGAAGACAACAGGACCTCAGATTAGGTTTGGGACCAGTCTGAGCTCCTGGCTCCAGAGATGGATTTTAGACTCCTGTGACACCCCCACATCTCTTCTGAACATATCTCTACATAGCTGTAGATTGTGGTTTCCTTGAGACAAGGGAGTGCTCATTAATTGAGAAATGTCAAGAAAGTAAAGAAATATTAGAAATGGAGGCAGTTAGGAAGAGGTAAGGAGTCCTGCTTGCACGTGCTGCCTTCAAGGCAGTCAGTGTTGTTGAAACCCAGAGATCCCCAGCAGCTCTCCTCAGTTCCCTGTGAAAACAGGACCTCTCACAGCAGTCCTAAAAAAGATTCAACCAAAACTCCTGAAAGGCAAGTGGCAGGAAAACACATCAGGTCTTCCCTTGAACTGTTCCTTTTTGAAATATTGTCAGTGAGAGTAGGCTTCTTGCCTGAGGATAGATCACTGCTGGCCTTTCTCTCAGAGTCTATTGAGTAAGTTAGCCACAAGAACAACTCAAGAAGTATGACACTCCTTCTCAGAGTGGCACCAGGTCAACACTTATCCCACCACAGATAAATGAATATAGGATGAATGTGTGCCTGACCTCAAATGCAAGGCATTGCACAGCTATAATGAGGGTTATAACGAGGAAGGAGCTCTGACTATAACCCAGGGCAGAATAGTATGAGAAATGTGGACTACAAGGGATTGTTTGTTTTTAAGAGAAAGGGAAAAAAATCCCACTTTACATAAAATATGCAAAAATATGTAACACTCCCCTGAGTTTGGGAAGAGTTTGCTTTAGGGCAACATTTTTCTCAAGACTTGCAGTGATCTGGTCTTGATTTTCTCATTCTGAGAGTTCCCTTGTGAAGTGCTGCCATCTTGGCACTTGGGGTCAAGCACTGCCCAAAGGGTAATGTGAGGATATTCCAGCTCAGCATTTCATCCAGAAGACTGCAAGAAAATCTCTCAAATGCCTCACTTGAAAACTACAGAGGGTTGGATCTGCCAAATTTAAAGGCTAACCAAAGCAAGATTTGGGAATTGGGTAGAGGCTGATAAACAGCCAAGAACTAGTAAAGGGAGAAATGTTTCTCAAAGGAAGAAGCACTGTGTTGTAATTACCTACTACACTGTAAATAAATGATTTGTGTACTCCCAGCCTTGTCTACTATAAGTAAAGGGCAAACTCCTGATGATGGGCAATTTTAACGCTGTGAGTAAACTATCTACCTTCTGTTTCAGAGAGTGACTACAATGAAAATAAAATGAGATAAGCATTATTTTAAGCAAGCTGCTCTTTCCTTTGTGCCATGGTACGTAGCTCTCAGGAGTGCCAGGCTCTGTCTAGTGAGAGTAGCAACAGCAGCAAGAGTCACTGTGAAAGACACAAGTGAGATCTTGAGCCTCTCTTTTGGTAATGAGAATATTTGGCAACTGCCTGGTGCCTACATGTTCCCAGCACTGCATGGGCTGATTAATCTCAGCAGCATTACCTCAAATCACTGTTAGGAGAATCTGCTGAGAGGGCAATGTATGGGCTTGTGCACTTCAATGCCTATACCCCCCAGAACTGGTTCTGAGGCAAGCCAGGGTTTCATCTGTCAGGAGACCCCTCAGGTGACCAGGCAGGTGTGTGATGTCTCCTCTGTCCCAGCAAACCTTGAATTCTTGGCCACGTGTTGGCATGGCTTCAACAAGCAGGTTGGCAAGTGCTTGCTCCAAACCCTGGATTAAAACCCATCCCTTCCTGGGCAGACTAAGGAGTTTGAAGCTCAGAAAACAGAGCAGAGCCCAGGATTCCTGAGCAAGTGTCTTATTGCATCTGGCAAAGGCTGCCGAGAGTGGTTTGATCCAGCACCACCATTACCAAAAGAGGCAGCGAACTGCAGCACCTGGTCCCCACCGGGCAGGGTGCCTGTGCAGGGCCAGCATGTGTGAAACCTCAGCCTGTACCCTACAGACAGGCAGCTCTTGGCTCTGCTGTGCCCTGAGCAGGAAAAGGCATCTGGCTGTTCAGCCATGGCTCTCTGTGCAGGGGATGGCAAACCAGTCCAAATCAATCACTTAAATAAATTATTTTGTGTGTGTTCATAGTGGTTTGGGAATCTGTGACTGAGGTGACCACAGAAACCTCCAACAGAACATGGGTGTCACTGTTTCCTTTTCTGCAGTAAATGCTTTTTGGGTTTTGAGATGCGTGATCCTGTTTGCTTGTGTTTGCCATGCTCAGAATATTCTAATAGGGAAAGGAGTGGTGGGAAGAGATGAGGCTGTGGGTGGGACAGGGGGAATGCAATAGGGAGCCAAGGACAGGTCAAGCAGGGCAAATCCAGGCTTGTGCAGAAGCAGCATCCCAGGCGCTGGTTGAATTTTAATGTAGAGCAGGCAGGTGCCCAGTGGACTGGAGGAACCTACAGGGTCAGGCAGCAGCTGTAAGATGTGGATTGCAGCCTTTCCATTCTGCATTAGCCCTGTAGTTGATCTACAACACGATAATTCTCCTCAACTACTCAAAAATCCAGGAAATAATTTTAGTCCAACAACTGACCCAGAAGTCAGAATGCTCAAGAGGAAAGACACAAAAGGTACTCAAGAAAGGCAGCTCCTAATGCAGGGAGGAGACGGGAGGTTGGGATGAGAGGTAGGAAGGTGAAATAAAAGGCTGTTAAGTACCAGCGAGGCCTGAGGGGGAGAGGCTGTGGGACATACAGTTAAAAGAGATCCTGATCATCAGGATTATTTGGTTTATAAGATACATAACAACATTTACCTGCAGACAAGGAAAAAACAGGAGGGCTAAATGGAGAGGAAAAAATCTACACTGCCAGCCAGGCCAGCTGCCTACACAAGGTGACCAGGGGTGTCCAAGAGAGCAGGGAAAACATACAAGCTTCATGAAGGAGTCCAATCAATTCAAGGAGAAACAGCCTCCGCCTTTCCTGTCCAAGGGCTCTGGGTCTGCAATTGCCTCGTGACAAGCCCAGCACAGACAGGCCGAGCAGCCAGCATGGAAATAATTTCAGGCAGCAGGAAAAGGATCCTGGATAAAGCTGATATGTGGCTGGATGCAGTCATACACAAGTGGAAAAAGAGGGGTAAGCAGAGAGGCTGTGCCCACACAGGCAGCATGGCAGGATTTCCCTGCAGAGGCTCCATGCAAGGGGGGAATCTCCTGCCACCTGAAACAGCACAGCTTCAGAAATGCCATTAAAAAAACCCATACTGGGTTTTAAACCCAGACACACCACACAGGATTCTCCCTTTCAACTCTTTTTTGTTGTCTCTGTTCAGAGGCTGAGGTATTTAAGGTGATACAGATTCAAGAAATAAAAAAGAAGCACAGAACAACTGAAAAGCTGGTAGTTTACTGGGTGGCTACTGCAGGTGGAAAAGGATTGCAAACCATCTAACTACAGCTCTGTCACTGCAAACTGGAGCTCAGCCAGTAACCTCAAGCACTGAGACACAAAACCCAAGCAGTTTAACACAGATCTGTACAACTCCTAAGTCTGACTACACTAGGACACTAGACTAATATGCCTCTTGCCTTTATGAAGTCCTGGAAACTCAGTGTCTTGCTATTTCCTTAGAGTTAATATAATTGTTTTAAAAATACTGTCTCTATTTTTCTGGAACAAACAGTTTTAAAAAAATGTTGAGGTTTTTTTTTTGTTTGTTTTTTGTTTTTTCTCTCATTTGGCCTTACAAGAACAGTATTGATGTGGCAGAGCTCTTCCCCTGCTCCAAGTGAACACCAGGGACACATCTGGAGCAACTGTCCATCAAGTTTACCATATCTCTAAGTCTTTTGGGGGAAATAGTTTGTGCTGCCTAAATGGGAGTGCTATCAGTAAGCCAGAACCTTGTAGCAGATACAGTGAGCATTCCTATTATTTGAGGTTATGAAAATTCAGATTGGGATGCTGAAAATAAAGTCCCTTACTCTGGAATGCCCTGTCAAATACAGCCCTCAGCTCCTCGCTTAAAAAAGCCACAATGAAGGAGGTCAGTGGGAATGTATCAAGAGGAAATGGCCTCAAGCTGCCCCAGGAGAGGTTTAGATAGGATATTAGGAAAAATTTCTTCACTGAAGGGGTTGTTCAAGCACTGGAACAGGTTCCCAGGGAAGTGATGGAGCCACCATCCCAAAGGACATGTTTATGTAGCACTTAGGGGTATTTTTTAGTGGTGGGCTTGGCAGGCCTGGGTGTGATGATCTTACAAGTCTTTTCCAATCTAGATGATTCTGTGATGAACTTGGCAGCAGGACTTCAGTGTCATCTGAGAGCTAATGCACTACTTTCTTAAGAAATTGAAGATCCCCACTCTCCTTCAAGCAGCACATCTTTTCATTTCTCCAAAATTAAATTGGCTGAACACCTATACAGTTTTCAGCTTAGTTCAGGAAGACATCTGGATTTTCTGGTATGTCAGGCAGGATATGGATATAAAGCCCTGTCATGAACTCCTCTCCATCTGATGGGAACCCTCTAGCAATAAATACTGTCCGAAAGCTTGGTGATACAACCAGACATGAACTATAGCAGATATCTAAATTGCAGATAATATGCTTGGAAGGTTGGGGGGGAAATGGGTTATTTCTCAGAAATCACCCATTGAATAAATAAATTGATGAGGTTGTGTTGTTTTAAGAATCCACAGACACTCCCAAAGTGGAATTGCTCTGTCAGAGCCAAGGACTGATTTGTACCCTGGCAGGGTGATGCTGATGTGCTGATCTACAGCTGACACCAGCTGTTAGCAAGATGTTGGTCTGGCTGGCCTGGAAAGCATTGCTTCCCATGTGTCTTCAGCAGCTTGTCCAGGAAGGCTCTGGGATGTCTCCTACAGACTTCCAAAAGCTCCATGGCTGGAGGGGTGGAGTGGCAGCTCTGATGAAGAGCAGTGGTGGCCACTGTAAGATGTAGCTGCTTTCCTGGTGAGCTGACTCCACCAGCTGCTTGTTCAGAGCTCTGCTCCTGGCCAGGGCTTCCCTCAGAATCCTTCTCAGCTTCCCAGTGTTTCCCTTCCAGACATCTGTTTTGCTTAATGGTCTGGGAACTGTACACAGCTTGTCAAGTTCCCCCAAATTAATTGGTGCCTCTCTGTGTGTACTTCCAGGCCTTCTTCTGGGGAGCTCTTGCTGCTCTAGAAGGGTAAGGGGTGAGCTAATGGAGGAACAACCAGCAAAACCTCGCAGGCTGCCCAGAGGAGACAGCAAATGGGCAGGAAGTCTGTGGGGCAAGTGCTCTGATCTCACGTGAGCCAGAATTCTAGACGAAGACATGGAGTGGAAGACTGGACTTGCATGTGCATTACTTCAGTGGGGAAAGAAATGCATAAACCATGTTTATCATACTGTGCCTTGAAATAAATCATTATTTTATGGTATCTCAGTCATGGTGCTCCTTTAAGTGACTAGTTGTAGCTTCAGACACGATGGGAGGCTGCACCCGGCTCTCACCTGCAGACCCTTGGGCAGCTGCTCTGAAAGAAACAGGCTGAGCAAATGGAACAGCCTAGAAAAGCAGAAAAGATCTCAACCCAATGGATCTTCTCCCTTGGTTGCCTCACAGGGGGTCAGGGAAAAAGCCCTGCTTTTAGCATGCCTGAAAATAAAAGATGAATTTCAACACAAAGATGCTCAGACTCAAGATGCTTCAGGTAGGATGAGGAAAGGATCACTCTTGGCTTAATGAATGGTTAAAGAGGATGAACTTTTAGCAAGTGCATATACAAAAGGCATAAGTTATCTAATCTGAAGCTATTCAGAAGGTTAAATTAGAAACTGAAGTCACTGAACTGTCAAAGAAGGTGCACGGATAACGCAAGATGCAGGGACAGTTCAAAATACTTCTGATAAATGCTGTAAGTAGACTGTGGTACCTCCCCATTTAAACTCAGAGACAGCCTAGTTTGGAGCAGCACAGGGATTCAAACTCCTCTGTATTTATCAGGCTGGGAACAGAAAATCAGAAGGGTAAATGAGCCTACACAGAGCTTCCAACTGCAGCGGCTTCCAGGACTCATCAGTTAGGACTGTGCTATCTTTGTAACACATTGCTATGAAATTAGGTCTACACTGGATACAGGCAGGTCAGAGAAGGAGGTTTGTATTTATCTAAGCCAGGAATTTAGTCTAAAAAGGTACACAGATATGGAGTGGAGGAAAGTGATAGCAAGCACTCTGCTGGCAGGCAGCTTGAGGTGTGAATGCTGAGCTATACCCACTGAGATGTCTTGTTAGTTGGACCCCAGAGGGCTCAGTGGCCCCAGTGGCACTGAGGATCTAGGTCTGCAAAGCTGCTTTCCCACCCTCTGGCTTCATCCAGAGTCTCCAGCCTGTGAGACTCCTGAAAATTGGGCCTAACAGTGGGAAAATGTACGCAGGCAGCTGTAATTTGCTGTTATGTTTGAAAATGCCTGAATTTTCAGCCCAGTCTAGATCAGCTGTAATGATGCACAAGAAATTTATTCTTTTCCACAGGTAAACAGCTCCTCTATATACCCCAAGGAAAATGCACACAAGCTGCTCCTGAGCAGCAGCTTGGCCTTTGACAGATTATTTCTCAGTGATCTGAAGAAGATAATGATCTCTGCTTCTGAGTAAAACTGCTGATAAAATTCTCCCAAAACGCTCTGACGAGGAACCCAGTGTCTGTAAGAGCTCTGAAACACTCTACTCCTACTTCAGTGCTCTATTTCTTTCACCTGCTGGCTGATTGGAACTCGTTTATGTTCTTTCTCTGGCAAGAAGAGGAACTAAAGTTCCTTCAACCAGAGTTTCCCCAAGTTCAAGCTGGGCCACCGGAACCAGGTGTCCAGGAAGCATGGGCTCAGTGCCTGCACAACACTTGCTCACTAAGTGAATCAGCACTAGGAAGCTCTGGCCAGCAATTCCCTGAATTCACAGGTGTTAAGAAGAAAAATTAATTCTGCTTTTGATCTCTAGAATTGCTGGAATGATCCAGTGATTTTTGAGTACATTAGTTGGCTGTGTTGGGACATGAGATTGAAGTCCTGATTTGAGTGGAAAAGGAAACTTTACAATGAGCTGGGAGATGAAAGACACACTGCTAAGATTTTTTTTTTTTTTTTTGCTGGAGTAACCAGTGTATTCAGCAATCTATTCTTTTTCTTCCATTCTTCACAGGCACCTGCTGCCTCTGTTTGCATGGAGAGCCCCTCTGCCTCTAACTGGGAATGAACACCTTCAAACTGGGAATGGAAACCCTGGGACGGTGTCAACAACTCCATGCACCTTGTAAAGATTAAATGGGAAACCAAATTAGACTGTGCACATTTCACAAGCTAAACATGCCCTCACTGCAAGGCCCAAGGGGTGAAATTCCTGGGAAGCCTGGCACACCAGCTCAAGTGTGTGTCTGTGAAAATAGGGCACATTGCATCTGAACTTACATCAGGGGGAACGTGGCACTCAGCAGAAAGGTATTGCAAGATGAATGACTTGAGTAAGCCACGATTGCTGTTGCAGCATGCAGTTTTAAAGACTAAAGAAACCCATTCTAAAAACAAGAAGAAAGAATAAAAATCAAATTGGTTTTGTGTTTTACACAGGCAATAAAATAACCATTCCCAGACTCTTGCAGATGTGATGCCAATTTATTTTGACCTGAGTTTCCCAAAGGCAGAAGTTTGCTGGGCTTGAACAATGCACTGCAGCAGGGAGGAATCATAAACACTTTTGGGGCTGATGCTGAATAGCCACTGGCTTCTCTAGCAGCCCACACGTGGAAAAACTGCAGAAACAGCATGGTGCTGCCCCTCTGGTGGCCCTATCAGTACCACTAACCTGAATACAACTGAACATTGCTTCTTATCTTTCTAAGTCTATTTTTGAATCATATCATTCATGGGAAAAAGATTTCTACTACATTTGGTTTCCACTACGCTACTCCAAACCATGCCAGAGCTTGCTGTTAGAAATCTTTCCTGCTATTTGGTGAGATATAAATCTTTCCTTTAATTGAATCCCACTATTCCCAGGCATACTGCTTTTCCCATTCACTAACAAATTGTTTCCTCTGTGCTAACAGTTTTACAGTAGTGTCCTCAGCCTGCCTGCGAAGCCACACTGACTTGTTTAAACTCCAAACTTCTGAGCCAGAATTCCCTCTCCTTTGCATTTTTGTGCCTTTCTGTGCTCAAGAAGTCTGCATCCTTTAGATATCCAGGCTTTCCAAACCATGCACGTTAATTCTCTGTGCATTTGAGAAGCCTGGGATGAACAGGGGCTTTGTTGAAGCTGGCAGTGGTAAACCAATATCTTTGCAGATTAGCCACCAGTCATCCACACTGACCAAAACCCTGTGTGCATCTTGTTAGAAAGGACAAACAAGTGTATTTGCATATGCAAAATAACTAGCTTACAACTTTGCTACCTGTTCTGTAGGGTTTGAACTCTTTTAAAATCTGATGAGGAATAATGAAGAAAAAGCCATGCATGTTAAATCTCCTGTCAATCTGGCAAGTGAGGTCTGGGTCTTTGTTTGCAGAAAATTTCCAGAAACAGCTTCAGCAAGTGGTATGCTTGAATCTGACAAGAATTTAGTCCAGTGTCTTTTCTGTCTTTCCGAAAAGTGAAAACTTCATTTGGCACTAATGGGGCAGATAAGGCTCATCCTTCCCACTACACTGCCAGGACTCAGATGCTAGTGTGAAGATATAAAGACAGAACTCAGATTTGATGCAAAAGCACATCTGGCATGAGCTTGCACAGCATTGTGACCTGGATGAAGTGTGACTTAAATCCACGCCTAGGTGAGACTGCAGGAAGGAAGTGCCCTGTGCCTCTGTCACAGCAGCTGTGAAGCAACTCTGCAGTGAGTGTGTAATAACAACTCCTCCTTACACAACAGCTCTGCTGTTCCTAGACCACATGCATCTTATGCCTGCTGTCCTGTAAACTGCTAAAGGCATATCCCTGTCTGCAGAGCACCAAGACAAGGTCCTCCAAACAGGTTTCCGTGCTGCTGGGCTCAGATCCAAAATTCGGGTTGTAGAGTTGTTTAAGGAAAAGGAGCATCCACCCCTGTAAAACACCTCTGTTAACAGACCAAAGTGGAAACAGAATGGAAAACCAACCCTAGTTTGTGTGGGCTGGTTCATTTCCGTGATAAAAGCCAGCAAGTTTCCAAGCAGCATCTATTGATAAAGCAGTGCTGATGTTTTTCCCCTGTTCTTCAGATAAGCAGCTCCTGGGAATGCAGAGAAGGTATGCATGACATGCTGCTCAGCTGCAAAGCATCTGCCAATTACAATGTGGAGCACAGGACAGAAGGCGTTTCCAAAATGCTGTCACCATGGCCTGGGACACTCAAGACAACCAAGCTGGGCAGTGAGGATAGGTTCAGAACAATTCTCCCTCTCTGGTGACACAGGAAAAGCAGAAAAATAAATAAATTAATTCTATTTATTCTGGGGTCTCTGCTAGGTGGAACAAAGGGCTGCAGCATAGCCCATGGGGTTTGGTTTTCTGTTCTTTGAGAGGGAGACCTCAACCTACAGGGATGTGGAAGTCTGCAAAGCCTCATCTTTTCCAAGAGTCTTTGCTGCAGACATGCTTTTTACTATCAAGCAGGTCCCAAATTTGCCCAGACCTGAGGAGCAAAATGGGATGATACAGTACCTCTCCCAGTATATTTAAATACTCTTCCCTTTATTTTCACAGATACACTGCACAAATGTGTCATTTTAATAAGCTTGGGAGGAAACACTGAATAAAGTGTATTTGAGGTTGAACTGTTCTGTTAAGCAAAAAGAAAACAAGAAGAAGGGAAAAGGAACACTTTAACTTTTAGAACAAAAGCCAATCATCAGAGCTTCCTGAGAAAGGGATATTGCTTCCTGGCAGAGCTGACCATGGCATAATGCCTGCTCCTAATCTCAGCTCCACAGATGTGAGGGTGGGCAGAGACCTCTCCAGCTCAGCTCACCTGCTGTCCTGCTGCTCTGAGGACCTGGATGGTCACAGATTTCAGCCCCCTCATCTGCACAGTACCCATTCCTGCATCGCCCCTTGGGTGACCTCTCCTCAGTGCAGTTTTCCAAAGGACAGGGTGAGTGCTGCCCAGCAGGTTGCTCAGAAGGGTGAAATGAGCAGAGAACTGTCCTCAGCCCTGGAAAAGCTCTCCCTCTGCTGAGTCAGTGCACCAACAGCAAAAATGGAGATCGAGCAGGAGTACTGGCAGAAAAGAGACATGGTGTCACAGAATTCAATGACATCTGTTGGCAGGCACAAAGCAGAGGGGAGCCTTCCCAAAACACACCCGCTTCCTGCACCTCTGCAGCTTAGGGAACCCATCACACCACGGGGAGCCACTCAAGGGAAATTCAGTCTTGGATTGTTTCCCTTTGCTGTGCAAGCAAAGTTCAAGTGTCTCCATACTCCCAAGCCCCCACAGAGAGGCTGGGAAGAGGAATGCCATGACTGCTGTGGAATATGGGCTGCAGAAAGCCACAAGCACTTTCAGTGGATGCCTTAACTCACAACATCTGCAGCAAGGTTTGGAACCCACAAGCCATGGGAATTAGACAGCTTGGGCCAAATCTGAAGATGCAAACTAACAAACCAACACAAAAATTTCAGACACTTTTTGTACCATAAGTGCAAAGAATGTTTTGGGGATGCTTTTCTTTACAAGTGGCTTAGCTTTCCCCAGTGCAGTTTTTGTTAACAATCCGTGATATAAACTTCATAATTTCTTCTCATCTGCCATAACACTGGAAAGAAAACTGATTTTCAAAACTATTTTGCATCAAGAAGATGGGCCAAAAAACCCCAAAACAACAAAACAAAACAAAACCCTGAAGATCAACACTCACAAAATTATGTGAGCTGCAAGGGCAGGGTTTCGCTGCCTTTTTTTCCCCCTCTTTAGGATCTTACATAGTTTCAGTTGCTGCTAGCAGCAAATCTGCACTAACCCCTCTAAGAAAGAGATCCCAACTATCTTGCTTCTGTGGGTTTTTTCAAAACTAGGGTCTTCCTGCCAGAGATGTGATGGAAATCAGCTGGCTAGGTCAGCCCTGTGCCCTTTTCCTCCTAATGCTGGTAATCCTCATGTGTCCCATTAGAGCAAAGAGCTTGCCAGTTATGCCAGCAGGAAAGCATGGAGCTGCTCTGCCTGCCACAGATGAAGCAAACAGGGAAATAATAGGACTCCTCTGCACAGGATCCTTAAATCTGGTTTTAAAGCAGAAAGACTGGTGAGCCTCTGTGTCCTGCCTGTGAAAAGCCCTCAGGAAGAAACAGAGCAGAGAATCAGCTGGTGGGAAATCAAATTCTTGCTCTTGGCTCTATTTTGGTCTAGTATCTTCTTACCTTTGGGACATTAAACACCTTTATGGAGGGTTGGGACAGGACCAAGCACACTACTTTAAAAATATTCTGAAAGTTGAGATGGTTTAGGAATAAGAATGGATTCAGCAATCTACAGATGACCAAAAAAACCCCAGGTAACACAGGGAAAAGAGGGGTAACAGAGGCAAAGGGATAGAATCAAGAGCAGGAAGCTCTTAGGTCAGACACTTCAGAGAAGCTTCCTGGTCACCAGACCTTCCATATGTGTCACACATATCTCCAAAAAGGAAGTGGCAGGTGTGTTCCTTTCTACTCAACACAGAACAGAAAATACTCTGAGGGAGAGTGTCCTCAATGTGCCAAAATACTTGTTTCAGCCTTGAGTTAGAATAAATTAGGAGCTCAATTCCTCCTCCCCTCTGAAACATCACAGTGCAAAAGAATAAAACAAGGGTTAACAGTGAGTGAACTAGGCTCTGTTAAACTCCGTCAAATTTCTCCATGCCAAAATCTACTTAGACAACTCGGTTGAGGATAGTTTTTGTAACAAACACACCTGAACAGGCGAAATCTTTAACCCTTGCCTGTGGGGCAGGTCAGCACAGATGACAAGGATGGTGATGTTAGCACCTGGGTGTTACCACAGCTGAGTTATGCACTGGATATCTTCAAAGAAAAATTGAAGTGGTGCTTGAAGCACACTGCTCCCTGGCTCTGTTGTGTGTCCCCTGGTACAGGGGCTGCATCCACGCAGAAAAAGGCTTATCTGGGGAGATAATATAAAGTGTTTAGTAAGGTCTCTGTTTAGCAGAGAGAAATACCAAATGTCCTCTTTCATAATTTGAGGTTTTGCCAATGTTGTAATCACCTTTCTATTTCCTCCTAAAAATAAATATTCTTTTTCCCTTGCCACTTAAAAAAACTGTTTGAAAAGCTCGCAAGTCCAGTCTGACATGACCAAAGCAAGCACCACCATCTCTGTTTCCAATGAATGGGACAGGAGGCAAAGGGAGGTGAATTTGCCTTGCCCAAGAGGGTGTTACACAGGAGAAGGGTTGAGCATGGACACCAGGGAAGCCATGCTCGTGTGCCCACCCTGAGACAAGAGATCCAACTCTCCTGAAGCACAGGGCACACGGAGAAAAAGCAACAGAAAAACTTCTGGAGGTGTGCTACTCATCTGTCTCGCTCAAGCACAGATCCTCGGGCTCTTTTCCCTGATCCAAAATGTCCTGTTGATGAGGAAAAGGAGACCTCCCAAGGCACGTGGGACAGGGGCTGCACACAGGGTGAGAATCACAACTGCGGCTGCAGGGCGGGGAAGAACCCACCCCAAGGAGCCTGTCAGTCCTGGAAGGTTTTTCTCTTATGTCCCCGTTTTTAAAAAAACTCCTTTCAAAATGACACCTTTTCAAATCTAACACTCCAATCACACCTCGGAGACTAAGGAGTAAGCGGCAGCTCTTCCTCATTCCCCTTTGCAGAGGTAATTTCTTCCCAAACCATCCCCCTGCTTTCCAAATCCGGACTAAAACCTGCAGAAGAATCTGAGGTGCACGACAGAAATTGGGACGGGAGGAAAGAGACCTTTATCTGAACCCCAGCAAAGAGATATTTTGAAGCTGCCTTCAGGGAGAAATTGCTTTGCAAGGTGGAGCTAAAGCACATTCGCGGAGCCAGTCACGAGCTAGTGGAAATAAAAAAAGTTTTCTTTACCTCCATGTCCTGCAAGAGAGAGGTGTCCTCGGGGCAATCTGTTCTTGCCCACCTCTTTTCCCTGTTGTGAGTGGGAAGAGCGGAGCCGTGGAAGGGTGGCAGGGATCCCGGCTGCTGCTCAGCCCGAGCGGACAGAGCCCGGCCAGCGGCCCCGCTCTGCGAACGAGGAAGAAGGGCGGGTGGGTGAGAGGAAGGGAGGGAGGGAGGGGAGAGGAGGGGGAGGCCAGGCAATCAGGGTTTAAATTTAGACACAAATCTAAACAGATACTGTCCTTCCCGGAGCGCTGCGCTCTTCAGGCAACAAGCAACAAGCTCTGCCTCCGCGCCCGAACTTGGGGGCACCGCATCTGCCTTTTTCTCTCTCCCTCCTCCTATTTTCTATCACCTTATCTCCATTCCCCTCCCACCCCTCCGTTTGGTCTCTATTTCTCTGCACTGCTTGCAGTTCCTGCTCTGGTATCTCTGCTTGGATCTCTCCGCTGTCCACGCTTCCCTCTCCAGGGTCCCTTTGCCTTTTTATTTGTGAGGAGAGAATCCCTTTCCTTCTAACTGCAGCTTTCCCTTCTCTTCCTTATTTTCAGTAATTTCGCTCAGCAATGAACTGTCTTTGGAAAGGCGGAAAAGAGGAGAGCGAGGGTGATTATTGAGCTTGGACAGAATTTAAGGCGTTGTCCTGGCTGGGACTCCCAGGAAGGACAAATATCCGCTGGGTGATCCCGCTGAGAGAAGACAGGGATTGAGCGTGGGCACTAACAGATGTCCCCATGCAAGATTGTCACCGTAAAGCAGGACCAGCTCTTTCCACCTTGAATTTGTGTTTCACACCACCAGCTCAGAAGGTGTAGGTTGTTCTCTCCCTTCCCAGGGATGCACAGAGTTGTGCGCTGGAAGCGAGAAGCTTCCGTGGTGGCAGAAAAATTCGGATGGGGAAAAACAAGCCTACTCCGAAATGTTTTTGCTGCAGTTTCCCTTTCCACGCCGATCACAGTGTTGTAAACCGGACATCTCTTTTAGCAACTGTTTGCATATGCTCCTTCTCAAAAGAATTTCAGTCCCCACCTCTCGAGAGCAGGGCGGCGCAGAGTAATTTGGAAACGCTCCCTTTGTCTTCTGCTGGCTTCCTCGCCTGGAGTGCAGCTGCAAAGTGACACAATGTCATATCGTCATTTTGGCACGATACCTTGGGGGCAGAAGAGAGTTGAAGCATGTTTTCTAGAAGGGATGCATACTTCTCCTTCGCAGCGTTGCACAAATCCCGGCTGGCTGTGGCTGAAAACGCTCCATGGATATGAGTGTGAGTGAGCATCATGATATCCCAGCTCCCTGGCACTGACAGTGGTTCATCCAGCGTAGTTTGCTGCTGTCCTGCAATGCTGCAGAACTCTCGTGGAATTTAAATCGTGATCCAGTTATCTCCCAGATTCAATACACAAGTCACTCTGTCCTTACCCAAAAGAATGATGGGCTGAGTTGCTGCAATCTGGAAATTGGGCAAGAGGACTAATTAATCTTCTGTTGTTGAAACACTAGATTAGATGAACACTAGATTAAACCCCTCTGCTGTGAGCAACCAGAAGATGCTGCAACTGTTGATACAAGAAAATAAAATCTAAAATAAATATGAAAATGAAACTACCACTCGCTTGGAAATCCTATTGATTTCTTCAAGTCCTGACAATGGTACATTAGGAGAAGGAATAGAAACTGAACTGAGAATTAGGGTTGAGGCAGGGAGGGTAGGATTCTTCCACTGTTCATGCTTTGCCCGCTGTGGTGACAGAAGGATTCAAAGCTCAGGAATTTCACTGGACATGGGTCCTAGGTGTTGTTTTCAAGATATCTGCCATGGAACACACCATCAAAGTCACACCTCCCATGGCTGCTTCCTGCTGCTCAGGGGCTGTTTCAGTATTTTCTGCTTTCAGGGGTTCTGCTGTCAGAGGAAACCGTTTGCTTAGGTGTACAGAAAAGGAAACTGCTAGGCAGAGGCAGTATCACTCCACCCACACTAATAAAGCAAAAGTCATTGCAGGTGCCCCACCACAATTCTTCACTCCATTTGTTTCTGCCTCCAAATATCTTGCCACAAAGCAAATCTTTTCTGCCTGCTGGACTCCCAAATGCCATTGCTCTGGATATGGTATGCAGAGTACTTTTGTCATTTTGTCCATGCTTTTGACACTTTTCTATGCTAAATCTTCCTTTCTGAAGGAGCAAGGGGTGAATGCACAGAAATATGGTGTATGTTTTTGTCCAGACAGGAAGAAATGAGGTGTGGATCTGGACTGAAAACCACTTGAAAAGATGAACAAACAACCCACATGGTTCAGCTGAAAGAAACAAACCTTATTAAGGGAGGTTCTACAGAGAAACTGGGTGTTTTACATGATGTGCATGTGGAAGTATTTTGAGGTATCTTCAAGTATGACTCTTTGCATCCTTCTGTATATCCCTGCTTGCAAACCTGTGAGACTAACTTGTTCTTACATCCAAAAAAAATGTTCCACATCTGTTCTGCTCTGCAGGAAAAACAAAAATAATATAGTCATCACTAGTGCCATTAAAACAGGCTCTGGGGGGAAATTTCATTTGACTGAGAAAATGCTGCAGTTGTGGCCCCCTGGATTTTGCAGCTTCCTGTCTGATTCTTTTCAAGACATTTGAGGCCAATGCAGCAAGTTTGTTTCAGAATAAATGACTGGCACTCTAGCTACAGGCAGCATGTGGGGGAGAGGTGCAAGAAGCTCCTTCATCCTGGCATTCCTGCAAAACAGGTGGTGTGAGAGGTTCTGCCATGCTCAGAAATACCGTGGGCAGCATTTGCTGGCTTCTTGCATTTTGGCTACAAAGGATGGACAGTGGAGCCTCTGCAGGGTGCTCAGATGGAACAAAAATAAAAGATGTAGAGAAATGGCTATGCTTTATTAAAAAACCAGGTAGTTAAAAGAGCTTTGGACCACATCTGAAACTTTGTGGATTTCTGACCCTGCAGTTAATCTCATCGGGGTGTGTCTGCCTAGCTGCCAAATCTGGGAAGGTAGGTTTGTCAGGGTGGTGGGAGCTGTGGGTTCCTGCAAGACAGATTGCAGTTCTCTGCTTTTTTAAGACATTTGTTGAGGGTTTTAGTACAGCTCACCTGTCAGTGCCAATATCTGAGGTGGTTCTCTCCACCTCCCTGCCTGGCCTTGGCTGCTGCTATCCACATAATTTCCTGGAATTCACACCACTAACCAGCAGCTGTTACTATATTGGGCTTTTGACCTCCTGAAAATGGGGTCTCAACCCTTCCTGTTTCCACTCAAGCAACTCAACTCTCAACTGAAAAAAAAAAAAGGGAGGGGGGGTGTGTGCGATAAGTTAACCACCAAAGTAACAACATTTGCATTTCAAAGATCAATCAGCTTGAAAAGCCAACATCCTGTTTTGGGTTGGCTTCATGCACCAGGTCTGACACTGGCAGCCCCACAGGAAGCAAACGTGAGCAGCGTTTTTCTGTGGGAAACTCGATTTTTGAACTCACCCTTCTGCTAAATGTACCCTAAGCTGTCTGCCCGTGCTCCTCTGCACCAAACCAAACCACTAAACCAGTGTCAGCGGACACTGAGCCTCACCCTCCTCTTCAGGGACTTATCAGCAGGAAATGAACTCAGCTGGAACGCTTTGTACCATTGACGTTTTTGTGCTGGGGTCCTGCAGCTGCAGGGAAGCACTTCTGGGAGCACAAACACACCAACACACACGTGCCAACATCCATACAGACACACCGACCAGCGTGCCAGGCCCTCTGCACTCCTGGGAGCTGATGTTGGTGGGAAAGTCCCATTACCAAAGGGAATTCAATGGAAGGATGAGGCTGTAAAGCAGCTCTTGCTAAGCTGAATTGGAATGTGAGTTTGTGTGTTTTTCGTAGTGGCCACGTAAAAAAGTAGAGACTAACTGAAAGATTTAATAATTTCATGTGTTCCTGACTGTCAGCTGGTGCCTGAGTGCTAACAGTGTGGCTTCTTAATTAGGGCTTCCTAATTACCAGGTTCTGGGAACACCCTGTCCCAAAACACAGTAAAGTTAGAAAATGCTGTATGGCACACAGGGAGCATTTCATCTCATAACAATGAGATCACAGTGAGGTGGATCATCCTGGCCCCACAGGGGCTGGTGAGTGATGTTCACATAACTGATATCATCTCCTGCAGCACCTGAATGTCTTTGGAGAGCTCTTCTGTCACTGCTGATCTGCTTGACTTCGGAGAACAAACTGAGCTGGGGTGTTAAGAGGCATAGCTGCATCCCATTGTACTCACACAGCAGTGGGGCAAATATTATCAGCATGAGGCACTGACAGCTTGCTTCCAGGCTGAACAATCCTCTATAGTCACTGGTTTTAGTAAACCAGGCTTAAAATGAACCAACAAAGATGGTTGCTGGCACAGTTCTAGGTGTATGTGCTGATTTTGATTACGCTGTTCTACTGCCCATCTCACAGTGTCCTAGGAAGCAGTGTCACAAGGGGCCCTCACCAGCAGCTTCCTCAGCATGCAGCCCAAGCTCTGACTGAACAAGAT
This sequence comes from Sialia sialis, assembly GCA_009812075.1. Lineage (NCBI taxonomy): Eukaryota > Metazoa > Chordata > Aves > Passeriformes > Turdidae > Sialia > Sialia sialis. The sequence continues at coordinate 20,597,587 of VRYO01001681.1, read as the reverse complement.
TTTCTGACTGAAAATGGAACATTTCTGGTCCCTAACTGGTTCTGCACAGAGGAACCTTGCCTTGCCTCTGCCTTACTTTAAAAAATGAAAGACTTTTGGCTGAACACCAGGCCAGTGCTATAACAACTTTACCTATCCTCTTAAAAATACACCAAGGAAAGAGTCACAAACTAAATTCCCAACCAAGATTGTTCAGGAAGTTTGAGGGTGAGAGCAAATAAATGTCTTATGCAACATGCAGCACCTCTCTGCTCAGCAAAGGTCTGTGTTGTGTGCCACTTCTAGCAGCAACAGATATCTCCTCGGGAGAGAATCTAACCAACATTTTTAGAAACAATTTGCATGGTGGGTCTCATGTGGCACCGAGCTTTGGCACTTCAAAGCACTGAGCACTTCAGCTTTTGCCAGAGCTGACTCACAGGTCAGTCTCTTCTGTCAAAGGCAGCGGCAAGTGACTTTAATCACCTGGCAAGTGACTTTAATCACCCTGGCTGTCATTTGGATGCCGAGAGCCCGCCTGGCTCAGGAATCAGCGCTGCACACAGCGAAGACTGCACAGCCCCCGAGTGTTATCTGGACACAGAAAGGTTTCTGTTCACGGACAGACTGCATGACCTAGACAGGAAGCCTGGACCAGAGCACAGCTAGGCTGTGTCTGAGGAGAAACCGTGCCCAGCCCATCCAGCAACCCGGCTGTCTACAGAGAGGGCTGGCTCAGGGAAAACCAGCTCTGAAAAGGGCAGGCAAAACATGACACAAGCCAGGATGGAGACCATGCCCACTTTCTAACTAAAATACATCTTCTCCAGGGACACAGCCTGAAGCCCATCACATATGAAACACACTGAAATTAAGATTGTTCCATGAACTCAGCCTTGGAGGAAGTAAGGTTGGCTGCATCTATGGTGAGAGATTGCTGTCTATTTACTGGTTTTTAAAAGCAGGGAAGCACATGAGTTGAAAAGGAGAACTAGTAGTGCCTAGCAATACTTTCTTGACCCTGTTATGCAAGGATGCTGAGAGCCCCTAGACAACATTGCAGCAAAACAGAGAGAATCCTTCTCCTTTCTCTGAGATCTAACTGAGGAAGTGAGAGAGCCCAGTGGCTGCACATCAGGGGTTTAGAGCATCTTTTTTTTCTTTCTTTCTTTTTTTTTTTTTCCTACAAATATTTCAGTTTCTCCTGATCATCTCCAGGAGAAGGCAGGAGCAAAAATGTCCTGGAGAGGAGGCAGGGATCTCTGTCCAAGTGACAGGCAAGGGGAAAGCTGGAGGAAAAATTGTTCTGCCTGTATAGGACAATAGATAAATAATAGGGGATAGATGGGTGTGTGTTTTCCTTGCTGAGTTCAGCTCAACAGGATGATCCATCTGGCCTGCTATGAGCTATGAGTGCTGTGGGGCACTTGGGGCAGATGGCGGTCACAGGGCAAGTTAATTTGGCTTTCTCAGTGCTACATTGCTGTTTACAGAGTGTGGATATACTTGGATCCAGGTGGAAATATGAAAATCCACCATCATTTAGGACAAGTTGAATCAAGTCTCAATATTACCCCGTTTTAAAGCATCTCTTTATATAAATCTTTATAAGGTTACTCAGCACAAAGTGATGGATAAAACAAGCTAGCTCTGTGTTTATCTGGGTAAGTAAGGCTTAGAAGAGCCTTCAGTAGAAGGTGGAATGGTGTCCAATTTACAAAGACAAGCCTTATAGAGGTGAGGGTTTGGACATACACCCTGCAGTGTGCAAGAGGTAGTAACACATGAGCTCTGCCTAGTGGCAAATCATTCTGTGGGCTTTGTGGCTCAAAACAGTCCCTGCTGCTGTGATTAAAGGTTTTCCCAAGGGAAGGCCGGGACCCAAGCACCTGTGGTGACACAGAGCTAGGCTGATTTAGCAGTGGGCAGGGAGAGTGGGTGCCACCCCTTGGATTGTAGAATGACAGAACCATTGTGGCTGGGAAAGAACTTTAGGATCACTGAGTGCTCATCATTAAAGCATGTCCTCAAGTGCCGTATCCACTCGGTTTTTGGACACTTCCAGGATGGGACAGACTTCCCCAGGCGCACAAAGCGGGGCGATGCAGCAGCCGGGCATCGCGCCATGGCCTGTCCCGCAGAACGGGGCTGCCGGAGGGGGGACTGGCTCGCACAGGCGGGAGCGGCCGGGACATGGTGGGGACATCGCCGGGACATGGCTGGGACATGGTGGGGACATCCCCGGGACACTGCCAGGACATCTCCGGGACATCGGCGGGAGCCGCGTCCCACCAGCGCCCCCCGCAGGCCGGCGGGAGCGCTGCCGCCTCCTTCCTTTCTTCCTAAGCTGGGGAGCCGCTCCCGGTGCTCCAGAAAACGGGAATTCTGAGGGCCGGGGCGGGTGAGGTCCCGCAAGGCCATACCTGGAATGCCTTTTTCCCTCCTTTGGAAAAAGGCATTGAGCGAGTCCAGAGAAGGGAAGGAACTGGAGTAGGCGTGATCTGAGCAGCCACTGAGAGAGCTGGGGATGTTTGTCCGGAGAGAAGGAGGCTCAGGGGGACCTTGCTGCTCCCTGAAGGGAGGGTGTACCCAGGTGGGGCTGGGCGAGAGGAAATGGCCTCAGGCTGTGCCAGGGAGGTTCGGGTTGGACATCAGGAAGAATTTCTCCACAGAAAGGTTGATTAGACATTGGATGCTCATCGGAGGCGTTGCAGTGACCGCCCCGGGAGGTGCTCAAGGGAAGGCCGGCTCTGTCACTCGGTGCCATGGTGTCACTCGGTGTTGGGTCACAGCTCGGACTCGCCGATTTTGGAGTCTTTCCCCTCAATTCCGTGAGGCAGTGCCGGCTCCCATTGGCTGCCGGACTGCCGGTGACTCCGCCCCCTCCCGGGCCGCGTCTCAGGGTTGTTTACAGCGCATTGACCCCCAGAGGCTCTTATTGGCTGAGCCGAGAGGACCTCGCAATTCTATTGGCTGACACCGGGGGTGGTGGTTCGTCACTCCTGAGGTTGTCGCTCATTGGCTCGGGGGGGCGGGCAGCGCTTCTCCCATTGGTGAGGCACGGCGAGGCCCCGCCCGTCCCGGCGCGGTCCCGCCCGTCCCGGCGCGGTGCTTGCGGAGTAGGGGCGGGCCCGGCATCGGTGACCGGCACAGTGCGGGGTGCGATGTGCGGATCCGCGGCTGTGCGGGGAGCGATGTCCGTGTCCTCAGCTGGCCGGGCAGCGATGGCGCGGCTGCTGCTGCTGTGCGCCGCACCGGCGCTGCTGCTGGCGGCCGTGGCGGCCATCCCGCCGCCCGAGGAGGCGGCGCGCATGGCGCGCTACGTCCTGCACAGCTGCGACTGGGGCGCGCTGGCCACGCTGTCGGCGCAGGAGGGGCTGCGCGGCCGCCCCTTCGCCAACATCTTCTCCCTCAGCGACGGCCCGCCCGGGCCCTGCGGCGGCAGCGGCGTGCCCTACCTGTACCTGACGGACATGGAGATCTCCGTGCAGGACCTGGAGGTGAGCAGGGCGGTGCCGCTGCGCTGGCTGTGACAGTGACCGCAGCAAGGGCGCTCAGAGGAGCGCCGGGGTTACTCGGGCCTGCGCTCACCTCCGAGCGGGGAGTGCGGTGTGACAGCGCTGGATCACACAGCCGCGGAGTTGCTGGGGCTGGGAGGGTCCTCTGGAGATCGTTCAGCCCAATCCCTGCCACGGCAGGGTCACCTCGGGCTGGTGACACAGGAAAATGTCCAGGTAGGGCTCTCCAGACAGGGACACTCCGCGACCTCCCTGGGCAGCTGTCCCAGTGCCCTGCCACCCTCAGCGTAAAAAGCTTCCTTATCTGTTTTAGTTTATGGCTGTTCCATGGATGTTGTTTTATTTGTCAGCCCTAGGGACAATTACTAGCCCTTGGGCAGCCAAGCAGGAGCAGTGCTGTCTGTAGTGGCAAGAAGTTCCTGAGAAGTTCCTGCTGATCGTGGGCTTGACAAAAAAAGGGCAGCACCAGACAGAGGAATTGTCTGCAGCTTCCAGAAGCGCTGAGCAAAGAAGTGAGGTGCCATAGAATACTTGAACAGGGAAAAAATCACACAAAAATAAAAGTCAAAAGGACAGGGGCTTCTCAGTGTGGGACCTAAGCAAAGAGAATTCTTACAGAGCCTGCTGAAGCAGTAGTTACTGAATCTCTGGAGCTTACCGTAAAGGGAAGCACACATGGAAAGGCAGTGTTGGCACGCTGGGACTCTGCGTGTGTAATTGGCCTTGTCCCAGATCGTTTAGGGCCAAGAGTTTGCTAAAAACTTAATGAAACTGCAGTTGTATGGCCCCTTTATTAGGTTTGTTTATTTGTTTTAGTAACTGGTACAATAGTAGTAAACACAAAATAGTGACAATTTTTCAGACTGTTTTATCACTTTCTTTGTTTGTTTCCTGACAGGTTTTATTTTGCTACCTTAAAATAGTTTAATTATGTATCTAAGTACTGTTGAGAGTCTAATTTATTTTTCCTGATACCTTTCTCTCCATCCTGGATACAGCTGTCTGCTTTCAGAATAATATAAAACCCACGGTGTAAATCCTTCAGCAGGCTCCTCAACAGGTCCTTATTTTGCTGCTTCAGGGCAGAAATCCTTGACATGTGATAGTCACAGGCAGGGGAGAAGGTGCCGAATAATCATGAGTCAGCTTTTTGGGAGTTAAGCAACTTCCTATCTCTGTTCCTTCTGTTTCATGAGGTCACCGGTGCTCTGTAGTGTTCCAGTGACTTTGGAGGTTTCTGTTGGCCATGAACCCTTCTAATGAAACTTCTCAAAGCAGGGAAACTTCCCTTACTGGGAGATAATGACCCTTAGTACGTGGAATTCTGCAGTCCTGTTTGGCACCAATGCTTTTCAAGCCATGGTCACCAAGGTCGTTTTTAGAAAAACAATCAGATACGGGTTCTTTAATTCTTTAAGTTAGGTGTTTCACTTAAATACTCAGAATTTTTTTAAACCTAGCTTCTAAAATTCACTTTAAATGCCAAAAGAGCTGTGTGAGGGAGCCAGGAGGCTGTTTTGAGATGTCTGTTCTAAGTAATTTTACCAACAATTATGAAGCTCGGTTGGTTGCCTTCTCAGTAACACTTCGCCCTTCCACCAGAATTTACCCAATGAAGTTCACTACATGTCCTTGTTTTCTGTGCTGTCCTTTGTGTCTGTAAATTGTAATATATCATCATTTGTATGTGAAATGGGTAGGCTGAATTCACAGTTTTAAGGATTTTTTGCATTTTATGTTAACAAGCTTCAGCACACCTCTGAACTGGGCTTTATTTCAGATTCAGAGCTCGCCCAAGGAGCCTTTCAGATGTAGTTAAGAAGAGGTGATGACAGCTCTGTTCTTTTTGCCAGAATTACTGAGCTGAATAAAGCATCAAGAGCTGAAACTGTGGTGACTATGACTTTTTTTTTTTTTTCACGTAAGAAAAGTAAGCATAAACCTCTTATCTTACTTCTTACATTTCAGGTCAATTCAAATGCCTCCTTGACTGTGTCTTTGGCACAGACTCCTTATTGCAGGAAGCACAAATATGATCCCCAGAACCCACTCTGTGCTCACATAATCTTTGTTGGGAGCATTGTAAAGGTAAGCAGCTGAAAGCTGATGCTGGGCAAGGTTGCGTGCATCAAATATAGATTTGTTTAGCTCATAGTTTGTGGGAGGAAAATGAAGTTACCACTTGATTTTTGCAGGAGTTTTGTAGATATGCCTTTAGCAAGGAGTTGGGGGGGGCAATAAAGCAGGAAATCTCCCGCATTCCTGTCAATGTGTTCTGAAACTAAGAAGTCTGAAGCCATTATTTTGGAAAACCCTTCATACTTTGTTCACATCTCTTGCTCAGTTAAATTCTTTGGTTCATGCAGTGGGACATGCCTGCTTCTGAAACTCTGTTGAAGTAAATATTAATTTGAGCTACAGAGTTGCAGGTATTATAAATAAAAAGTGTGCACTGTGTGCTCTGGTGGCATCGCTCTGTTCTTTTGTGAACCACTACTTTGGTATTTCATAGGAGGAATTGAGAACTGCACGTGATATTCATTAAAGATCCTAATCCCATCATTGGGGATAATGATTGAGGATGAGAACTAGTCATCACTACTCTCTCTTACATAATAGTCTCAATTCTTATTTGGTGTTTTCACAGCTCTGATATTTGTACACTGCACTCAGCAATCTTGTAGTTGCTTTCCAGAGTTTCTCGTTAATAATGGAATTGATTTTATTTAGGTGGTTCTTTTTGTACCATGCCCAGAGCTCTAAATTGTTAATTTGACATCTGTGTATTGTACATTAAGTGCTGTCACACATTTCAGCTTCCCTTCTCTGCAGATTCTGTTAAACCATCCTCTTTGTGTATGTGTGTTTGCAAATGTCTTGGCACAGTTGGATCTGCTCCTGTCAGTTTGAATGATCAGGTGCAGAGGAGGTAAAATTACACCTAAGACATCACATTATAATAATTCACCTAGAATCCACACTTCTCCGTTTTGTCGTTTGTTTAAAGATTTATTCTTATGTTTATTAAGTACTTTCTTGCTCGTGCCAACTCTAAAAGCAGCATTTTGATTTAATGTTAAAATCCACTACTTTGGAAGTGTTGTCTGTCTCACACAGTTGCACACCGCACTGAAGATGAGCAGACTCAGCCACAGTAATGAGCCCCTTGGGACTAAACTAAACAACTAAAAAAAGCACACTGCAGTCAGCAGTGGTTTTTTAGCTAGAACTCATCTTTACACTACTATCATATTGCAATATTTTCCTGCTTTTTGTTTAGGTGAATGATTCAGAAGCAGGCATAGCGCAGAAAGCATTATTCAGTCGCCACCCTGAAATGGAAAGTTGGCCCAAGGATCATAACTGGTTCTTTGCCAAATTTAACATCACCAATATTTGGGTCCTGGACTACTTTGGTGGATTGAAAATTGTGACACCAGAAGAGTACTACAGTGTCAAGCCTTAGTAAGTACTGAAGTTTTTCATGGCTAACTCTCATTATATTTCACACCTGTAAAACTTTTTGTTTTTAACAAGGAGGAGTGACTCCTGTAGAACTGGCATGGTCACTGTCCTCTGTTTGGATTAATTACAAGACAGATGATGTTTTGATGTAATAATTAATAGTAGTGAGACCCCTCAGCATTTCTGAAGCTGTATTAATGGCATTGCAGCAATATTGCTGATACTTCCAAAAGAAAACCGCTGTTGAATCTGTCCTTATGATATTGAAGTATAGAGAAATTGTGTTCTATTGTCTACATAAAACCAAGTCCTCAAAACTTTCAGATATATTTTAGCACAGTCAACATGAATTATGTATTCATTTCACTCTTATTCTTACTCCTTGTAGGTGGAAGAAGATCCTTGGTGATGCTGATGTGGAAATGAATTACTTCGGCTGTTTCATGAAAGATTTATTTTTCTATGCTGAGTTAATAATACAATAAGTCAAACACCTTGCATTGTTAATGAGTGATTATTACCCTTATGAAGCAGATTTAACTCCTCACTAGCTTGAATCATGTCACACTGAAAAATCTTTGTGCACAAGCAATAACTAAATTTTATCACTGGATGTAAATTTGGAAAGGTGTCTGACAGTGTGCATTCAGAAATGTTGTGTTTACTGGAACCTAAACAATATGTCCAGTTCTAAAGCTTTCAGTGCCTTAGTTAAATAATATTTTACTGAGCACTTTCCAAATAGTATTTTAGTACCAGTTTAGTTTAGAATTTTATGGTGAAGTTCTACAGGGTGGCTCAGCTGATGGAATGGAAAACATTGCCTGTATTACAGTGGCAAATGATGTGCTGAGTACCTGAAATATCTGAACTAAGAAGAGCAGTGTCAAAAATTCAGTGAGAATGTTGTGAAGGATAAATGTTTCTGATTGAGATTCTGAAATACTCAGCTTTGTTAGTCTGATCAAATTGCAGTTTATCAGATTTTATTACCCCCAACAGCAAAACTGAGCAGATTTTTGGGGTCTGGAAGCCTTACACAGCAATTTTGGATTAATAACCCAGAAGTGAAAAAGAAGCAATGCAGTATGACACAAATGATTCATGATTTGTAGAGAATGAAAATTAATGAAATGTGTGCTTAATTAATTCTGTGTTAAAGTAAGGTGCACCCAACCACAAAAACCACCTTTTCAACATCCTCTCTGATCTGCTGTGTGCCAAGTTCACAAACGCTGAAAAGTGTTTATGAACAAATAAATTGATTTTACAGTGAGCAAATATTACCTAGTTGATCTGGAGTGAAGAATTCAGACTCCTTAGAGGAGGTTTATATATAGAACAGTGGGATTTGTAATGTAAAATCCCTGTATCTCAATTTTGTTGTTATATCACTCCTTTTCTCAAATATTGGGATGATTTGTGAAAGTATATTTTATATAAGCTAATAAGAGTTCTTTCTTTATAAGGGAAAGGAAGGTACTTGGTACTGTTCTACTGTTCTGTTCTACTATTCTAAAACTAATTTAGGATCAGAAAAACTTACAATATAAAAACAATTTATGTTGAATAGGTAACACTGATAATTAATGTGAAATTGAAAAATATTTTTGTATTAGGTATGACTGTTGTAAAAACTCAAATGAATCTCTGTCATGGACTTCATCCTTTCTGTGAGGACACCTGAATGCATTTCATGTAACCCTGTAACTTCTGATGTGTGAGTCCGATGTTGCTTTTGTTAAAATTAAAATATTTTTTGACAAATGGTGTCAAGCATTATTTATTAATGTCTAAGAATTATTCTCTCCCTCCTGCTCTCGTTCATACAAGCACTCTCTTTTCAAGTGTTCTTGTTTAACTGTTTTTTCTCTGATGTCTTTCATTCGTGCTGGAATTAATGGGGAGATGTCCTTACTTACACCTGCCTTCCCCTCCTTGGATTAAATCCATGTCTTTGTACTTCACGTGCTTTCCTGCATCTAATGCTGTGAAATGGAAAACTGGAAAGACAAATGCCATCATTCCACCCATCCCTAACTCCGTTCTTCCACCAGCTGCTTCTGCACCCTCAGATTCCTCACTGGTAGGGCAGGGTGAGAAGCAGGAAAGGTCTTGACATTGGATAAACAATAAAACATTGTGTGTTATCAAGGCTGTTTTAAGCACAAATTCAAAACATAGCCCCAAGCAAGCTAAAGGAAAAAAAAACCCAACCACAAAACCCAAATCTCCATCTCACCTTCAAAGTATTGCTTTCACTTGAGGGTTTGGTGCAGAATAAGGCTGGCTTTGTTTCTGGTTTTCTTCTGCTTTTACTATCAATTCCCAACTATTTTCTCTTTGGAAGTGGAAGGGCCTTTTTTGGTAACAGTAAGATCTTAAAACAGATTTATAATACTACTGCAACCCTTGCAGATCATCCAAATCTCTTCGCCTTTGAAATTTGTGAGGACCCCTATGGGAGAATAGTTTGTAAGGATAATGCAGAAGGCAATTTTCCTCAATGAATTAGAGCTGTACTGATTAGAGGAGTGGAAACAGCCTTGCCTGTCCAATGAGAATGAGGGTTCTAAAACAGTGGGTTAGCTGGTTGAGAATTAGTTGGAGTTTGCGATTTGGAGTCTGCTGGCTGTGCTGTGAGCAGGAAGGGACGTGGGCTTGTGCAAGGGACAGACAGGGTTATGTGGCTGGGTAAGGGATGGGGTGAGGTTGGGGTTAGCCAGTCATGCAGAAGGAAACTTGCAGAGAGGAGAGAAGGAGTGAGTGCTGTGTGGAGCTGCCTGAGAGAAGGCATGAGAAGTTTTTAATAAAAGACTGATGATGGTGTCAGTCCAGTCTCAACATAATTACTACAGACACCAACCAGATGTTTCTTTGGGAAAATGGTGAACAGCAGATAGGTTAATCTACATGTACAGACCTGAATTTGAGGGGTCTGTATTAGAGAAGAACACTGGGCCTTTTTCTGTGCATCTCACTGAATACTTCTTGGTGTGTTTTATAGGTAGTATTGGAATGCAAAGCAGTTCAGGTTATTAATCTTTTCCCTTAAAAATAGGTGTGTAAATGTTTATATCCAACTCAAGAAAGTCATCAGATAGTCCTATTTTTCCTCACCTCTTTTCCTGTGCTCACCATTCTGTTCAGCTCATTCAGGAATTTGTGAGCATGTTTCCTTTTTTCCTGCTATCCAGGAGTAATACTGTAGCTTAGAACAGAAGAGGCTGAGTATAATTAATTGCTACAGCTGTAAGCAATGAATCAGTGTTTTGATTTCTATGTGCATCCTCTACCAGGGCATGCTTGAAGTACCTGAGCATATTCTCAACAGCAGTGAAGTCAGCCTCCCCTCCTGGGAGGCACCTGCATTCACGGGACTCTGACACAGGATGTTTGTTAGCTGGGAGTCTAATAAGGGTAATCACAACCTGTCATGTTCTTCCTTCTCCTTTCCACTACATGCTCTTCCTTCTATTGATCTTGTGTTGGTGTTTCTACTTCTTGATTTTCCATTCATGTGTTTTCAATGTAGGACTTATGCCCAGTAGGTTCTTGCAGCATACAACATCATTGCACATTAGATCTTATAGATACATCAGGTATTCATTTAATCCTTTATTCAGTTCTCTCTGTAATTAATTTCTTAGCTGTTTAATATTGTGCCTGTGATCCTCACAATAAAATAGAGGTAGCTCAGAGTATCAGACGAACACAAAAAGTGTTAATTGTAACTTAATGGATTAATTTGTTTTCAAGAAGTTTTTCCCGAGGAAAAACATTGCATCGAGATAAAAACCAATAAACTGATATATTGTTGTTGAACACAAGAGGGTGCCACAGACTTACATTCGGCTGGAGTGTTAAATGTTTAATACTTAAAAGTGGTTATTGAATTCATCATAACTCAAAGATGCTGGAAAAGCAAACAACAGGGGCATAATATGAACAAATTCTTTTTCTACAGTGCTTTACATTATGAATGCTTCCCTCCATAAACACAGCAGCCTGCTGGCTGAAAAAAAAAAAAAAAAAGGAGCATTCATCATTTTTTTGTGTGTTTTGTAATCATTTTGTGCTACGGAGAGCTCAGAAGTAATATCCATGAAAATGATTTAAAGGTTTTTAAATTAAGTAACTCTAGCAAAGGAAATGGAGACAGGTATAGAATGCCTCGGAACATTGACTGGGGGCAGCCAGCTCCAGACTCAATGATGTTTATTTCTGCCACATCCAGAGAGAGAGGGTTCATGCTTTGGCTTATTATGAGCTGAATTAAACTACTTGGCTCTGATTTGTAATTTCCAACAGCTAATTAATCTTGGGTTTTTCAAGTGCCCCAGGCTGCTCTGATGATGTGCAGGTGTTTGGGTGATGAGGCAGAGCAGGGAAAAGCCTGAAGCTTCCCCTTCTTCCACGAGGATTGTGTTGGAGCTCAGGCTCTTGTTGCTTGTTCAGTTCTACTGTCATGGTATCAAGCCTGACTCGAGTGTGGCTGACCCTTGTTGCTGTCACCCAGCCTCTGCTCTTGTCCAGGTATTGATGTCACTGCCCTGCCCTCCCTGCCACCTCCTTTCCTGGGGGGAGCAGCCCTTGGTGCTCTCCAATAATTGTATTTTCTCTGCTGGAGACCTTAGCCTGTGAGTTTCTCATGTAAGCCTCTTGCAGTTGCTCCCAGAGCTTTTTGACTTGAAAACTTCTGTGTCTAGAGGCTTCCTCAGAGCTTCTAGGTTGAATTGGTGTGTAAGAAGATGAAGCTGCAGAACCTATTCATTCTGGGTGTAGTGGTCAATGCTTTTCACAGCCTGGTTTTCTGTGGAAACAGAGCTCAGGTAATATTTCTGGGTACTTGCCTTTGTCAGATTTGTTTTTGTTTTGTTGGATTCTGATTTGAAATGGAAAGTCTGAATTTACAGCTACCAAGCTCCTATAAATGTTGTGACAACTTATCTGGAGGTTAATATTAGGAGAGATGTTTTAGAAGATGGTTTCTCATGGCATCAGCCTCATAGAAGGGTGAGACATTGAAGGTGTTACATCCAAAGCCATAATACCAGAAGCTGCTTCATTCTTAGTTGCAAAGCCTTATGTTAGTTTTTTAGCCAATCACATATTTCTACGGAACTTGTCAGCATCTTTTTACCCCATCATTAATTGCTTTGCTTTTCCTGACTTTGCTGCAATGTGTCATTGTTTTAACCAATCCTACAACACTTCACAAACCTACATTGATACATGTTAAGCTTCTAACTAACTTCAGAAGAGGTTTTATTGCTAAACTTTTAGGTCAAACCTTGTATCCATCTCTATCTCTGAGGCTGTCTGCACAAGGCCCTGAGTCTTCTGTGCTTTCATTTCCTACAACAACTGTGATCTGGAAAGAAGAAATAAATTCCAGCTTATGTATATTAAAGGTATAAAAGTCATGTTTTGAAAATTTGAGTTTCATTAATTATGCTGCTGGTAGAAGTGGAGTGTTCTTGTTGAGTGACCAGGTATGCAGTTAGTGCCAGAAAGTGTGCAATTCTGTATTGTTTGGGGGATGGCACACTTTAGTCAAAAAACTGATAATTGTAATGATGATTCTGAATTATATTCTTCCCCTAGCTCTTCATACCCTACATTAAAAAGCCTTAAAAATTCCCCATTACTATTAGCTTCTGATTCCTGCAGCTGCTAGGCTTAATTTTGCATTGAATTTCTCCTGTTTAAAAAAAGAGATGCCCCATTTCTGGTGAGGCTTGTTGAAAGTCTCTCCCTTGACCTCAGTAGTATTGTCAGTGTATCCACATAGGTCTAGAACTGCTTCATGTTATTTTTGCTACTGCCACTGACTCAGATTGTGAACTTACTTTGCATCATTACTTTTCTGTTCCCCTTACCTATAAAAATGCAGATACCAGTTTGCAGCACTCATGTAAAATACTTGTAACTCATCTTGATACCCTTAGATGGCAGGAATGCTTTATTTGAAGAACAGGATGACTTGTTTTTAATCTGTAATTAATTTAAAGAGTTTTAAAAATAAATCTGATTGCTACAAGCACAGAGTAATTTGACAAAACCAAACAGAGGGGGTGTGTGTGCAAAGGGGGAGAGTGTCAAGAAATAGTGTGTAATTGCATATGTAAGCATGTATATTTATGTGAAAACATTGAAGATAATTTGTTTCTGTAATGTTTTTATGCCAATGGAACCTGTTAAACATCTTCCAGTGTTAACAAGTAACTGTTTCTAGAGTGAAAGGCGGCAATTGTTTAGAGATAAAAAAAATAGTTGCACAAACCTTGCATTATATGATTATTAGAATATTGCACACCAATTTCTTGTTACCTTTTAGCCAAAAAACAGTTGCCTAATCAAACATGAACTGGATTTGTGGTTTGTTTTAAATGCTGAAGTGAATTTCAGTTAATTAAATTAAATTTTTCCCGAGGTGAGCATTTGAAACATGCAGAAGAGGTGTGTTAGGGGTAAAGAGGGGAGGAGGATAAACGAAGAGATACTTGTCACAGACCTTAAAATGTGGCTTCACAATATTTATGTAGATATAAAGGGCATAATCTGATAAGTTATATTCTGTACAGCCATGCAAGAAAATACTGAAGGTGTTCTCTAATTAAAAAGAGCATTTTGAGGATGTGTTTAGGGATGAGGTCACAGAATATTTCTACATATGGTGCAATGTAATTGGGGAAATTCACCTGCAGTTAACAGGGTTGTTGATGATGCCAGAGAGAGCAGCTTGAGTAGCCTGAAAGAAAAGAAGCACTTTTGCCTCCTTAAAATATGACATAAGCACCGGTCTCTTGAGTGCATTAACAACAACAAAATCCAGAGCAGATCATAAAGGCGTCACTGGGGAGGGAAAAATCGGATATTACAGATTCAGTAGTCTCAAAATTGAGCATTCAAAGAGGGTGTATTTTAACTTTCTCCTAACAACTCCTTTATAGGTTTCCACAACCCCTGTAGCACTGAAGATTTTAAGACCATAGCAGGAACAGGAAACTGCCGGTCACAAAATCCCCTGAAATAATGAGTAGAATTATGCTTTTGTATCCCATCAGGGCCTGTTTATAATCTCCCATAGGAAACGTGCACGCCTGGCCATATTTGTCTTTATGGTCCTGCACAGGTGTCCCTTTTTATGTTTGGGGTTTTGTTGTGTTTTTTTTTTGTTTTTTTCTTGTTGCACTTGGCAGGGTTTTTATTTGCTCAATGCAGCTGCAAGGAGTAGTGACAGTCAGGTGGGTTTCCTTGGAAAAGTAGTATTTTCATTAACAAAGGGGAGCAGTTGTAGCAAGAGCAACTCCTCTGTCTCCCTGTTGGGAGCTGCAAAGCAAGACCTGTAGTTAGACACTACCTTCTTTCCAGCTCTCCATTTGCTGGCAAAAGTGGAGGGCAGGGACTAATCCTCTTGGAATGCAGCCATTACCACTAAATAAGTATTAATTGCTGCATTCCAAGGGGATTAGCACAGTTGAACCCAATTATAGCAAATCGAAGCTGCACTGTAAGGCACTACAGTGCATTGAGATGCAGTGAAGTAGTGTAGGACTGTCACTCTGCAACATTTTATCAATAAAAATTGTGGGCTTACTATAAACAGCAGACCATTTCTTTTCAGTGTATTAGTCTGAATGGCATGCCTGGCTGGAGGCTACAGTTTGCTCACCAGTGGAAATGGTTGCTTTTTTTAACACCCATTATCTTTGTGTGAACATCTCAGAAATGTTTTTAATACTTGTTGAGTTAATTATACCACTGCAAGCGTCACTCCCTGCTGGACCAGGGGCAAGGCTCTGCAGTCTGTCTGGATTCTCACATCTCTGAAGTCGGCCAGCTCCTCCATCAGGTGATGTAGGAATTAATTTTGCCTGCGAGTGCTAACTGTATCAAATAGGCTTAGGAGAGCTCCTGATAACCGACCTGTTCTCAATCCCAGCAGTCTGCAGTGATGATTAGAGTCATATCTCTGTGGTAGCAATACAGGAGCCAGAGGGCAGTGTGTAGTTATATATTTTTTTAATCCTCAGCTTGACTGTGGTGTGAGTTTGTTGTCTTTTTTTTTTTTTTTTTTTTTTTTTTTTTTTTTAGTTTTCATTTATTTCCTGTTAAAACTGCAAACCCTGCTGCTTTTTTTTTTTTTTAATAGTACAGTCAAAGCATAACAAGTAAGGGAGAAAAGGGAATGCTTCTGGGAATGAATCAGCCCCTTGCATTACAGCTGTTCCAGGGTTTTTTGTGTCCAGAGAAAGGATGGCATATGGATGTACAGAACCAGTTGTATGTATGCCCTGACTATTTTATGGAAGATCTTATCCTACAGATAATGAGCTGCACCTTAACCAGCATTAAACACACTGAGCTGTACTTGGGGACCACTTCAGTTCCCTGACCCATTCTGTTTCATGAATCACAGATCAAATATTGCAGTCTTCCCAGTGCAGGTAATTCTTGAGAGCATAATTTCCTCCACCCATATGTTTAGATGAAGAGTCAAGTTTAGCTGAGAGCTTTTCTTAGCACAGCAGGAAAGGTTTTATATTTCTGCTGTAGCCTTGTCTGTATTGAGAAAAATTGCTGCTGGTTCAGCTGAACCAGGGTTGGCATTAATTTCTAGTCCAGGGTTAACAAAGTCCTTATAATCTGACCTAAGTGAGTAACCTGAAACATCGGTAGGGTTGAAACTGTTGGTAGAAATGCATTTGCAAGATTGGCCAATGCACAATGTGGGCAGGAGGTGCTGGAGTTTTTACAGTGCTGTGCAGCTCCTAGAGATGCAAAGACTAGAAAGGCTAAAAAGAAGGTGGCACTCTGAGAAAATTATTCCTTGTGGTAGAATTGCAAACCTTATGAACACTGAAAGGTTTATTCCTAGAGGGGAGACTACTTCCTCTTCATCTGTTCCTGTTCTGCTTGTCTGCATGTGATTTGCATCTCTCCCATGCCATGCTTGTTGTGAGAATAATTCATAATACAAGCGTGAATGTTCTTCTGTATACTTTGATTATATTTGGATGACAAGCTTGCCTTAGTTCAAAAGCTGAGGGATGGGGAGGTGAGAATTTCTAGGGGCACTGTCATGCAAAGCCTTTTTCTAACTCTGCCTACACTTCCAAGTGAAGTCCATATACTCAATTTCTCTGACCTTTCCCTATCTAGACATCAAAACACGCTGGCCCAACTGCTGTTCTCCCAATGTGCCTACTGCTGCCATTAATCTCCCTTTCTTATACAGCTTTTCATTTCTTTTCCTTACCTTTGGCCTCAACTCTTTATTCAAAGCGATAATTTGCTGGCTTTCTGCCAGAGGGAGAAGCTATGATCAATAACAGGAGGAGACAGAGGTCAGTGGAATAGTGATGAGCAATGCCATCTGCTTCTCTGGAAACACCGTTACCCAAAAATATCAATAACTAGGATGATATTTCAGCTTTTGGATAAGGCATTAGTGAGATTGAGGCAGCCAGAAGTGAGAGCAGAGGTCTTTTTTCTGCTCACTAATTCCTTGTTTCAGCCAATCTTCTGTCACACAGATGTGGACAGAAAAGGCTTTATCCAGCTTGCACTGGAATATAGAACATGTACCTGAACAGAGCCGTTTCTGGGTCTAATGACACCTCTTTCAGCTTCAGTGCATGGCAGCTCTCCTGGGCTGTGCTCTGCTTTCTGCCTGGTGGTGTCAGAGCCTATCTCCAGCCTTTCCTTGGAGCTTTTGGGGTAGAAGGGCCACAAAGAAAATTCTCCCCAGGGCTGGGAGAGAGCAGAGGCTCAGCAGCACTGCTTGGGTATCACAGAAGGGTGATATTGCACCTGGTGCTAGACTGCTACTAGGGTCCGGTTATTTTGGTATTGACTGGCACAATATATAATCATTCAATTAAATGAAAAGACAATTTTATCCATGTATTACTCCAGACAGCAAGGTGATGAATTTCATCCAAAAACTTCTATTTACTTTGCCTTCAAAAGACCATGAAGCTTTACCTTTCATGTGCACAATAACTCTCATCCCGCCACACTTCATGGAAATTTTTATCACCAGCTTCTGTAACTCCTGGCGATGCACATTCCTCTTTCTTTTCTAAGAATTAGAAACAGGAGGGAAAAAAATTAGGCACTGAGATGCTTGTACTTCCTTCTAGCCTAAGCTCTGATCCTCAAATGCATTATTAGTATTACTGTTGTAAACATTAGACGCTCAGATCTATTGAGACAGATGTATTTTGATGGGAGTGAGGCTGAGCTTTAAGCCTTGGGGTTCATCTAAGCTGTGTTTTCAAGCTTTTCTTGTTCTCAGTTGTCTAAAATGAACTTTTTTTTATTAATAAAAAAGTGAAAATTTTTATTTGCCCACATTTGAAAAGAGCACAATAATGTAAGATTTCTCACAAAGTGGGAGTTAGAAATGAGTTTTATATCATTGAGTTTAGATAGCTCTATTGTTCAAGACTATAACATCCAGTTTTAAATTTCTATTTATGGCCTGTGTTGCACACTGGGAATAGTTGCATAAACCCCTTTTGAACTCAGGTCAAATTTGATACCAGAAACGGAGACCAGCAGCTGCTGAGTGGGGATGATCTAGGAACCATCAGAGTGGAAAAAAAACCAGCTCACTGAAAACCATCTTGCAGAGAGGAAGAGGATGAATAACAAAGGAAACCCCAAACACCAGTACCAAGAAGGCAAACCCCAGCCCTCACACAGAGCCTGTGAAGGCAGAGGAAGCCGGCAGGTGGACTCCAAAAGCCTCATAGGAGGTGAACCTCTTCCTGTGGCGGCCACACGCCAGCACAGCCTGTGCAGGAGCCTCCTCTCAT
Organism: Sialia sialis; assembly: GCA_009812075.1. NCBI lineage: Eukaryota > Metazoa > Chordata > Aves > Passeriformes > Turdidae > Sialia > Sialia sialis. The sequence goes on along the minus strand of VRYO01001681.1, from coordinate 20,579,796 downwards.
CATCTTCTCCTTCTTCTTCTTCTTCTTCTCTCCCGTGGCCAGCACTGTCCAGCCTGGCAGGATGAAGTGGAGGAGGATCGCCGTCCTCGCCACGCTGCAGGCGCAGCTCCCAGCCGCAGGTAATGGCGCGCTTGGGGTTAGTGAGGGATTCTTGTAAAGCTCCTTTGAGGAAAGCGTGCGGCGTTTCTGTGGTGGATTCACCACCATTTTGGTGGCAGGTGGGTGTTCATGTGAGCCATGCTTGTCCTCCTGTGAAGGAGCTGCTGTGCTGAGCTGGCCTGGGATAAAGGCAGGGATGAGGAGCTTTTCTCCTGCTGGAGCAATGCCACAGCTGAACAGTAATTAAACAAAACCCTCAACCCGCACCTGAGCAGCTTTCCTTGTGATTTAAAAGGGGAGGTTTGAGACAGTGATGGAAAAATGGTCACTCAAAGTAAGATGTGTAGGAGAAGCCTCTAATGGAGTTGGGCCGTGGGTCTGTGGCCCTCAGCAGAGCCTGCAGGCCAGAAATGGGGCACAGACGGTGAGCAAAAAGGCAGGGCCCTTCCCCTCACGTTTTTGTGCTCCTCTCCACCAGACAGCACAAAATGAAGCTATTTCTTCCTTGGTGTAATTTATTCGTGTGGTGCAAAGGCCGGCCCTGCTTGGGTGCTGAGTGGAGCAGCTTTGGTGAGCACAAATCTTCCAAAGTCGTGTTGAGTTTGAGAAGGAGGAATTCACTTTTTAGGAGTGTAGTAGATCAAAAGAGCAACAAAATTTACATCTGGAAAAGGCTTCAAGTGAGGTCTGAATGTGCCATAGGCCACAAATGAGCATGCATCAAAGCCAAATCGTCCGGAAGATTTTTTTTCTGCCAGTGTACACCCTCGCTGTACTTAAACCCACCATCCTTAAGAGCTTGACTGCCACAGACATTTTTTGGACATTTTCTGCGGATGAGAGGAGGGTTTTGCATCTGCTTTCTAATGCTGTGGAACCAGTCGTGGTGATTTGTGAGGTCTTTCTTTCAGGAGGGTTTTGAGAGGTTTATGCTCTGTGGCAGGCCATGATTTGTGTTTGTCCTCCCTTCAACCCCTGGGGCCTCCATCCTTTCCTGATGTCCAAATATGATCCCATACTTCAGTGTACTTCTCATATTTTGTACCTTGCTCTGTATCCACAGATGCACGTAAGGCTACAAAAGTAGAAGTTACTTTACGTCAAAATCCATCTGCAAAACCATCTTTTTACATTTCCTCCTTTTTATCTTGTCACACACTGTCTGTAGTCCTGGCTCCCGTTCGTGCATTTTCAGCAGAAAACTTTGAAAAATACGTAATGCAGCCTGCAAAGCTCTTGGGGTATTCACACTCACAAAGAATATGTGGTTCAAGTTTTGAACTGGATACTGTTGTCACTGATTTGGAGGCGGCTGCCTGTGGATTTGAGGGGGAGTGTTTTTGATCTGATACCTGTAAGAGTATAGCAGCATTTAGCCAAAGAGTGTAGGTAAAATAGTAGTAATATAAATCAAAATTTGTGGTATTGTTGCCACATTATGGATAAACAAACAAAAATGTAAGATCTGCCATTAATTTAGTTCAATGATGAGACCAAACAGTTGGGTTTTTCAGCTCAGAGCTGCGAGCAGAAAGATTGATTTTTCTGCTGCCTGGAGTTTGCTTTTCTTGGAGTTCACTTCTAGAGGGACTTCTAGGGAAATCACCTTTTATTCTTCTCATGAAACAAGCTCAGACCTATTCAGTAAGCTGCATAGCTCCTCACAGTGAGTTCATTCTATTTCATTGTGAAGTGTTTGTGCTTATTATTTAAAAGGCCAGTTGAAAGATGCACCAAGAGTAGCACTGGGAACTTGCAAAGCCTTTCCTTTTGATCTTTGAGTTCTGAAGTAAATATGTCAGGCATGAGAAAAAGCAAAACAATGTTTTAAAGTAATTCTGGAGATAGGCCATGAATTCTTATGCAGACTTTGAATTTATTGACACCAGACCACAAATTTCAGAAGCCTCAAATTTGGCCTTTGAGCAATTACAGAGGGAAGGCATCTCACATTTTTTAATACACATTTGTGCATATAGAGGTTTAATTTTTTGTTTTCCCCCTTCAAAGGCACATAAGTGTACATCTGGAAATCTGAGGTCCTCCTATAACCCTTCTGTAAAGTCCTTGAAAAGTAATAATTTTAATTATGAGCTAATGACTTTGTTAATCACGTCGTTTGTTGAGACAAGAATATTGGAAGACCTGCACCTGAATATCACAACTAAAATGGCAAAAATCTTCATACAGTTTACACAGATTTTGTTCTGAAGTAAGACAAGTTTTGATAACACTAAAACAGTCCTGTGAGCAATGCTGTAGAGTTGCCCTCCTGTATATTTTTTTTAAGGCTGATGAGAGGATGCTTTGATTTATACAAACACACGCCACATGCATGTACAGAAATGTACGTGCAAGAGTTTAAGAACAGCCCTCCCCTTCTACGCTTCTTTACAGAGTCACTTTTCTCAGAATTGCCTGCTAAATGGAACTGGACAGTGCCCTTTTTTTAGCTAACTCTGTGGAAACCACAGCATGTTGGTCTTTACCAGATGTCACTTGTACATCTCATTTCCACGCTGTTTTTCTGCTCTGCATATCTCTATCTCCTGCCCATTGCGTTGCCATGATGCTATGAGGTTTTTTTACTCAGTTCAGAGACAGGTAATAGGTCTTAGTATTAATTCTTCCTTTTCGTCAGGTGATTTAGCAGCTCTGAAAATGACAAGATTTGTAAACCAGGAGTTGTTTACAAGCTTGTCTAAGGAATCCAAACAAGTAAATTCAGACTTTTTTTGATACCATCCCCATGTCCTTATGCGCTGTCTTAAGTTCTCCAAGCTGCATTCTTGTTACACCTAGGGGGAAAAAATTTAGAGGCTTAATTTTATGTGTTTTATTTCTTTTATTTCTCCTGCCTGTTCACAATGATTCATTAATAATTCATGGAAAAAAACCTATGAACTGGCAGAATGGAACAAAATGTAGGCAATGTAGCCTTTCATTGTAAAGGGACGTTTGTTGAGCCCTTGCAGTGCTATGTTGAATTCTGTAATGCCCGTTACAGAATAAGTGCTTTCTATCTTAACCCTTCCAAGCAGAATTCCTAATCAGTGAAGTAACAAATTAATGATCACATTGCTTTTGGTTTTTTTTTAATGTGTAGTAGATGAGAAGGATATACAAAATACGGAAAGCTCTCTGCAAAATATATTTCTATTTTTCCTCTACATGTCCTTCTTAAGTATGATTATGTGTATAAAAAACCAAAAAAGAGTTAGAAAAGGAGGCTCACTAGCAGTTTAAGGGAATAAGAATTTGATGTATAAATGAATGTTGATGTGAGGAATGTTTTTGACAACCACTTTGTTGTTCACACAGAATGGTGACTAGCATGATGAGCAAATTTTTTATATTTTGTCTTCCTTGCATATGGGTTATTTCCTAACTTTTTCCAAATTATAACCAAACTCCCTTTCAAAAAAGAAAAAATAGAAAAATAGTTCTATTGTACAATTGCAGACAGCCAGAGAATCCTCCTCCCCTTTTCCAATTGATCATATATTTGAGTGTCTATATCTACATAGCAATGTAGGATGCATCAATTATTCTGGCAAGAAAACAGAAGATGTTTTTAGGATGGCATGAATGGAAAATGCAACTTATTAAAACCACTTAGAATGTGTATTCTGCTAAAGGTACGTACTTTCTCCGTGAGCGTGTTAAACTTGTAAACATATTGTTGACTTTTCACTCTTCTGCTGACTTCAGTCAACAGATAAATTTAAGTTTTGCTGCTGACTCTTTTTAGTGTTAAGAGAACAATTTATGCTATTCTAGAGTCTGTGAAAAGCTGAAATTTTTCAGATTTTTCTGGTTTGTGATATTGTCTAAGGTAATATTTTGAGACTGGGACTGAATATTGTTTTCTTAATTAACTTGATCCTTTAAAAAGAGCATAGTATTTTTAGCTCTGAAAGTATGACCGTCCAAGTCAGCTTTTTTTTTCAGGAAAGCAATGAAAACATTTATCTCCACTCTGTCCTTTGATTTATAACTTCATCTAGAACAGATAAAACGTGCAGGCAAATGGAAAGCTTGGTTTGCCGTCCTTCGATCCACTCACCCAAATGCACAGGCCTCGGAAAACAGCAAAATGTTTCTGTTCATCCCCAAACAGTGGCGAAATCCGTCTTTGTGGGAGTCAGACTTCTTTCTGTCCTTTGCCAGTATAACTATAAAAAATAGAAGTAGAAACCAACTAGTTCCTCAGCCTCAGAGGTCACAAGCACTGGTGGCTGTGCAAGTTCTGCTTTAGTGATAGAAGCCACCTCAATTTTTGAGCCTGGTAGATTGGAAATATTTTAAGTCCTGCAAGTTTCCCAGGAATAAATTATCAACCTTTGGAAGCCCGTTGTGTATTTTGTTCTCAATCTTTTATTATATTTGTTACATCTTATAAGAACAGCAAGTTTGGAGTTTTCCATCCTTCTCTGCTGTGCTTCTATGAGAATGTTAACCATGTGCTTGTGGAGTCTGATGAAATCCTTGTACTATCTGGCCTATTTCTTCTGTGAGATCTATCTGTAATGAAAACTTCATCTCTATCCTGACTCTCTCTGAGTAGCAGACAATTCTTTTCAATTTGTTATATTTTTAAGTGAAGGAGGAGCCATAATGGTAACACAACCCCCTGAAAATTCAGATAATGCAGCGGTGAAATACATTCCAAATTAAATTCGATGGAAGCTTTGAAGAAGGGGAAAAAAGGTCGGAAAATTTTAAGCAAATGCTAGAATAAACAGCAGCAGGACGCACTGAGTAAGTCTAGAGGGTGGCCAGTTGTCAATACTTGTGGGCTGTTTTGTTTAGTTTGGTTTTTTTAGGAAATTCACAGTATATGATTTACCTACAATTCAAGCTGCTGTCTTAGGTGAGAATCTTAACTTTCACCACAAATAAAATTTTCTAGTTTACTGGTAAAATTTTCTAGCTTGTAAAGTTAACGTTGAAAATGCAAGCCTGCCTGCATGGCTCCAGAAGAAATAAAAGAGCAAACTAGCTATATAATTTGTCACTTTGAATTTTTTTTTAAAAGCAAGTGCTATTTTTGGGGTGCGGTAACATGCTGCAATGCTCAGGGTTGCAAACACTAAAACTAATTTCCTTGTCAAAAAGAAAAGCACATGAAACATTTTGAACCAGAGAACACTTAGAGAAGCTTTCCTGTGACCCCTCCAAGTTCGTATAATAAAAATTAATTATTAGATTTTATTATTTACATCAGAGCAATGGTCTGAAACACTTTTCTAATGGGATAAGCTGCAATACCCAGGAAATTAATGAGGGAATATGAATTTAGGTGGTGTTTTATTTCAAGTAAGTATACATTGGCCATTGAATAAAGACCTATGTAACTAAAAACCTCCTTCTCCTTGTTGCTCATCCAAATTTAGTGAGTTTGTTCCAGCCAAGAGCATGGGTATTTTGCATTCATTTCACTTGGAGTGTTGCTGTTGTCTGCATGACAGCCAAATGTGAAATAAACCGAGCCAAGTAGTTATAAAAATGCTTTCCATATATTTAATGCATCAGCACGTGTTGTAAATTCATTCTAATTCCCCATGGTCTACATCTCCTCACAAAGCAAGCTGAGGCTTGGGGTAAGCAGAAGAGAAAAAATCTCCAGGTGGCGACCACTGGCTGGGTGGGAGCCAATCCAGGTTTTGTGTGGGCACATGGATTTCGGAGCAGGGCTCAAACTAAAAAGGTATCTTGTTTTCAAAACATTTATTTTGAATTAGTTTATATAGAAATTCAGCTCAAACATCCAGTATTTCTGATCAGATCAATCTGAAGCAAGAGATTGGTACAGTCTGATAATGTCACTTAATAAATACTCACAGCAAATATCATTTTAGTCAGGGAGACCAACTTTCTAATAGTCCATACCTTGCATTCTTAGTTATCAAATGTTTGTTTTGTCACTCAGAAATAACTGAAATTTTAAAATTATTCCTTAAATATAAATATATATATATAAATATATATATATATAAACTGTGTTCCCGAGCTGGGATCTTGCAGGTCACAGTTAAAGCAGCAGAATTTTAGATGTTTGCAAAGAAAAATTGTAATGCATACTGTATTATATAGCATAGCCATACAGCAATTGCTATAGCAATTGGTCATTTGTTTAGTTGTACATCAGCCAGCTCCAATCAGGGAACTCCACATCAAATCTTTGGGAGCAGAAATTATTTCTGTGTTTATCCACTCTGTGTTGTTGCCATTTATGTAGTTTCCCATCCAGATATGTGAAGCCAACTTCATCAAAGAATGTCTTACCAGAATTTTGAGTTCTCTCCCTCTCTTTGTCTCTCTCATGGAAGTTTTTCTTTCCACTACACAAATTTGCACAATGTCATCACTTTGGGCTTTTATGTGAGGTAATTTCAGCAGCACTTTGTGTTAGGTGCAGGTGCATTTCTGGAAATGGCAAAAATAGGATAACATCTTACAGGTTGGATTAATAATCATCCTCTAAGGGAAGGACGATGGGATACAGAGGGAGAGAAATACTATATTGATGGTATCTTATAAAAAAATTCTACCAAAAGACAGTTTCTAAGAAGCAAACAACTAATTCTGTGAATTACTACGAGAATAGTTGCTCCATTCATAAAATGTCATCCACATTGCAAGTTAGTGTCTTTGGATAATTTTTGAAATAATGTTGTTTAAATTCTTTGGATTTCTTTCTAACTTGCTGCTAATTTTCAGGATTCATTTGTTGTTTTATGCTCTTTTATGATTTGTTACCTAGAGGTAAAATACCTGAGCTAGTGTCCAGAGGGGAACTCATTCTGAAAGTCTAAGTCATTATAAACTAGAAACTCTTAAGGCAATTGGTAATAAAAAGATTTTCAAAATAAATGTATGGAAGTAATGTAAGTGTAGATTTTTCTGTTTGATTTTTTGGTTGACTTTTAATTTTCATATTTCTCAGGAAATGAAAAAAAAAATTGCTGTTAACATTGGTTCAGCACTTAATATTCTGTTGGAATGTGAAGAGATACAAATGCAACACAACCAAAGTAACACATGTGGTAATTAACTGAAGGCTTACACTAGGGAAGGGTTCGACTTCGTGCTTGTTTGTTATCTGCATTTTTTCCCTGCTTATTTATCAGTCACATCTTCATTACTAAGGGGCTTCTGGTTCTTTCAGTCTCTTTCATGACATGTAAATTCTCTGCCTAAATTTTTCTGAGGGAGTTTCTCTGATGGGTGGTGTGGAAGAATTAAATATTTGCAGGTCGTAATCTCAGAGAGAATTAATGAAAGCAAATGAGAACTTCTCAGAGAAGGGAAAGGAAATTACTATACCCATCACTTGTTGCCTAATTTTTAACTTCTTGAAACTATTGATATTTTAAATGTAAAACTGAGCATTCATGTATTATGAGCTTAAGTATAGCCAGCAAGCCAGAGAAGATAAACAAGGTTAACCCATCTGGACTTCAAGCAGAAGCTCAAACACCATTCCAATTACTTTTAGAAGTGAGCCTCTAATACATGCCAGGAAGGTTTTCTAGAATTTACCCTTTCAGAACACCCATCTAAAAAGGAAAGAAAAAAAATCTCTTTATGAGCTGCAAAATGCCCTCATTTGAAAGCCCAAACCATCCCAGATTTTGGCAGCTGGTTCTGTTTTCTGCATCAAGCTCAGAACAGTTTGCTGACGATTTTCTCCAGAAAATTATTCCTAATTTTATTGAAGATGGCAGCACATTGTCTGGGTTTGGTTGTGGGTTTTTTTGGTTTGTTTTTTTTGTTTTTTTAATTATTACAGCAAGTTTCCAAGAGAACTTAGAGTAATTTTTTGAGGCTATCTTGACACGATCTAAAGTTCTGATGTAGATTGTTTGTAACTTCAAAATTATGATCCGCTCCCAAAAGTTTGGAAAGACTACAGATCTTCAAGAGTTTTGCTTTTCTTTTTCCAAAGTGGTTTTCCTAAAGTAAAATGAAATATTCAATGTTGTGCCAACTGGCATCATTAATTGACTTTTTTTTTAAATTTCCAAAATATGATCCATTCTGATCACATCTCCAAGTGTTTTCCTTGACTCAGATGTTTAAAAACCCCAAAATTCTCTCACAAAATTACTTCTCTCTAGAAGAAGCAGCTTTAATTTACCTTGTTTTGAATTCCATCTTAAATTTCCAGTGTCTCTAGTATTAATGTGAACTAAGCAGAACTATTATTTTCCCTCTCCTGTCTATTCACACAGCTAAATAAATCTCATTTTTCCTAATAACTCAGATGTTATTTCACTGCTTGACTCAAAACCCAGCAGCAGTATAAATGTATTTGTTGCTGCTGTTAGCCTGTTAGCCTGTTAGCTGTAGCTCTTCTGATGGAAAAGCAGCACTGCTTATTTTCAGGCTTGAGACAATTTTTTTCTTCTTTTTATAACTCTCTTAAAAAAGTTACATATATGAACCTTCAGCCCTATCTTATGGTAACATCTTTTCCAAAGTGTTTTTCTCTGATTTTATCTTTCTCAGCTGCAAAGAAGTAGCTAACAAGTTTGCTCCCTTTCTCTCTTGTTCTTCTTTTTACATCCTGAGCCAAATGTCTATTTGTTAGGCATAATGGTTGTAGTAGTACAAATATCAGGTTTTAGATCTTAAAGGGAAGCAGCTTTCTGCAAAACTTTGAAGTACTTTAATACTTCCCTCCACTGTCCCCACTACCTTCTCCCTTATTGTCCATGAAATTAATCAAAACCTTTCCAAAGTATTTTTGTGAGACATCAAAAAGTCAGTGAGCAATTTGTATTCTGCATTTTGGAAGAGAGAAATTTAGATTTAGCTCTTTATTCTTAGCTCTTTATTCTGAATGATTTGGACAGGAGCTTGGATGAGGCTTCCAAATGCAAAGCCATTTGAGAGACTCTTGCTGATTTTGGTGAGAAATTCTAATAGAGTCTATAACGATTCCTTAGTTAATGGGTCATCAGAATTTGTTCCTGACTAACTTGACAAACTTATAAAAAAAATCTCCCCCTCAATTGTAGTATTTTACAGAATTAGTTTAATCTTTGCAGTCAGATTATGAGGTATGTGTCTGCAAGAGTTTCCCCATCCACCCTGGCAAAAATTATGTTCTTTTTAGTGGCAACTGAATTCCAGCACAACCAGGATCACTGAGCAGGCTCCTGTGTGTGAGACTCTCTGCAAAATGGTGCACAGAGGTGGGGCTGTTCCCTCGGGCCTGGGTATATAAAAATAACATTAAAATAACATTAATATGAGATTGATAATATATGCTTATATGTGGATGGTTCTGCCACTGCTGAAACCACATGGAATTATACGGGACTGGAAGATTTAGAATGTGGCTACCAAATCTTAAAGATATGCAGGGATCTGAGGGATTCAGCAACATGAAATTTGATCAGCAGAGGCAATTTGAGAAAGCCCAGCACATCTGCTGACCTTTCCTGAACAGAAGGATTATCTGGAGGGCTTCAGGTATTTAAAAATATCTGGCAAGCAGCGTGGCCTCTAGATGTGCTGTGACTGTAATATAGGGATGGTAATTAGTTTCTGTCAAACTTTCCCCTTCTAATTAGTTCATGTCAGTGTTTTAGTAAGTGCCACTTATTTAAGCATAGCTAATTTAAAACTAATTTGGCTATCTTGCTTAGGCAGCTGCCCAATGGTGTCAGCAGGAGTTTTACTTCAGACAAACTGCTTGGGCTTTTACCCAGCTGCTCAGCCAGACTTTTGTAGCTCACACAAAGATCTGTGCTGAAGGAAAAGTGCTGTTATCAGATAGCTGAAAACCAATTTAATGGTGTTTTTGTGAGCTGCTGCCACCTCCATAAAGACTGCTGTATATGCCAACCATTTGGAAAGGAGAAAGTTTCTCATTCTGTGCCTTTGGCTTCAGTGGGGCAATAAAAACATGGTAGTATTCAGCCTCATCCACAGTTTGAAGGTATCTTACACACAAAAAATTGAGTGCCTATAAGTAGTTACACTATCTAGCATTTATTTGTCAATTTGCATGCATAAATGATTATAGCAGTTTCAATAAGAACTGCAGTTTTAATCTGCAGGTAAAAAAGGTATAATTCCTAAAGCAGTTTCGTTTTGAGGTTTTCATCTTTCTTTAACTCCTCATTATCTTGTTTTGTTGTAGTTATGATTATTTTGATAGCATCTTCTGGTGCTTTTTAATCCATCTGGTTAGGAAGATAGCTATTAAGATAGTAAGAAAAATCAATATGAATGAAATGTAACATTTTAAAATCGGACAGTTTGAACTTTGGGATCTTTTTTGAAGGATTTGTAGATAATTCTGGCAATTCCAATCATCCTCAATGGTCTTTCTCCCCTTGGTGAAACAGTGCTGGCTTTTAGATAAAGCAAGAAAATAGAAAAATGGAGTTGCAGGTTTTGTACTTTCCCTTGTGGTTGATGATTTACTCTGCAACCTTTAGAAATCCACTGGAATATGTGTAGGCTTTCCAATAAACTGGATCAATCAATTCCAGCTTAATCAAAATGGGGCATGTGTTGGCTTTTTTTGTTCTCTGTGCATTACTTATCTAGTTGTCAATACACAAATAACACTTGGAAGATGTTAACGCACGTGGTCCTGAGGACTGTATGGTGCTTTAGAATTGGATAAATCAACACAGAGGTTTATTTGCCTATTGCATGATGGTGTTTTGAAAGCTGAGATCCATCAGGCATCCTTTAGATCCTCCAAAGCAATGTTTTATGTATATAGGAAATTAAGTAAGAAACTTATATGTAGGAAATTTAAATAGTGCCTGCATCTAATTTGCTGCTACATTCACACACACATTCTGCTTACAGGACAGCCTTTAGTTACCTTGGGAAAGCCAACTTTTTCCTTTCCCATTCTTTAAAAAGCCTTTGTAATTCAAGACTCAAACTGATAAAAGAAACAAAAAAATAAAGACAAGATATGTATGTGCTGTTAATATTCCTGAAGTGGGGATAAAGAGGAAAAAGTAAAGTGTGTGTATTATTTCACACATACAAGGCATCTGAGCTCTTTAGAGAGCTGAAGAACATTTCTTGCTCTCCACACAACACATGCATCTGTCACAGCTCCTAACCTGGCGTTTAGGCACAGCCTTTCTGGGATCACAAAAATACAAAATACAATTATTCTACCTCGTACTCCTACAGGAACATCTATGCTAAGACCTGATGATTGAAACATCTAAACATCTGATCTGGGCTAATTAAAATATGACATTTTGGATGGGAGCAGTCCTTGCTATTTCAGTGGATGTTGAAGCTCTGCTCTCAGCTGTCTGCCTGCATCCCCTGCATGCTGCTTTCCTCCCAGGTAGCTCCTGGCTGCCGAGGACTTGCCCTGTGCATTAACTATTAACCAGGCATCAAGGCAAGGCCCTCCTTTGGGGACTGGCTGCAGTTTATTTGCTCAGTGTGTGCAGAGCTCTGTGCCTCAGGCACCAAACCGAGCAGTACCTTGGTCTTGAACTCCCTGCTATGGGGCTGCTGAGGAGTGAAGTTGCCTGAAGGGAGCTGTGTTTCAGCAGAGCTTTTGTTCTGCCTGCTTGGGCTTATCCAAGGTAATGCCTGTAATGGGCTTGGAAAATACTCCATGCCTGGCACTCACCTGTTTTCTGTGTCATGCGTGTGAACCAGACAGGCATGAGTACAACTGAAAACTACTTCAGGTTTTTTTTTTCCCCCAAACCTTTCAGTCTTGGGGTCTTGAGCTAAAGTATGAACTATTTGGTGACAGAGCCTTTAAGCCAAGTGGCACTTTGAATGGCGTTTACATATAATTAGTCAAAACATTGCCTCTTCAACAACTGTCTGTAGCATGCAAAAGAAAACCCACTGGAGTATTCATGCAGTGGATGATTGCTGCCTAAAACACATAGGGGGAGAGAAGATGAAATTAAGATGAGAGTACATGTTATTAAAAAGAAAAAGTTAAAAACTGATTGCTGAATTACTTCAGGAGGACCAGAAGGATTCACACTATCCAAATAGCTTTGGCATAGGGCAAAGGGGGCAAGGACTCAAATCCTTACTTGGGAACTGTTGGCTGAGTTTACGGAATGGACTTTTTCAGGTTGAACGTAGGAGCCAAAGTTTGCCAGGGTCCTCAGTCCTAATTTGTTCTAATTTACACATTTGAGAGGTGCATAAGAAGAGCAATGTTTGATCCATCCCATTACAGACACATTTCTGTTAATATAATGGAGACGTTCACATGTGCTGTTTGGTGTATCAGCATGAAAACACACTCCATGTCTATTAGCTAAACCAGTTTTAAATGTAGACTTCATGAGATCAAAGATGATTTCTAGCATTTGTTTACCACAGCCTGCAGACTTATTAAAATTATAAAATCTATTGATCATCTTTCATCTTTTATCAGATAAACAGCAGTTTTCCGTGAGTGAGAGAAGTTCTGCTCTTAGATAATGCAGCCCAAGGTGGAGGGAATAATGTCTTCTCAGCAGGTGCCAGGAATAATGGAATATTTCTTTTTTTAAGCTTTGCATTACTGTTTCAAAGGCAGTGAGGGCTATTGCTGCTGGGACCTCCTCTGCTTTTCTCCTACTTTTTCCCTTTTTACTGCCTGGATTTTGTATTTTGTAATCAAATGGCATGGGTATGTCTTCTTAGTTGTTTACCTCCCCACCATCTGAGATTTATTACAATTTCTGTAATAGTAAATTATTTAAAAAATGCAAGCAGAAGTTGGGAAATCTAGAAATGTGAATTAATAAATATCTTTTTAACTTTTATTCTATTTGTCTTTCTCTGACCGTACTACATGCCCGTCCCTAGATGTTCTACACACACGTTTCCTCTATAAGAAAAAAAGGCTTTGTGTTTGTACCTGTCACATTCAGAATTACACTATTGCAACTTAAGGGCTGGCAAATTTCCTCTCTTTAAAACACTGAATTTGTTGAACGACAGGAATAACACTTGCGATATTATTTGAGAGATGTATAACCTCCCTGCTGCAAGAAAGATCTGGTTAAAACTGCTGCTCCTTCAAGATAATTTAAAACTTTGAGTGGAGAAAGGAATAATACAAATCCTTTTATTGGAATTATGAGACTCAAGTTGTCTTTTTTTTTCCCCATGTAATTCCTTTCATATAGAGGCTCTCTGAACTGTCAGTAGTCTGGGAAGAGCAATGGTAATTGCAACTAAATTTTAAGAAAGGGTTTTTCAGCAGCCTTCTTGCTTGGGTTCATCAAACAATAATGGACTTGAACACATTTAATTCCTGAATTTTTGTTGCTGATGACCTTCTTAGCCAGTTTATAAGTATGAATATAATGCAATTCTGTGGCATGCAGGCTCTAAAATTTACATCAAGCCCCAGGTTTCTGAGTAACAGGTCTGAAGTTTCTGGCATGGTAGTAACTGCCTGTGCAGTTACCATTAAATACAGACAGCTTGCCTGTTGAACTCGAAATTTAAGAAAGAACATAATGTTTTATTTAGATTCTTCTTCAATAACATGTCTGAGTCCATGACAGGTGATATCTAGAGAACTGATCATAGCCATGGCAGTTCTGTCAGCTCCAGAAAGGCGTTGATGGCTTGTTCTCTGAGGGGAGAAATAAGTCAAGAAAGCAAGCCATTAAACCAGCACCATATATCTGGGTGGCTGTATGTGTGAGAGTGAGACATTCTAGAGTGCAAGGAGCTGACAAATCTAAGTGTCTGTGCCCTCTCATAAGGGAAGAGTAGGGGTGACACTCTGCTGTAAGGAAATACACCTTTGATGTGTCTTTTTTTTTCAGAGAGGACTGTTCTTGTTGCTTATCCCAAGGTGTAGGTCATTGCTGTGGTCCTTCTTCTCCAAGAGAACCACTGCTGGTGGGTGGCTTGTGTGGATTCATGGAAGGAGAGAGGCCTCAGTGCCATGTTCAGTATGTAAGATGTCAAAAAGTAGCTGTGTGAGTGCTCAAATTAGTCTAGGTTGGCTACCCCAGACTTTTGGCCCTTATCAGCACCTCAACAGGTATCAGTGTTGCAGTATGAATGGAACATCTGAAAGCATCACCCTAAATGGACTCTTGTGAAAGCAGACAGAGAGAAGCCATGGTGCAAATTAGTCAAACTATGCTAAAATTAGCTTCTTGATAGTTGACATTACAGTGAGTCAAACAATTTTGGTCTTGCAATGCAGACAGGACTGTGATTTGTGTCTTTACCTTGTCCCTGAATTATGTGATAGCCTTTGGTTTTGGCTGGGCTATAACGTGATTTGGGAATTTGGCTTGGCACCATCTACGCTGCAGAATAAATGATGTTCCCAGCATGTCTGAGCAATTATCTGATGAGTACCTTATCCTCCTTCACTAAAGACTATTTTTAAGCTTTCAATGAATCAGCACTTGCTACTCATCTCGCTGTTTTCATTAATCTAACAATTCCTTAGGAATTGGAAATACTTCATAACCCATAATAGGTCCTCACCTTCCTCTCCTGAAGTAGTATGTTCTTGTAATTTCTATTCTAATGGGGAAATCAAAGTGCAGAATGGCTAATTGTTTTTCAGAAAGTCTCTGTCAAAGTCAGCAACAGAACTCCTAATTGCCTCATCCATCAAATATGTATCTTTCCATGCTTGAATTCATGATGAACTAATAGAATGGAAAACCAGACCAAAGCAGGCAAGAAACTTTTAAAGTACATCTCAGGAGCTTTGCTCATGAGCTTTCAGTTAAAGCAAGGGGAAGTTGTTTCATGTTGCTGGTTTTGCACAAAAACTGCAATATAAGTAGAAATTCATATTAAGATAAAAGTACCTCCACACCAGCTGCTGCAGCAAGAATGAAAAGGAATGGAAGATAATTGCAATGCTGAAGCGTGTAGTAGGTGAGTTGTAAGATACTCTACATGCCTTTACAACCACCAAATTGAAAGAAATTTAAAAATCATCAACCACAACCAACCTGACTGACAGAACTTGGATGTGTCTGAGTGTCATGGCCAGTATGGAAAAGCCCAGACACAGCCGTGTGACACAGAATATGGTTAATATTCATTTGGTAACTCATAACAGGATGCTGGGAATGCTGAAATTTTACTGAATATTGGAGTCCAAAAGGCCACAAGTGAAGAAGATAAGGAGCAAATGAGATACATCAGTGAGGATTTAGGTTAAGATAGAAAGCATTGGAAAAGGCTTAACTGATATTAGATATAAGGTTTGTGTCTAGTTTTTAAAGTGGTACTCTCTATGATCCTTGTTACTGGCAATGCCAAAGATATGCTGGAAACCACAAGGCAGCGGGATTTTGCTTAAGCAACCATCTGTTGCATGAAAACTGGCTTTACCTTCAAGGAGCTGAGCATCAACAGCTGGCACTTGAAGGGGATAAGATGAACATAACCTCCTTGTTCTGAAGTGAACTGACAGAAGGATGTTGTGGCCAGGAGGAAAATCATGCTTTGAGTCTCTTTTTCTCTTGAAAAGGCAATACTGCAACTGCAGCATTAAATTAGAGGCTTCGGTGGAGAAAGTGCATTCATTGACCTTCCTGATTTGTTTTTTATTTCTAGCAACATTTTAATAGGGAAGTACTTTTTTTTCCAAGCAAAATACACCTGAAAAGCAGGAATAAAGTCTTGAGTTTCTGTGAGACTGGATAGCATGTCTGCATCAGCCCAGATGTCTGTCCTAGGATTACTGCTGGGTAGCCAACCCTCAGGTGGCCTGCTACTGATCTTAGCAGAGCAGCAGGATGATGAACATTTGACTGCCTCAAAATGTTGGCATCTGTAACTGGAAATGTTTGTAAATTTAAAACAGCAGGGGTTTTCCAAGGTGTTGAAAAGGAATGGGGAAGAGTGGGTAGCAGAGGAGCCACCATAAGTTTTCTCCAGATGTAGAGGCTGAAAATGTTTTGAATTCTTCCCCTTCGGGCTTGCCTTGAGTACCAGAATTAGAGGGGCTTTCAGGAAAGCCATGTGTGGGTGTAGATAATGAAAGTATGGTAAGGCTACTGTCTTCAAATTAATACAGAGAATAAGTTCAATAATGTCATGAGGTCTGAGGCTGTGATACTAATTTTCCTCTTGTACAGGAAAACCTCAGTGCCTCTCACACTGCTGGCTGTCACTTGGTGCTACCACATACCTTTCCCAAATGTGGTCCTTTTGGATCCTGGTCTGTCACTGATCTGCCACATGAACACCAAATGGCCATTGCCTGTTTCTGTGCCTGTACCTCTTGTTACTTGTGTGCTTGGGTTCTGATTGTGTTGCACCTCATACAGTGTATTAATGAATACACTAATTGAAGCTAGGGTTAACTAGAAACACAAATCTGCAGGTCTGAGGCTCATGCAGTCTTTTGAGGACAGCTGCTGTATTTAAGCAGGTTCACATGTAACACCATGAGCAGTATCATTGAAAGCTCCAGTGATTGATGGCTGGGCCTCAAGACTATTTAATGATTTACAATGGCAATCAACTCTTGCTGTTATCATTTTATGGGCACTGAACATTCATCAATGAGAAATACAACCCTTACAGCAAAGCAGGTTGCTATTGGGAGTTCCATGTGGAGG
Source organism: Sialia sialis (assembly GCA_009812075.1). Classification (NCBI taxonomy): domain Eukaryota; kingdom Metazoa; phylum Chordata; class Aves; order Passeriformes; family Turdidae; genus Sialia; species Sialia sialis. Next base: position 20,563,120 of record VRYO01001681.1, on the reverse strand, counting down.
TCAACTGGACAGTTGAGTACCTCTGTCAAAAGCCGCTGGGTAATTTAGAGAGCTTCATGGGTTTGGTTTGGGTTTTTTGTTTAAAATTTTCCATCAGTCTCCAGAGACAGTGCTGTTTTCTCACCACAGCATCTTAGAGGCTGCATCTCTTCCACTGCTGACTTGTTTAGGGTCAGAGAGTTGCTTCGACACCGAGGCTGTGACTCCTTTTGTTTTCAATGTTTTTGCACACTCCTTCTGGTATGCGCAAGTGCCAGGCTGCTTTCCCCTCAACTCAGCAGAAAACGCTGGCACTGCTGATCTCTGTGACAGAGCAACGGGTGACAAACTGCCTTGTCATTTCAATCAAAGCCACCCACACTTGTCATTAGGTTTATCCAGGGTTAAACTGTTCATTACATGCCGGCCCAGCTGCCAGGGGTGGCTGTTTTTCTTAATCTCGTGTCATAACTGCTGTAGGTTGGAGGCGGGGATGGAGGCACCTGCTGGCTCAAGTGACAGTTTTATTCTGGGAGCTGCAGACTCAGCTGAAACACAAAACAAATGGGGACACAAATTAGTGGGCCTGCAGTTCACAGGGACAATGTGTTTTGCCAAATTTAGTGTTTGTTTAAATGAAATTATACAGCAGCTCTCATCTCCTTCTGCTTCCTATATGCCCTAATTTTGGACTTCTCTGGAAACTTTGGTTTTCTATATTCCCCTTGTACCCTTCTCTCACATGAAACTGCTTTTTGGTGTTGCTAGGGTTTCTTTTTCTTTGTCTTCTTTTTTTATTTTTTTTTTTTTTAATTAGGAGTCCTTAATGCTTAACTGGAATATATTTGACAAAATTTTTGGTTAAAAAAGGCAAATATATAAGAAGAGATTATATCAACTCAGATAGTGTAACCTATTTCACACTGTAACAGTGTAACTCCAAATACATTTTATTTTATTTTTGTCATGTTATGTCTCTGGATTCTAAACTTATTTTTCTTCATCTTGCCCAATAGTGTTAGGGCAATACAGTTCACTGCCTTATCTCTTGGAAGTGGGAATCTTGTTTTGAGTCTGACACTGGCAAGCTTTGCCTACCACTCTCTACAGCTAAGTGGAAATAAAGAGTATCTTTAGATTTTTCTTTATGTACTGTGCTGTTATTTGTAAAAAGCCCACCTGGACTCCTGGGAGACAGCTACTCCCTGAGTAGCTAAGGGAGAATAGAATAATTAGATTTAGATTTATTTTTATTCCAACCACTGGAAAGAAAATGTCTGCATTTGAATTATTTTGAGTAAATACTCTATGATAGATATATATTTTTTTATATTACAACATTTACAGGTGAATTAAAACTTTAATTTTCAGAGTATATTCAAGTACTGGGTATAGTGCATGAGTATTTTTTAAAAATATAAACTACCTAAATTCTGGCAATACACCAACTATTCATTGCTATGGGATAAATGACCCAAATATCCTAAGCAATTTCAATAACTCAAGTTTTAAACCATTACAACTTATTACAGCCTGTTTTCTTATATCCTCCTATTTTAATCAACCCAATATAGACAAAGAAGCATTAAATACCTATATAGTTAAGTCTTGCATCTATTTTATGTTATTTTTAATACAGCATTGACATGTACAATACCACATATATAAAATACTGGGATATTTTTTAGGAACTTCCTAATATTTTTCAGTCAGGTCCTTTATTTGCAAGGCAGAGCAGGTGAATCTTTTGGCCTGACACAGTGAGGGACATGGATCTAGACCTTCCTTTGGGGTGGATAAGAGCAGTGAGATCTCAATGCCTGCACAGAGTCAGGCCCTCTGTTGTTACCTGGGATTATGGGGCTGCAGATAGTTTGAGTTTGGCTGGAATTTTTTACTGGGTAATTTAAAATGGGAAAGTTTCCCTGTGGGATGTACATGGAGTGGGGAGAAAGGGTAAGATTAAAAGGAGGGGAGGAGAGACTGAGGCAAATGTTCTGTCAAGGTTAGGCTTCTTGCAGAGACAGCTGAGATGAGAACAAAAGGGGAAGCATCAGAGGGTAAGCAGCAAAGTATAGGGTTAAGGGGAGAATTGTAGGGATGATGGTCCAGTAACTCATCTTTATATCACCCTTTTCATGTTGGAAATGATCCTGGGAAGCCAAGCTGTGTTCAGAGGCAGGATGAGATTCAAACATTGCTTTGATGGTGACCCCTAAGGCAAAGGTAGAATGACCTTCCTAAAGTTTTGCTTACATGGATGAGGATGAGCACAGAATCCCAGAGAGAGCTCTGGATTCATCTCATGAGGGTTGTGATGGTTGAATCTCACACAGCATCAAGCTGTGATAGAGGTACCTTCCTTGCAGGTGAGTACATAGGTTTGGATAAACATACATGTTGTCTCCATCAGAACTGTCCACACCAGGATTTGTTTTCCTGCCTTTTAACACTTTGTGCCTTTGTGTCCTCAGGATTTCAGTTATTCATTGCTTGCACATAAGTAATCTTTACTGTTCCTTGGGATTGAACCATTACTGTGAATGACACAAAACCAGCAAATGTGCTGCTCATTCCCCAGGAACAGGAAGAGCAGAATTACTCAGTAAAATATTATTAATTTTCTCCAAAAAGGAATGGAGGATGGATTTATTTGAATCACTTTTCCGGGTGCTACACAAAACAGAGAGGAGGGAGGTATTGTACCTGATAGAGTACTGGTTCTGTGAAGGGCACAGTGAAGCCCAGAAAAAAGTATCAGTAGGATGTGCAGGTGAAAATTTGAGTCTGAAGAGATGATCAGTGAGGACCTGTAAGAATTGATATGGATATTGCTAATTAATATCATGTTTAATAATGGTAGAAAAATTGAGTATGTGAATAAAACTTACAGACTACACAGGCTAGGAACATGTCTTCAATGCAGAAGCAGTCTGCAATATCAGATAGAGTTTCATGGACATATGATAGACATACAATAACTCATCCAATGTCCTATTTATCCTTGTTTTTGAACTTCCAGAACATGACAGCTTTATTTCCCTGCAGATTTTCTTTATAGTTAACCAAACAGTGGTGCTACTTAACTCATGGGTTCCCTTCCCTCCTGTCTGAAGCACAAGAAAAAATTAAATGTAGGTTGGTATCTGAAATTCAGCCAAATTTGCACCAGCTTTAATGATGTTGGTATTCACTGACTGCTGTGTGAATTACATAATTCTTAATTTTTAAAAATTGAACACAAGTATTGCAGTGCTTTGTATCCTTAGCTATGTTTTACTCCATAACGAGGTATCGAGCCAGTGTAATTCAGATATGTCAGAGATCTCGTGTTTGCTGCTGTGCTGCCTTCTTCCTCAGTAAACAAGAGATCACTGTTTCCTCTTTAAAACAAAACCAGAGAAGTGTGTTCTAGTGTTTCCTCCCCTTCACGCCTGTTGCCAGTTTAACCTGGATTTCCATGCCCTGCTCAGTGTTTCCCTGAGTGATTTTTATTGGGTGCATCATGCATACATTTACCTTCAATATGTGTCAATGAGTATCAAAAGAAGCACATTATTAATATCAAATATGAAATGCTTAATTGTCATTAATATATTAACATTGGATCCTGTTCCTTGAGTGTATTGTGAAGTTTGCAGGGAGCAGGATGAGAATCTTAGTCCAATCCTTTTTTTCTGGTATTTTTAGTCAGTGCTGAAAGCATAAAGTTTGCAGGGAAATATGGCTCTTGGAGGGAAGGTGGCAGTTGAAAGATGGTGGCTTGGCTTTTGTGAAAATGTCCAAAATGGGCATTAATCTCTGTCTGGCTGCATAACTAAACAGTCCCATGAAACATTTGCTCACTCCTGTCTGTTACAGAACTGCCAGTGTGTCATGTTTTTCTCAAGTATCTTGTGCTTTTGTTTTCATTTACTTTTGAATGCAGTCTATTTATATAACCCTGGCCTTTTTTTTTTTTTTTTTTAATTTTAAAGAGTGTAGGGTTGGCAGTTCTGTGCTTCTGCTCTACCACGTCCTGTCTAAATTTGCTTTTACCTTTTCAGTAATCATGTGCTTGCCTGCCCTCTACACATTTTTATTTGTCCTTCTGGAGCTGGCACAGGAACCCTTGCTGTATTTGTAGCTTTGGGAGTTGCTGAATGCTTCTCAGTGGTCTGTCTCAAATTTTTGACCACACAGCACCTCGTGGATATTGGTCTGAAATCTGCAGATGTGAGATTAACTGGAAAGGTTTCTGCAGCAGGAAGGGGTGTAGTGGCAAGGAGGTAGCCCTAGGTGGGAGAAAGTTCTGTAAACTCCACCAAGAGCCAGAGCATCCCCAGCTGTGACTCTGGGACACCCCTGGGCAGTGGAACAATCATCCTGGCAACGTGGAGACTGAAAACAAGCGGCAGAAAACCCCACGGAGAGTCAGAAAGACGATGACTTCTGTGAACTGGGGTGTTTCCGTGGGTGAGGCTGCCTCCCGTGGGGTCACCTTTTATCGTAAACAGCTGCAAGCAGCTGGGCTGGGGTTTGCCAGGCAGAGCTGAGCCACACAAAACTCAGAGCTGGCTTTGTGCTCAACCACCTGGCTCAAATCTGCACCCTGAGGGACCTGTGCCACTCGCCCTTTGGATTGCAGGCTGGGGATTTGGGCCTGTGCAATAGAGATGAAGGTGGGAAATAGCCCAGAGAAGATCCTGGGGCACTAAACCACATAAGGGTTAAAATAAATGGTTTTATTGTCATTCAGTTGTTGAATTTTCTTCATCTGAAACAGCACAGATAAAATTAAAATTCAGGATGCTACAAAGTTTCTTGTATAATTGTAGTAAATTAAATAGATATATTATGACCTTTCAATACCAGCTTGGCAAAGAGATGTTATGAAATCATACTAGAAATTAGATCCCAAAACAGAGAGACTTAAAACTCTTTTCCAGAGTGAAGTGGAACCTTTTATCTGCTTCATTTGGGGTGTATTTTAAGAACTTTTTCTAACAACCAGAAGATCCTTTGATTTAGAAAAATCATACTGTTTGATATTTTAAAAAGAGACTTCACAAGAATTAAAAAGGAAATATCGCATGAAAGTGTACATGGTTTTATCTTTCCTTTGATATTTCCGAAAAAACTGCCCCCCCACCCCCCCGCCAAAAAAAAATCTAAGTTTAAATTTTTCAGAAAGAAAATGCTTGCAAATTGTAATTTCCTCCAAAGATGTGCTCTGAGCTGTTGTGCTCCATTATGGGCATTTCAGCAAAGACAGAGTGTTCCTTCTTTTTTAATGATACAATGGATGCATGTCAGCAGCATGAAGTATTAAAACTGCATTTTTGCCACTCTTTAGTGCCACAAGATCTTGTTTCTGTAAAATAAAACCAACAGGAGTGCCTGCAATGAAAACACCATTTTTATTCATGGCAAATTGATAAACATGACTTGAACTTTTTAGCATGCAAACTCAGTGGGCAGTCTGGGCCACCAGAAGACATGAATTTCCATCACTGGAGTGTCTTAGAGCACAAATACCAATTTCTGCAAAGTGCACCAGGAACAAAATAATTGAGCTTTTTAGCTTTTTTGGGTGAGTTATCAGGTTCATCTCAAGGTTGAAAAGGATGTTCAAGGAGGCAATTAACTTAGCAGTTTAAGTTAAAGCTTTGGTTTGCTGCTTTGAGGAGGATGTAATCTGGGCCCTGGGCAGTTACTTGTCCTTTCGCACAAATGAACATGTCAAGCATGAAATTTAATGTGTTCTTACTTTTGCAAAGAAAAATGTTCTTGTAACATGGTCTAAGTACCAAATGCAACGTAATGTGTGCTCACAATTGCAGACTTTATGGTCAAAAGAAAATGAGAAATAATGTGTTAATTCTTAAAAATACTATTATTATAAAGTACTTTCTCTCTACTTCTGCTAACAATTTCGCCCTTTTTATTACAAACATTAACAGGGTCTATTTAATGTAGCTTGTCTACTTTATCATCTTGCTTTCTTGTGCCCTACATTTTTGATATTTGAGGCTCTGCTATCTATTAGGCTCTCCTAGTGCAGTGTTTTGAAGGAGAGATGCAACATGCTCTCCTGCAGACTTGGCTTTCAGATTAACTATTTGGCTTCTGCGACTGGCTGCTGGGTTTTGACAAGTACTCAGTCGCTAGGCACATTATAAATAAACAGAGCATGAAGCAAACATCTGATTTCGTGGCTCTTTTGTCCATGCAGTTAAGGACACACTGTAAAGTACCACACAAACTCCCCAATAATCTAAGATACCATATGCTGTGTTCATTTATTGCCCTGATTTTTTTATCCTCCGAAGAACACATCTCTGATTTGTCATTAATTTCTCACCTGTCTCAAAAATGTGATCATTTTTCTTCAAACCTTGACTGCTGGGGTTCATGTGGTTGCCCAGGTCTTTAGGGATTTTTCTTCAAAATATAAATACACCCTTTTTTTAACATGTCAATGACCGAAAAATATGGAGGTGCTTATGAGAGAGAGCCTGATTAGAAAGAAAACAGAGGATGCTGCTATTTTGTCATGATCTTGGGATATGAGTTGTGAATGAATGTAGTCTGCAGCATTTTTGATTGCCTGTGATAATAGATGTCCCAGATAATTGATTGTAGAAATAGATTGTAGTGTATTAGGCAGAGCTACCACGTGGATGAGAGTACTAACAAGTGCATGTTGTTTTAAGTTTCAGTACTTCATGATCTGGCAAAGCCCAGACTGTATGCAGGAAAACATCACACTGTCACCCAGAAAAACAGATTTTGGCCAGGGAGAGCAGCCCTGTCTCTCTTTGCAAGATGCATCCTTGCTGTGTGCCTGAGGCATCAGCTGTTCCCAGCATGTTCAGGGATGCTTCCTGAGCTGCAAGTGGGGCTTGCCCACTGCTAGGGCTGTTTACCACTAGCAAGAACAGGACAGAAAATGCTGAACAGATGAAATGCTTTAATTTTCCACTGTTTTGTGTGTATTGTTTAAGTCTCTTCCTTTAAACAGAGGAGTAAAATTATAAATGAATCTGTAGTTCCTCTCTGCTCAAGTGGAAAATATGTTATTGTCTATTTTCATGAATCCATTCGAAGCTGCTTACTCTTCTTTTCCATAGAGAGAAGAAATGGCTTGGGTGAGGTATGTAGATATAAGCACACATATAAAAATATGTATAGGGTTATGTGGTGTATCCATGAATGTAGATATACATAAATATATGTACATACACCCTTGCTCTGTGGTATTGCACCTACGTTTATGTGGAAGGGAAAGACAGTGAGCATGTTGCACCTAAATGAGAGAAAATGGCAATGGGTGTACCAAAAGTTTGAGGCTCTCACTTGAACTGAAGAGAATCACCGATTTAGCCAAGTCCTGCAGCTCTGGAAGGTGGCAGGAAGGGAATCCTATTATATCTCAGTATTTCTTTCAGTATATCTGTCACTGGCTTATCAATAGTCAGTCACTTCAGGAGGAGAACGCTCTGAAGCTACATAAATGCAAAATAATGGGGCAAAGGCAATACCAGCATTGTCAAATTGAAGATGTTTATCAAAAGTTCAGTATAGATTTTTATTTTGATTATTCCAACTCCACCAACGTGTTTGGAATGAAGGGGTGAAATGTTCTTGAATAAGAAGAAAACCTTCAAATAAGATGTGTTGACACTTTTGCATCTCTGGCAGCAGCTAATATTGGAAGTTCTAAAATATCACAGCTCTGTGAGCAGTACTGTATTTTGTGATTACCTAGAATTTGTATTTCTTGTGAGAAAGATATAGCCTAACTTCATAAAACTTGAGTTTAAACTTCTGAATGACAAAGTGTTTTGTTGCTTGCTCACAGGAGCCAGTACAGTATATTCCAGAGAGCACAAACAGGGCTTTTTTTGCCCTTTGTCATAATAAATTGACTTGTTTTTCCCTAAATCTATAGAGTCAATTATTCAGATTGAAACTTTCCAGTTGCTCATTATGGAGGAGTGGGAGTTGGCGAGAAATATTCAGAAAATTCATAAAAGAGGAGAGAGAGTTTGTGTACCAGTGGTTGTTCTATACGGGTATGAATTTGATTTTGTGTCTGGCAATTTTGAATGCAGAGTCAAAGCTGCCTTTTGTTATTAAAAAAAAAAAAAGAAAAAAAAGAGAAAAAAAGAAAGAAAGATATTTTGCCTTTTAAAAAAATGGAAGAAAGTTATTTTGCCTTTTAAAAAAATGGAAGAAAGGTATTATTGCCTTTTAAAAAAATGGAAGAAGGAAAACCAACTTGTCACCATCCCTTTCTTGCCTTAGCCTGTCTGGCAGCCTGTCTGCCCTGTTGCAGCCATAGTCTGGCACTACAACTCAAGATCATTTAGTGTTTTTTTCTTTTTTCTCCAAGCTCCCAGGATGTGCTGACAGCCAAATTTTCCAGCTCAGGGGCAGAGGTGCAGGACATTCTATGCCAAGGCACTGGGTCTTCTCTGCTGAGCTCTGCAGGCATGTCCCATTTCATGGATGAATGCAGTAACTCTTGCAAAGATAGTCATGTTTTGAAAGCAAACAAACAACCTTTTCACCACCCTTTAACAACAAAAAAAACAAGGTGTTGGTGTATAACATTGTGTCATACACGTATTGCCTGGAGGGTGTCAAAAGGGCTTTCTTTGGAGCCAGGTACTTCAAAGGAAAAGCAGTCCCTGCTGGTGCTGTGTAGTGGGGTTGGTGTGATGCCTCTTTGCTTGGTTGAAAGCCTGTGCAGTCTCTCTGCAGGGTCTGACACAGAGCAGAGGTGGGACACTGATCCCAGAGGTTGCTTCTTGCATCCTTGGGTCACCTGTCTCCTGTGTTTCTCAGAGGATTGCTTGCTTGCTCAGTCACCTTAAGGTTCCAAGTTTGGGAAAACAATACCTGTGGTGTTGCCCTGTTTAAATCAAGCTCTTTTTCATTTGTTTGGCTTTTTTTTATTCCTGCTGCAAAAAAAGAGAGGCTGAAGAGCCCCGAAATGATAAAGCCTGCTCCTACACTTACTTTATTTTGAGGTAAAAATTTCTATCTCAGTTAGAGGAGTTTTCAGCTGCTCTGAGCAAGTGCTTTCCCAGACACACCTGGTGTTGGCTGTCTGAGCTCAGGAGAGGCTCAGATGTGTTTTTGCTGGGGCGGTGTGTGGGGGGTAGATCCGTATCTGCTGAAGGGAAGCGTCACATCGTGCTTTGAGGCTTCGAGGGGGCCAGGGTGTGCATGAGTGAGGGACCAGGAGCTTGGCTTTGTCACCACAGCTTGTAAGTGGAAGGGAATCCATAGGCATGGATCTTGTGGTTGCTGTCAGGCAGGCAAGCGTGGCCCCCAAGAGTGTCAGCTGTAATCAGCTTCATAGCCAGATCTTCAAAATACTCAAAGGTCTCCCAGAAATCAGTTGTTTTGGACAAAGAAGAAATGTTGAATAGGAAAGAAAATAAACATGGTTAGTGGTATTAACATGACCAAAGAGAAAAAAGGAGGGAGATTTCTGTCAGAAGAAGCCAGCCTGCTGTGGCAATGGGGCCCAGAGCCAGCTTTGTGCAGTGCTGGAGGGGAGTAGGTACAGGGGAAAAGATTCCTCCTCCACTGAGCCCAAGTTCTGCCCTTTGGCAGGCCAGAATAAACCAGAAAAATCACAGGTGATGTGCTGGGCAAACAGCTCCGAGCAATTCTAGAAATGGCCAGGCTGGTTTTGTGCAGCTGCTCCGTGGTAAACGATGGGGGATTTTCTGGGGCTGCACTGGTATGCAGCAGCAAGGTGTTGGTGCAAGAAAATGCATTCAGTTTTTTTGAGAGTGTGGCAGCAAGCTCTGATTTGTGTGATCCATGCTGAAACACAGACCTGATCTTTTCTGACCAAGGTACAGCACAACTAGAATGTAAAAGAAAGGCAAAGGTAAGTCAAAGGTATCTGTAGTATGGTCTGCACAAAGAGGAGTGTATCATTAACAAACCCTGATAAAAGGACAATTAGTGCTCAGGATGGAAAGCTGTAACACAGAGGTGAGCCAGTTGGGTAGGAGTAAGAAATGTGATTTATCAGTCTGCAAAGGGTAACAAAGCAGTCACTCTCTCCTTAACCATGGCTATAAAGCTATTATTAAAACCAGCCTGGAGAGTGTCTGGTGTGCAATGCCCAAGGGGGCAGCAAACATAAAAGAGTGTCCTTGGCTGATGTCATGGCTCTGGGTTTTCTGTTCCTCCTGAACTTCCCTGACAAGCACTGAGAGCACCATTACACTGCAGGTACTTTTTCCTGCTCAAAGTCCTATTTTGTCTAACTTTTTACAGCACAGAGTGATTTTACAAATAGGACAGCACTGAACACTCCGGTAGCTATAGGAAATAATTTGATGATATCACTTTGTTTTCTTCATTTCCCGCCATTAAAATCGTCTGCATTAAATGCATTTTCTTGGCCTTTTGACAAGTACTCAGGAAGTTTGTGCAGCAGGTGTTTGAGAAGGATCAATCAAATTCAACACCTTATAACCATCTCCATGCTTGTGCTATTTTGATTCCTATGTGACCTAAAAAGGTTAAAAAGGACATTTTAAAATGAAGTCAGGCATGGTTTTGTAGAAACTTCTGGGGTTCTCTTTTCACCTAGTAGTACATTTGTGATTTGAGGAACTTGGACAAAAACAGCTGGGAGAGCAATGCCAAATTCTCTGTAATATTGCAAGCAGCATGTGGAACTGGCTTCTTTTCACTTTTACACTTCTGCTCAGTAATAAAAATAAAATACAAATCTTGACTGAAGATAAGGATATCAATTTTGCTTCTTCAGTTGGAAAGTGAGTAGTCATTGAGCAAAATGATTGTGCATTATTTCCATAAAAATGCTGGTGCCATGAGACTCCACCCCACCAAAATCAGCACAAAACATTTCTGTGGAAATCAGTAGTCACTCAGGGTCTCTGGGAGTTAAGAGTTCACAAGTTGATCGACATGTGTTAATAACATTATTTAGAGTTTTTATTTTTGAGTTCAGCACTGCTGGGTAACTTTCTGGATGGTAAAATTTAAGCTGTCCACCTGCCAGTAGAGCTTGACCTTTCTGAGTTTGCAGAAGAAAATATTTCTGATTAGAAGCAAATCCATATGCAAACAGACAAATGTACCCTCTTTACTCCAATTGCAGTAATCTGCTAAGACAAATTCAAATGGCAGAGTTTATTTTGTTTTTAAAACATGACTTACTGACACCTCCCAAAAAACTGAAAATACAGCTAATTTTGAAATACGATTTTTGAAAAATCATAGTTATACAGTTGTGTCTTGAATTACAAATTGTTTGTGCATGAATTCTATGACCAGTATCTGATACTGGGTTATTCTGCAGGTAGCATAACCAGCTGCAGAATTTAATCTCTTAAAAGCTGCAGAAATACTAATCTCTGAACAGCCCACCAAGAGTGCGTTTCTGTGCTGTAGTCAGCTGAGAATTTCAAGTGAAGCAGTATGTCCAGTGTCGTACTTTATTTAGCTTTACCTAGATTATAGATAGCAGCATAAATATGTCACTCAATTGCTGCTTCTAAAGAGCAGATAATAATTTTGCATAGAATTTGATAAGTATTTTTTCACTTTTTATGCTGCTAGCATTATGATAGTGTTAGAAATGTGACCGGGAAAAGAGAAGAAATTGTTTTTATTGTTGTAAACTACGGCTGAAAACTGTAGAGTTTAGATCACCACTTGTTAGCATGGCAATAACTGAACAGATTTTCTCTGTCTGAGCTGGTCAGACTTTTTCTCTTTTAGGGACATTTTTCTGATCATAAACTTACAAGAGTGAGATATTTAACAGTGGGACACTGGAGGAGGATGTGTTTTGCAGCAGGGAAATTTGCCTTCTGGGGACTTGTGGCACTAGTTTGGTAAAATAAAATTGCCTAAGGTCTATGCAGATTTGCTTATGATTTTGCAGTTCATATTTCATTGTTTTTACAGCATATTAAATTAAATGTACCTTTATGAAATTAAATTAATTAAGATAAAGTTTGCTCTCTAGCTGTATCTACATCTCTAAGTAATTTAATTTAGATAAAAAGCTACTATGTGACAGTGGATGCTGTCATGTTCAATAAATTTCAGCTGTATGGAATCAGTTAGGAAATCAGTTTTTTTTTCTTCTGTCCAAGCAGAAAATTGACTGACAGGAAAAATACATAGTGATTTTATTTTTCCATCATTTTTTGGTGAAGCAGTTCTGTATTCTAAGCAGTATCAGGTAGAACAGGTTACAAAGCCAGACTTGTTTTGCTTCATGGACATAGACTTTCTCCTTAGACCTTTGCATTTTGTGCACGTGCTGTGCTGTTGTTCAGTGGAAATGCAGGAATGTTTGGAGTGTTAATTAAATATATTTGGTGCTGCGCAATGAGCTGAACCATCCGGTCCTTCCTGCTCTTTTGCCTTGTTGTAAAATGTTCTAATGTAGCTCTTGCAATGGACTTGGAGTAAGCCACCAATAATTTTTGTTGCTAAAATAGAAATACGGCTTTGGGATATATTTCTAGAAAAATAATACTTTTTAAATTGAAGGGTTCAGAGGGATTTTTCTCTTGGGTTTTTTTTGCTGACTTCTAAAGTGTAGTCATGTGAAAATGAATTGCAGAAGAACAAACTATCAGGTTACTCTGAAAGCAGGGTAGAATACAGCGAATTTAAAGAGTAATGAAAAAGGTTTCCAGAAAAAAAAGTGTAGGGTCATACTTTCCAAACTTAAATTTTTTGGATTGAATAAATGTTTATTGTATAATGAATATTGTGCTAGAAAAACCATTTGCATTTATCTTTTAATTATTGATGAACACTCTCTGTTTCTTGTGCATTTCTGAAGGCGTGCATGTGTCTGTGGCTAAACCTTTTCTGATTGAAATAAATGGCCTTTGCTAATTTGAAATCAGTGGTGTGGGGAATGAATTCAACTATTTTGGAATCTGCTCTTTACTGGGAAGAAAACCAGGACATTTATTTACATTCATACATTGTATTTTTTCCTCGTGAGTCCTATCGGCTCCAAAACCTTCACATTTTTTGTCTGTAAAAACAGGGCAGCTTCTCCAAGTGGATTTCAAGGGATAGATTGGAATAATTAACGCACATCTAATGGCTAATTCTGTGGGATAACACTTTGCCTAATGGGATTAATTCCAGGCTTGCACATGCCAGAAACTCCCGGCGGCATAGATGAGGCCACTGCAAAACACCTCAAAGTAGGTCCCTGGTACCTTCCCTCTTCCCCTCTGTCCTATTAGGAATACAAACCAAGTCCAGAACAATGGATTAATCACAACTAATCTCAGAAAAGCGTTTATATTAAGGGAGGAGAGTGTTTTATCCTGTAAAAGTATATGCATTTTCTGGCCACTTTGGTTTTTTTTACGAATTTTAGGTAGCACAATACACAGTAAAGGGTTCTGTGGCAAGAAAAACTTGTAATGGGTAGAAGTAGAAGAAAGTTTTTTCTTAGAAAGTACAAGAAGTAAATGAAACACTAAGGATCCTTTTAGATGAAAATTTATTTTCTGTGGGCATTTGATCACTTGGCAATTTTTCACCCCATCCAGCAGTCTGTGACTGCACTTTCCCAAACTGTGCTTTCAATAAAGCTGACCTAAGCTCCCAGTGCTATGAAAAATGGAGCTCATATAAATTTCCTTTGCATTCTAAATCCATCTCAGCTGCACACAGAAAGCAAACAAGTACAGTTTCCACAGAGCCTTTTTATCTCTCCACATCCCAGAGGCTTCCCAATCTGGCTTTTTGTGGGAGAGAGGGGCTGTTTAAAGTAAACACAATTTCAAAATTTTCATCCATTTTAGAAGCAGCATTAACGATCGTGAAAGGAACATGTTTTATGCGGTTGACAAGCAATTAGATGAGTGCAATGGTAGTACAAATGCATGATTCTACACTTACAAAATTAGTTGGAATGAGAAAAATCAGAGACAACATAATATCCCATCTCAAGTGGCTGCTTGAGATAGGTAGGTGCTCTGAAACTTGAAGGTATGAACAGAATTGTTCTGTAAAATATATCTGGTAAGTGGGTGAGAGCTGCTTGTCTATGTTAAGATGGAAATAATAAATACAAAGGATCTAAATCCTCTGAAACAGCTGCGCTGTTCCTCCAGGAAAACAAAATTAAACTAAATCTAGTCACAAGCAACAGAACAGGATTTCTCTTTGCTAAATGTCTTTGCTAAAAATCTTTAAAAAAAAAAATCTTGAAGAAAAACCAATAGGATAAATTTATTGGTGTGGATTAAATTAGTCTAAATTACTCATGATAGCTCACCTTTCCAGATTTTCAGTGTATTCCCAAGTAATTCCTAGAATTAACTTGACAAATATTAATATTTGATATTAGTTGCATGCAGTGGGTAAATCATGATTACTTCATCTCAGTTGCAATACTGCTGTGGGATGATATGAACTCATAGTGCAAATAAACAGGAAATTTTCTTTGTGATGAGAGATTGGGGTCATTTTCCTTGGATTTTTTGGTTTTTTTTCCCTACAAGTCTGTTTCCACAGATGAGCAATTAAGAAGGTACCAGCTTCAAGTGCCTGAGCTTTTGAGAGCACTTCAGTACTTTTGACAGTTAATGTATTACTTTTATCTCACAGTTGGTGAGATAAAGGTGTTACATAAAGTCACTAATGATAAGGAAATTCTATCCTCCCATTTCTCCCACCCACATGGGAATGTCTTGATTTCTAACAGTCTTTAATTCAGTCAAAATTTATGTATAAGCTCTACATTCTTGCTATTTCCTACCTGTGTGTGAGATGGGGTGTTTCAAAATATAGCACCTTTTCTCCCCCTTATCCTGTAATGCCATCTGAGATAAGGTTTTCTCAAGTTGGGTGTAGTTCTTCAGATGGCTCTTCACAAAATGCAGCAGTGGAGATGTACCAGCCACGGCTTTGTCACCTGATAGAGGAGCAGGGGCCTCAGCAGTGAGGTGTTAACAGGGAATAATAAATCTGTGTCCCACTTGCAGATCCATGACAAAGCCCTTTCTCTCCAGCCATGCTTTGCTCTGCCATAAAATTTTGGCTGCATAGTTGCTCCATGCTATGGAACTGTGAGTGCTCCCAAACCAGAAGAAGGGCATTTCAAAGGTGGAAGAAGCAATTTTTTTATTTTCAGGTGGAATGTGAGAGGGTCCAAGGAATTAGGGTTTGTTCTGAGCCCCTTGCTGAAGGAGGCCACAGAGGACCCGGCAAAGTTTGTTGTGATATTTCCATTTTGTGAGAGCTCATCCATTGGCTCTTTTTTTATGAGGCCTGTGAAATGCTTCATATGCTCTGTTCAGAGTGGAATATTCCCCTTATGGGGAATTGGTCTTAATATTATTGTTGCTAAGTTTTGTTGAGCAATGCTGCAAGAAAAATATGCGAGGAACTAGTATGAACCCAAATCCTTAATCACCCTTTCTCTCTACTCTGTACATAACTTGCTGCTGCACAGAGAGTTTTTTGGGGTGTTTTTTTGTCTGTGCATCCTCTGGCAGAGGCAGGACATGACACACACATCTCTCCACTAAGTGGGTCAGTGGCAGGGGACTGCTCTGAAACTTCTCCCTCCCGGTGTGTGCAGCTACTGCAGGGTTGAGAGCCTCAGCCGTTGGGGCTGGTGTAACCTTCTTCCTGCCCAGAACCCCAGCCACTGCATCTGCACATCATTTAACTATTTCCCTCCTTGACACCAAGCTTCACTAGGAATTTCTCCACCCTCAGAAGCCTGGTTGCAAGTGGATGTTGCAGGGAAAACATCGTAAGGCTTTGCCAACTTTTAAACAGTCTGCTCCTAAAGTAAATCTTGCAGCCTTCCCACCTTTTCTGCCTTGTGTATCTACCTTCCCTGTTATTCAGTCATTTACCTGCTGAAAAACATTGCATGATAAATGTGTTGAAAATATTGAATGACAGCTACCCAGGTTTTGAAAAGTGTTATTATGAACTTAACCTAAGAAAGTGGATGGCTTTTGTTACTGGGGGTTTGGTGTCCTTCCCTGCTCTGGCTCTTTTGGTACCGGTTAGATCTGGTGCTGTCGGTGAGTATAGGTGGAAATTGATCCCAGAAAAAGGAAAAAAACCCTGATATGATCCCAGTAGGATTAGCTGTGATGAGTGTCCAGGCATGGCTTTGACTGTACAGGGATGGCTACTGTAATTATCCCAGCTCTGGTCCATGTTGGCTGCTGAGGAAGGAATTGCTCATGGGCTGACTGTGAATGGCCTCATAGCTGCAATTCTCCCTCCAACACCTCCACCCTTAGCTTATGTGCTTGTGAGGGATTTTTTACTGCTCTGCTTGAAGCAAATCAAGAGAGTTTCAATGAAGCTCAGGCTGAGACAACAGCCCTGGTGAGGATCCAGCTGGGCCTGTGCATCTCTGCATTCAGCTCCCACCATTTCCCACCAGGTGGGATAGCCCCCATTAGCTCAATGATGCTTGGAAGTTTGAAAGTAGGATAAAAGGGAGTGGGAATGCCCTATAAATCTTCTGGTTGGGAATTGTTCCTCATGTTATCAGTAGATTTGATTACTGGAACCCTGAGCTGTGAGTTAGCTGTGCAGTCTAACTTATAAATGCTAATTGAAAGTACATAGGGAAATATCTGCCAGTCTGTGAAGTACTCACTGAACAGAGAAAAACATCTGATTGTGATCAGCAGCATCTTGAGTCTGACTCAGTGTCTCTTCCTTCAGCTTTCAGAGTGAAGTCTCTTTGGGATTCCCAGGGAGACAGGGAGGCTCAATTCTTTTATGTACTCCTCCAGCATGTGCACAAGGTTGCAGGAGCTGAAATGAAAAGGCCACCTGCTAGTAAATCAGTCAGGGGTGAGTTACTGCTGTGGGACAGAGTTGGTAGGGCAAGGGAAAGGCTAAGTGACCTAGAAGCATTTGAACAATAATTCTTGCCTCTTTGTACACTTAACACCAGATTGAATTAGACCCTAGAAAATTTACAGCGGGGAACACCTTTTGCATTAACTGGATTAAACTTTTGCTGTCCCTGATGAAGATGGGTCTTAGTAAAAGCACTGGTGCCTAATCTAAACCCCCTACAAAACCTGAAAGAGCTGCACAGCTTGCATCTGTCAGCCCAGCTGGTTGGATATCCACATCTGCAGCTGCCCTGTGCATGGTTTTTTCTCTAGGAGGCAACACCAGGCTGGCTTCAGGAAAGCCCTTTGCACAGAGTCCTTGCTAAACTGAGAAGTGAAAGCAGTTGCTTTTTCTGAGAATGACTGACTGTTTTGATGAAGCAAGGAGTCCCCTTCCAGAGATGAGCAAGGCACTCCCCTCTCTGTTTCCGACAAGGCTCTGGAAGGATTTGGAGGGTGAAAAGCTGCCTTTTTAAATTACATATTCAAAGTTAATCTTCTTCACCCTCAGAATGAAAAGGTAGATAATTTACAGTTTTCTGCATGTTTCCACTTCCCACATACCTAACAGCTGTTGGAGATCTACTTGCCTTGTTCCTGTTACAGTACCTTGGACTTTTTTATTAGAGTCTTTATTTCATGATGTGGAGAAAATAATAGAATCATAGAAAAGTTTGGGTTGGAAAGGACCTGGATCATCTAGTTCCAAACCCTCTGCAATTGGCAGGAACACCAATGTTTAACTCTTTATGGCATTGTAATATTCTCCTTCTTTTGACTCTGTTTCTTCCAAATAAATCAGAGGGAAATGATTTGAAATTTGTGTTAGTGCCTCCCTGAAAGGAATCCTAAAAGGAGGGTCACAAGAATCCTCAAGCACCTTGCTTTGACTTTCCATTGGGCTAACATTCATTGGTGTAAAAAAGTAGAAGTTAATGGCCTAAAATACTTTTTAAATGTAGTTATTTGGGCTGCCCAACATCTGGTCTTGTAATCTGAATCTTGATCATATCAGCAGTTTCCTCCAACAACCACGACGATCTCTAACGCTGAACTTCAAGGGCACGAGCTTTGCTTTGGCC
Organism: Sialia sialis; assembly: GCA_009812075.1. Taxonomy (NCBI): domain Eukaryota; kingdom Metazoa; phylum Chordata; class Aves; order Passeriformes; family Turdidae; genus Sialia; species Sialia sialis. Next base: position 20,545,152 of record VRYO01001681.1, on the reverse strand, counting down.
CATGCCATGTTTCACAAATATGTGATGAAATATTGATGACAAATTAATTGAGCCTCTGCCTTCTGCAAGTCAAGGAGGATTTGGCCTCTGCTTCTTCAACCCTGGAGGGTCGCAGGTTTGTTTGTTGTTTATATCTATGAGTAAAGCACGTAGAAATATATAAATACAAACAAAACCCTATGATAGATACATTTGTTATGAACAGGATTGTCTAATATTAGCTGGCTAACTTGTAGGCATTTAGTCTGGGTTGTTTTTTCAGTTGCAGGCCTGTGTACACTTGAAGTGAAGCACCATGCAGGGTACTCATCTCTCTCCTCATTCTGCCCTGAGCCCAGGGAGCTCTCTTGGCTCAGAAGTTCGCTCTTAGACAGCAGCACTGAGGCAAGACCCATCACACTCAGCATCAACCTCCAGAGAGAGAGGCAACTGTGGCAGCTCTGGGCTGTTGGGAGAAGGCCCTACAGGATCTGCCTTCAAACACCTTTGTATGTAACCACAGTTGCATCAATAAATCTCTTGTGCTGGGATTGGTTTTCATGGGCTTCACTGAAAAACGTGGTTTCCAGGAAGATAAAATGCTTCATTTACAGCTGTGTTACTGAATTTTGGTCACGCCTAAAAGTAAAACCCTTAAATGAATCACTTAATAAGGGCCATGGGAGAGAAAAAAATTTATGGTGGGCAGATTTGATCTGGATTTACAAGTAATTCAGCTTTTACAGACTGTATTTCTCAAACTAGTATCAGGAATCATGGTCTAACCCAATCCAGATGCACACTAAAAACATCGGCAGAGGAAAATCCTATTAAGAAGAAATGTTCTGGCACGTTTCAAGGGTCCAGGCCATGTTGCAGTGATTCAGCTGAGCTGATCCTCATTGGTACTGGCTGCATTGGGCCAGCCCTGTGGATTGGACCCCAGCCAGCACTGGGGTGCACCATCCCTCCCTTGCGTCATGTTTTGGAGAAGGGCGACTGTGTCTGGAAGTGGATCCTGGGACTCCCTGTCTCTGTCCAGGATGGAGCAGTGTGGGCAGGTGGCTGAAGCTGAGCTTGCTGCCCTGTGCCAGAGAGCTGATGCTGGGCCCGAGCCAGGGGCTTGAAATTCTGTGAAACCACGCGGGGCTCTCGAGGCGGGCGCCCGCAGCGCAGCCTCCCTCGCCGGCCCCCAGGCTTCCTCTGCCTCGGCTCCTGGGGCTGCTCTTGCCCTCTCACTACTGCTTTTTTCTTGCTTGCTTGTCCGCAGAATCTCCTTTTTTTTCTTTTTAAATTTTTTTTTTCTCCACCCATACTTCAGAAAGTAAAAGGCCACAGGGGGTTGTTGCAGAGGTGCTGGCAGAGTTGCTTTGGGGGTGTGAGTGTGGAGCAGCATGAGGGAGATCTCTTGGTCCCACTCAGCTCCAGATGTGGGAGTGCAGGGACCTGCAGCAGCAGGAGAGAGCAGGAGAGAGCTTCATCAAAGGGCTTTGATAAGCACAGAGAAGATCAGGGCTGCATTGGTGGGTGGGAGCAGAAAAAGGGGGAGAACAAAAGTCCAGGCTTAGGAAGGAGGAGGTGCTGGGAAGAAACGTCTCAGGGGCAGGAGCACAGCTGCTAACAGAGCTCCAGGTGTAGGGAATTAGGATTTAGGAGGGCTGGCAACCTGAGCAGCGCTCTACTCAGTGCCTGTCTCCTCTCAGTTCTGGTGCGTGAATATTGGGAAGACACTGTGCAACTCTCTGTAGGCACTGGGTAACATGTGAGGTTAACAGAGTGATAATCATCAGTGAAATATTTGCTGTTTGTTCTTTGCTGAGTGCGACAGCTCCCTCAGGCCTGGCATGTTTTGCTGTGCCCAGCTCCCATCATCAGCTTGTGACCTTGGCCTCAGCTCCCAGCCCACGGCTGGTGAGGGACAGAAAACACATTTTGGTGGTACCAAAGGGATTGGCCTTCTGTTTTGAAGAGGCAGTAACCACTCCTGTGTGATTTAAAAACCTAACCTGGTCCTGTTCACCTGAATGGAAGGTAACTGTTTCAACTGCCACTTGTTCATTGTGCTTCCTATCTCTTTGACCTTTCTTTCAATAGGTTTTGTGCCTTCTGTCTTTTGTCTCTCTTACATTCTAATCCAGAAACCTGTTTCAAAGGTTAGTATTTAGAAAGTGCTTTGTACGTTTTGTTTTGTTTAAGAATACAGAAGTCAAACACATTAAGGAAGGAAATAACATAAACTAAGAGATAGGACAAGGGGGAGTAGCTTCAAGCTGCACCAGGTTGGATAGAAGGAAAATGTTCTGCAGTGAAAGTGGTTAAGCACTGAAACAGGATCCCCAGAGAAATTGTGGAGTCACCATCCCTGGAAGTGTTCAAAAAATGAGTAGATGTGACACTTCACCATATGGTTTAGTGGACATGGTGGAATTCGGCTGAACTCAATGATGTCAAAGATCTTTTCTCACCCTAATAATTCTATTCATTTAATTGGTTTGTTTCTAGATGCTGGACTTTCTCATTGTCTCAAAACATGTTTTTCCAGGAACAATCACAGCCAGAGCAGCAGGCCTTCCCTCACTAAACAGCTTTAATCCATTTCCTGGGATGCTGGAGGCCAGGCTGCCCCACATAAGCACCAGGTGGGCACTAAATTGGCTCTGCAGAGTCAGCCAAGGTTGACCATGGTTGGCACAGAGCCACAGCTAAATCCCCTGCACTCTTGACATCTCCTCCACAGTCCTCTGTCTCCTGCTTTGGCTCCTTCTGCTCTGGGGATTTTATTAGTCCTGGAGAAATAGTGGACTTGAGATGTTAGTATGAATGTGCCTGGCTTTGGTACAAGAAGAGGGGATTCAGGGCCAGGATACCCAAAAAGTACCCAAAAATGCTGCCTTCAGCAGCATCTCAGATGCCTCCAGGCTGGTGTAAAATATTGTCCTGTGAACTGTTTAGAAGAAAAGCTCTGGGAAAGAAATCTCAGCTTGTTTGTTAGTTTAATTTACAGTGTTGGGCAAATAACATGATCTCTCTGTTTACCCCATACATATGAAATTTTATAGTCCTGAGGAAATGTGGTGAAGGGTATTTTTCATAAATTGCTTTGAACTGTATTTTTTAAATGATTAAAAAGAGGTGTGTAGAAAAAAAACCATCTAGGATCTCAATTTATTTCCATGGATTTGTTTCTAAATGCATGATTTAGGAAAAAAATTAATGCAAACTCCTAGTTCAGACAAACAAACAAATCTGCTCTGGTATTTTTCCTGGGTGTGTGAGGCTGTCAGTGGGAACAGTGATTGTTTATCTTCATCAAAGGGCTTTTCAGGTTATTGATAATTTTTGTCTTTCTCTTTTGAACTTCCTCCAAATCTGCACAAAGCACTCAGATTAATTTTAAGGTGTTTGCTTGTTTTTTATATCACTGTGCAATACAGCTTTTCTTTGGGGGATGTACCTGGAGTTGCATATTGGATCTATAGCTACTTGGCCTTTGATTTTTTTAGCTAAACTTTGTGAATTTTCTACATCTTCACGAACTGATACACGGGTAGTTTCATCAGGTTTATCTACTGAAACACAATAACATTAAGGTGTCCTACTGGGTGTGGTCAGTGTCTGAGTATTTAAATGATGGCTGAAAAGAAGATGGAGACTCCCTTTTTTAGGAGTCACATGGAAAAAATGTGGGGTAATGGGCTCAAGTTACTCCTGGAGCACTGAATGTGATGGTGTCAATGTTTCTTTACATTAAATGCAGAATTGAGAAGTCCTCCCCTAAAATTTTGTCCAAACAATGTATTTTCTCACACACACTTGCTGAAGGAAGTCTTAACCAGACACAGTCATGAATCCCTGCAGGAGATGCTGGGTTTTCCCAGAAAATAAACATCCTGTGTTGGCTGGGGGAGTTTGTAAACATTTCTCTCCGTAGAGATACCCTCAGCTGGCTGAGGGCCTGGACAATCTGGTTTAACTGAGCCTGTTTTGAGAGAAGCCTGGGCTTGTGATGGTCCTTTTTGACCAGATTAATCCTATAATTCTTATTTTCAGAATTCAAATGAAATGTCCCTTGCAAAGGAGTAGTGTTGCTCTCACACTGGCTTTTTTCCATGCAGCACTGCCAGATTTATGCTACCAAGCACCCAGTGACACAAATGACTTTGCTGATGTATCTGGTATTTTTTGCAGATGCTGCATCAGTTCTTGGCCTCACAGATCCCAGGCTCTGCTACGTGCTGGATGGATTCCTCTTCATTTATGCAGTGGTCATGACAGCCCTTTTTGTGAAGGCAAAGGTCAGTCTAACCCAACACAGATGCATTTGGATTTGGTGGTGTGAGCTGGGTTGGAAAGTGGGAGTGGAGGGAAGCCCTCTCTTAGAATGAGACCTTTCTATTCTTTTGCTTTCTTTCTCTCTCTCTTTTTTTTTGCTTTTTCACCCCTCTGTTTCTGGTGTTCTCTTGACCAATCTGGGGCAGTTCTTTCCAAAGGTTCGTGAATTGAAGAGGGAAGAGTACATTAGAGAGTTTTGATGTTACACTTATGGATACATCAGAGATTTTAGATTTTGTAGATGGGAAGTGATTGATCAAGAGTAATGTGGATTTTTTTTCTTTGTCATTGGAAAGACAGGAGGGGATACACAGAAAATACAGGGAAAACAGCAAGCTTATGAAGGATGTATTAAAATGTCTCAATAATTCAGACATCTTTATGCCCAAACAACCACAGGAGAGGACTTGTGTATTTGATACAAACAGGATTCTTTGCCTAAATTTAGACTGAGCTAGAAGGTTGCTTTTAATAAAGAATTGAATGTGATAATAACAGCTCAAGAAGGCTAAATCAATACAGAATGTAGTTTGACAGGGTTGTTTTTTAAAGACTACAACACAAAGTAGCTGCTCTCATCGACCCAAACCTGCCCCTTTTTACCCAAAATTTTGGTTTAGCAATTGATTGCTCATAAGTATTGTGAGCAGCTGAGCCAAAGAGCAGCTACAGGAAGGATAATCCTTTCACCTCTTTTTTATCTGCTGCTGCCACTTGCATCAACTTACTGTGGTGGCACCAAAGCCCTGCAAGCCAAGGGCTGCTCCTGAGGGGTGCAGGGATTCCCAACAACTTTGCAGACAGCTGGAGAACTCAGTCCCAGGGAGGCACAAGATTATGACAGGAAGAGAATGGAGACACAAAATCTGAGGAGGGGCAGGTGTGTAGGGAACCAACTCAGATGTTTGGTGTCATGTGAAATAAAATGACTTGGCTGCTGAGGGCAGACTGGTGTGTGGATAAAAGTGCTGCTGCAGGGGTTTGCATTGTCTGTAGCCCCACAGGGAGCTGCTTGTGGACTGCCCTGTTTCTGATGAGTAACTGGTAGCAGAGAGGGAATGAAAGGACTGAGGGGAGCCACTGGGTCTCTGCTCATGGAATGGTCTCTCTTCCAGCTCAGCAAGGCCTCTGAACCACAGCTGCCACCAGGCCAGGATGACGTGTACAATGTGAGTAACTGCTGGTCTTTATTTTATAATCCACCATCCAGACAAAACTTCTGGGGCACTCAGAGACAGTGAATTGTCTGCAGGTCAGAAAAACTTTGGATGAGCCAGCTAATGAGTTGGCTGTGCAGCAGGGCAGCAGTGAGGAGGAAAGGTAGAACCTTGCAGGGGCAGCTTCTGGTGTCATCACTCTGGCCAGATGCTGAAGAGGTCTTTGGGCTGATGGTTCCTGATTTGGTGCACTGAGCTCTAGGCTGATGGTTCAGCTCAGGAGCCCAGGCTGTTTGTTGTGCTGCCCCATGGAACAAACAGGCCTGTGAGAGCTCTGGGTGTGTGTGCAGCCACTGCCCCTGCTGCTGTTTCATGTGGGCTGGGCAAAGGGTAAATGCCAAGGAAAGCTGTGGAGCTGATTTTGGGCACCTGCAGCTCTTCCACTCTCAAAATGTGTGAAGCCTGAGCCACCATAGCCCCTGTACCTCCATTCCCAAGCTTTCCTGTTGCCCCACATCAAGCCCTGTTGTACCAGATCACATCAGAGATGTACCTTGTCCTGTGCCCTGACCACAGGCAGTATCTTTAGGCAGTGAAAGATGACAGAGACAGGATCCTGCCTGACCCTCCTCACTAAATTGCTCACTCATGGCAGCACTAAACTCCAGCTATTTTTGCTATGTCTAGTTGCCTTTAATTTTTTTTTTTCTCACGCTTTTGACCATAGCCACATCCTGTGATGAGTTCTGTTTAACTCTGTGATGCACGAACACTAATGAAATTTTTCAGTTTAAGTGTAGCCTTTTATGTAGCACTCTCAGCTGTTTTACTCTGACCTGGAATCTCTCCTTTGCCCTTGTCCAAGGTAACCTTTCCCAGCCAAGAATTGTGTTGGGCATAAAACTTTCTGTAGCTTCTTGATGCAAATTTAGATAAACAGCTGTGCAAGAAAAATGAAGCTCATGGATCTTCACTCTCCAGTGAGAAAGCATGAAAGTCAGACTCCCTCCCCGTCATGCTCCTCTAGTTTTGAACTCATTTCCACTTAGAAGAGGTTCTTGATGCAACAGCTTGCAGTTTTGGTAATTTCCATGGTTTAAATGTAGACATTTCTGTCGACAGTTGCATTAGGGAGCAAAAATAATTCCTCCTTCAGTTACAGTCCTTGTGAGCTGAGCTGGGTCTCCTCTCCTTTCTGTACTAAGATCTATTATCTCATTATCACGATACCCACCCACTGCTTTTACTCTCCCGTTTCAGAAACTCTCCCGCACGCCCAGAGACGATTACGACGTTCTGGGAGGAAAGCGAGGAGCAGACCCCGAGCTGGGCGGGAGACACCAGGTAAGCTCCCGGCACCTGTGCACCCCTGTCCTCTGATCCGGTGCCTGCCACGCCGCCGTGTCACACTCAGACAGCCACCCCAGCCTTCCCGGGGAGGGGACCACGCGATTTGTGTCGTAACTCGGGCGGAGCGGGGGAACAGCAGCGAAGCTCCCCCTCCCCTTTGATGTGTGCCCCTCTCGCTGGGCTGGGAGCTCGCAGTGACAGCCGGGCCCGGGGCGGATGCGGAGGAGGCCCGGCAGCCGTGGGTGTTGCACAGAGCTCGCTGCGTCTGATGCCACCAAACAAGCGCCCACAAAGCAGAGCAGCAGCCAAAACAGCTCTTTGTGCTGCAGAGCCCGTCACTTTCAAAGGGAAAGGGAGGGAAAACCTCCTGCATCAGCAGGTGACAGCTGTAGGGAGTGAGCAGAAAAGAACCATATTTTACTAACTGTTGAAATGAAATTAATTTTCCCTAGAACAAGTTGTCTGAACAGAGCCTTATGGGTAAGGCAGGATGGACTAGAATGGGCAGGGAAAGTCCATAGAGCAGCAGCTGTGCCACGGAGCAAATGCATAAGCACATACAAGGTGGTGGAGGTTGCTGGTAGTGCAATGCATGGGCAACCTTTTTTTTTTCTTTTTTTCTTCTGTTTTACAGCAGAGGAGAAAGAACCCTCAGGACACTGTCTACACTGTGAGTAGTGCACGCTGGAGGGAGCAGAGAGGGAGGGATGGCTGGGAACAGAAGATTCTGTTTCATAGACTCCTCCCCCCGACAATTTCAAAACTCAGCAGCTCCTTTTCAAGACCTCTCTTCCCTTCCACCTAGCTCTTCACCCCAAGGTTCTCTGTTTTTGTTAGAAAATTTCTGCTCACTTCTGAGTGACAGGAGAAAACTACTGGGGAGATGAGGAAAGAACTTGGAACTGCTAATGCCTAATGCTGGTGACTAACCAACCTTCAAGTCATGGATTGCTGCTGCAGTATTTTCTGTGCACAGACCCTGTGATTGCTCTCTGGCAAAGGCCAAAAGCCAGTGCATCTAAGAGGGGCTGCTTAGGAACCTCTTGATGGAGTTGATTTGACTCTGGCTAAATGCTAAGCTACAGGAATGTTGATTCTCAGCTCTTAACTTGGCTCTTTCTGGGTCTTCAGTGCTTGAGAAATGACCTTGTGTCCAAGACTTTAACTGCTGTTGAATCATGAGACACTCTGAAATCAGCTGGTTTTAAATGTGGCTACCCAGGGGCTGGCTTGGCTTTTCTATTGTCACACTGACTGTTTCCCCCTCTCTGCCTGCAGTCACTGCAGAAGGACAAGATGGGTGATGCATACAGTGAGATTGGAATGAAGGGAGAGGTGAGTCTTACTTTCCTTCCTGGTGAAAACATGGCAACAGAAAACCCTGATGGCTGCCCTGGCTGAGGGGGCAGAGGGTGTGAGATGGATGAGGAACAGCTGAAGGAAGGTCTGGTGTCAAGTGCAACGCTCCAGCAGCACTGGAAGATTTTGGGGCATGTTTCTCCAGAGCAGTTTGCAGCTGCAGGTTTATGGTTTTCCCTTCCACGGGCTGCTGAGGCTGACTGCTTTTCCAGGATGAGGGGAACAAGTGCCAGCCCCTCCTTGTGCCAGATTTCAGACAAGGAATAGGGGAAATGTCCTTCCCACAGCTCAGGTCTCCAATGTTTAAAGCAGCACGCATCAGTCACGTCTCCAGCTACAGCAGAGGGAGAGTTTTAGCTCTGTGAACAAACTGCTGGGGGAGGGGGGCTTGTGTCGAAAACAAACCATCTGGGGACGCTTGTTTATGGCAAAATGAAAAATTGGTCTGACCTACACAGGTTCTATTTTATGTCAAAGTGTCATATATATATATATATAACCTTTCATTTCCTTCTGACACATGAAAAAAGGGGCATTTCAAAACAAAGTTTAGTGTTGAGAAATGCTGAAGCAACACCAACGTTTAATGTCTTCCCCTTTTTTATTCTAATGCTCCTCTGCCAGAGTCAAGCTCTGTCTGAGCTATAGGGCTATAAAGTTGCACCATGTTTTTTGAATGTTTCTGGAGGGACAAGAACACTGAAACCCTTGTCCCATTCCAAATATATGATCATTTAATAGGTTGCTGCAATTTTAACTGTAAACAAGCACTACTCCTTGACACATTTGTGATACAATCTATTACTAAATAATCAGCATCTACAGAAATGCTGCCAAATCTCTATACATACAGTGAATCAAAGAAATAGCAACACTCTAACAGTATGACAGGAAAATATGTCAGCAAACCAAACCAATTTGTTTTTATTTCCTATCCTCTCTATTTTCTCCTTAACAGCCCTTGCAGCATGTCTGGGCTGGTCCTTTTTTACCAGGTGCTTTCCTGTGCAGAGCAGATTCCAGGTCATGCACAGCTGGCAGAGCATGGGGAAACTCAGGGGCTTCTTTCTTTTTGCATAATTGGGAAAACAGCCATTAATCAATCTATGCTTGTTTTATTTTCCCAAAGCAGCAGAGACGGCGAGGCAAAGGGCATGAAGGTCTCTACCAGGTAGGCACCACCTTGCACAGCTGCTCCCCTCCCCTGTTCTCCTACATCCTGTGGCACTGTCAGGGAGGCACAGAGAACTGAAAGGCAGCTGGAAGTTTCCCAAGCAGGCACCAGGTGTCTCACTAACTCCTCACTCTTGGAAGCCTCAGCCAGCCCTGCTCTGGGATCTGCAGTAGAGGGCACAGCTGCCTCACCAGAGCAGGCTGTCAGGGAAGGAATGGGCAGCACTGGAAGGGCTGTCTGAGGATGCTTCTTGGGATTCAAAACCACCTGAGGTCCCACTGCCAACTTACTTACCCAGAGCTGCACCTGATTTCCCTTCCAAATCAAAGAGGAGAAGTTCAGAGAACAAAGTTCATTGATTTGAGGTCTTCATTTAATTATTGATGCTCATTCTAGCATCAGTTAGCTCTTAACAATACACAAATAAAATGTACTCCAAAGTTCTGCAGAACCAGTCAGGATGATTTGCTGCAATCATATTTTCAGACCAATTATTCATGATGCACCTTGCCTCCAAATAAGTAATAGCTATTTGCACCACACAAAGTCTAAAGAATCACTCAGGATTAAAAACCTCTGTAGGGGGAAAAATGAATCAGACTTAGGGTCCTGACTGAGCCTCTGCCATCCTGTTGCTGCCAGTCAGCCAGGCAATACGCTCATCCCTCTCATGTTTTTCTGGTTTTCTCTTTTCAGGGGCTCAGTGCAGCAACCAAGGACACTTACGATGCTCTCCAAATGCAGCCTTTGCCCCCCCGCTAAGTGAGAGCCTCAGAGGGGATGGGCAAGAGTGAGAGATGCCCACCTGCCCTGGGGAGGAGAGGGGGCAAAGCCTTTTTCATCCAACACAAACTGTGTGTTTTCTGTGTGCAAGAATCTCCTTGGGTTGGTGCACAGAATCTGGACCTGGCCCTTTCCTTCTTCCTCTCCTCCTGAATCATCTAACTGCTTCTGCTATTAGAATGTACATATCTGTAAAGTTTCCAATTATAGGGGGTATTAGGCTGAGGGTTTTTTTTGGTAAGGTTTGTGTTGTGGGACCAGACCACACCTTCTAACAAACCCAGCTGTTTCCATAGCTCTTCCTTGTCTTCCAGAGTATTAAGAATTATGGCTTTATTGCATTTAAACAATTTGCAAATATAGGACTGTATTTACTTCCTGTAGTATTTATCTTAGGACTATTTCACCCTTTTTGCTTTAAATTTACCTTTTAAATTCTGCTTCAGCGGAGGGCAACTTTTTTCTTTAATTATAAAGAGTGACATGATGTTACAGTAGTGAAGCAGTTGAATGCCAACTTTCCAGTAGGAAGAAAATGAGCACCACTATCCCAAAAAAGATCAAGCAGTGGCATTGCCATTCATCCATAAATATGTGACAGGTAAGCTGAGAGACTTCTCTGAAGGCAGAAAAAAACAAAGAAAAAAAGAAGATGGGTTCCCCTGTTATCAATCCCTTACAACAAACATTTCTAAAGCCAACATAAATGCAGTTTTTAAACCAGTCTCTCATGAGGCTGCTTCCAAAAGGTGCAGGTATCATTCCAAAGAGGTACCAGCTCAATACCATCATGTGTTTTTGATGAATTAATAGAACAGAGACCTGTGTGTGTGTGTAGGGAGCAGCAGTGGGAATGGCACGAGCTCCTTACCTGAGGCATTCAGACTGTCTGAGCCAGCCTGCAGCCAGCAGCACCATCTCCCAGGGAAGCTGAGGAGGACAGGATTCCAACAGGAGCTCCTACACACATCCCAGAGGCTGGGATGGGCTGTTGGGAAAATGCCCCAAAGCCAGGCACCAAAGGGACACCCACCTCCTGCTGCTGCAGCCTCAGTTTTACCTCACAAGGCTGCACAGTGAGAGCCTGGAGGAATTCAGCAGGGACAAATCCAGCCCAGCAAACTCAGGGGTGTTCCACCTTGACTCAGGAGCTCACCAAACCATCTCACCAGTCCTCACAGAAGAAGCAGAGCTAAAGCAAGGCTGTGGGAATGAGAGCTGCTGTTCTTGGGTGCTGCCCAGATGGTGTTATGACTTCTTTCCAGGGACTAGGTGGGTTATCAGCAGAAAACCTTATAGAAATGGGTGCTATGCAAGTTCCAAGGCAGTTTTACTTCTTTAGCAGTAAAACTGTACCTGCAGTAGGTGCTTGTAGCTTTTAAAAAATCTTTGCAATAAATTAAAGCAAAAAAAAAAGTAAACTGAGACATGGTAATGAATGCTTCTCTCAAAAACAAACAAAAAAAATATTCCTAGATCCTTTATTGTTCTGCACTGACAAGAAAAATTGAGAGAACTGGGTGATAACTGAGACAGCTGAGCTGAAAATTACAGTAAAGTTATGCTGCAAAGCAGCAGATGCAAGAACAAAGACTGCTGAAAACAGCTTTCTCTTTTTAAATCACCATAACTGTATCTGCTAGATGTAGAAGTCACAAGTTCTGGCAGTGTGAAATCCCAACCACCAAACAACAGGAATGAAATTCTTGGGGGGAGGAAAGAATAAAAATCACCTTTATGCTCTTTATATATAAAAGAATACCTTGATTTCAAAAAGCATCCAACGCTGCTTTTGGGGCCACTCACCGTGGGGTTGAGCTGAGTCTCCTCTTTGCCTTCAAGAAGCCACTGAAGCTGTTTCTGCTTTTAGGAGAGGAGCTGATAAATGCAGAATTAGAACAAAAGCTTCAAGCAGAGTGCATTAAAACCTGGGCTCTCCTCCAGTTTGACAAGACAAAGGGCACCACAGATCAATCTTCTGGCCCAGTTTGATGAGAAGGAGAATCAGCCTCCAATCAGTTCCAACACATTTAAAAACTACAAACAAGTGCATACATGTTAAAACACTTGGAAAATGGTTTAATGATGTTTACAACAGAAATGAACTGTACAATTACAGTAAGTTTAATATATATAAAAAATTACAGCAGACAAATGCATCTACACAAAATCTACCTTTTCATTCTGATTTACTGTAATCTACACAATCTCTCAATGCCTACAGCTATCTGTAGGCAACCACTGGGAAAATAATAATAATAATATAATAATAATAAAGGACGTCTTTAAAGAGACAGCATTTCGCCTTCCTCCTCACCCTTAGTGTGATCAGCAAGGTTTTGAAATGTGTGGGACTCTCACATTTCAGTCTCAAGAAAAGCTTGGGTTGCGTTTGGGTAGGATACTCCCATAATGGCCCTTGATTTCAAGTGTTCTTCTGACCTCAAGTGTAGAAATGCAGTGTATGAGGAAGGGCAAGAGAAAAAAAACCTCCCAGCCAGTGTAAGCAGGCAATTGTACAGAGCAGTGAAACCATTAGGACCAAAAACTTGTCTTATTTATAAAAAAAAAAGCAAAAAGGGACTGCCCAGACACTACAGACATTCACAAATCCTCATTTCTTTGAAAATTATCATCAGATTTAGAAGAAAGGGCCTGGTTTTCCACTCCCAATTCTTCATACAAAGGGGTAGTTTTCAAATTAATGCGTTAAATACCTTTTAAAAACAAAATTTAAGCTACTTCCTCTTTGGCCCACCCCTTAAAAACAGTGAAACCCCCTTTGCACTGAGAAAGAACCTCAGGTCAGTGGGGAAAAAAAAAAGAACATGCTGTCTCTTTAAAAAGAAAGAAAGAATCCCAGTTGGGAGTGGCCATCAGTGAAAATGCAATCCAAATTGGCGGTCTGGTGGAAATTCCTCACGGAATATTATGTACAGTTTAAAAACCCTTTGTAGTTGGTTTTTTTTTTTTTAATTATTATTTATGAACACCTAGGCAGTGAAAACCGTTATGTTAATACATACATAGACACACCCAAAACATACAAAAATACTATTATTTCAAACTACTAAGAATAGGACAAGTTCAGTTATCTCCATGCTATGACTTTAAGAGCATTACACTGAAACAAACAAGAATTTAAACGACAATTTTTTAATATCCCAGAAATATACCAAAATATACATCTAAGCTTTGGAATTACTGAGGTTAGACTAATGCAAGTGCTGGGTAATCGTACTTAATACACAAGTCTAAGGTTCTGCAGGAAAGAAATTATCTTTGGTATCTGCATCAGGCTAATAATATTAACATTTGGATTTTGCTTTGGGATAGAGCTTGTCTGACCCTAGAACCAAACACCCCCCAATCAACTGAGATTAAAAAGATCCATGTAAAAAGTTCCTCCATTTGCAATCCCCCCCCAAAAGTTAAAAAGTCACAGGCATCTACCTAGCATAAAAGGTTGAGAAATACAATGCATAGTTGCACAGTGGTGCTGCAAAAATAAAAGAAATCTAGAAAAAAGGAACTAGAGGAGAAATGAAAAGCTGCTTCTTCTTCTTTCAGGGATTTCTCACAACAGGACAGCCTCTTCCAAGCAGTGAAGGGGCGGGGGGGAAGCTCAGAAGTGCACCTCAGCGTGTATTAATCAACATCACCCAGCCCCCAGAGGGTTAAAGCACCCAGCAGAGCAGCCAATCCTGCACCCAAGTCTTCAGCTCCTCAACCCACCTGCGAAGCCCCGGCCTCCCTCCCAGCGCCTGCGCCCCAGATTTCACCCTGGGGCCGGGAGTTGCTGCCCAGGGCGTTCTGGAGCCCCCAGGCTGGCAGTGACCCTCGCCCCGCCAGCCCGGGCCAGGCCAGCCTCACAGGTGGGCTTGGTGCTGAAGACGCCCTTTGTCTTTGGTTTGTTTGTTTGTTTTGAGTTTATACAATCATTAGGAAATCTTTGGTTTTGGCTGGAAATTTTAAAAGAACAAAACAAAACAAAGAAACCGCCCCCTCCCGACTTATAGCAGCCACCGTGACCTGACAAAGCTTCTCTTTCCCATGGGGGTAGGGGAACTACATTCAAATAAAGATGGACCGGGTTAAGGATGCAGCTTCTGGCCAGGTTGGGCAGTGGGGAAGGGATACAGGATTGTCAAATAATAAAGAAGAAAATTAAGTATTTGGAGATTCCTATTTTTTTTTTTTTGTATTTTTTTTTTGGTCATGTTAAAAAGTGAGTAGCATATATACAGCACTGGGCTGAGAGCACCTCCAGGCCCTGGAGCTCAGCTTGGCTCCAGGGTGGGAAAAGGCAGCGTGGGTGGCCCTTTTCCATGGAGAGTGGAGGGGAGGGGGTGGATATTCACAGACTAATCAAGAGGACCCCTTGTAACCAAAGGAAATAAGATAAGATTGCAATTTGCCCTCACTTTGCAGTAGCTTTTAAGCAGCGACATTCAGAGGCGTTAGGGGGTCACTCCCCAGGTTGCAGGTCACGGGGTGCTATAGGCCAGAGTTCAGTGTTAATCAAAGGAGGGAGGGCAGACTTGGCAACTCTGTGGGGTTTGGAGAAAGTTAAAGCAAGTTACTCAGTTACGAGTTAGAAATGAGGTATACGACAGCTCCTGTACCTGTGGCGGATAAACACCCCACACCTACTCACACCTAGCCTTAGATACTACCACAGAGGAAGGAAATGGAACAACGGCATGGGACCACGGAGCTCCTGCCCGGCCCTCGCTCGGAGCGCTGGCACAGGGGGCACAGGGGGGCCCGGGGGCCGCTGCTGCTCCAGCCCTGTCCCAGCCACCTGCGGGCAGCCCCACAGCGGTGCCTTCCCTTCCCCGCACCGCCCGTCCTGAGCTCCGAGTCTTTCTCTTGGCGTTTTCCCCTCGGACTCGCTCAGGCGCAGGGTGCGCCAGGGTCACACAGGCCGACACCTGGAGAGAGGATGGGGGAAGAACTAAAGGTTTTGTCTCAACTGCCTTGTTGTCAGGACACTGTCATGGGTGCTCTTGTTCCTAAATGGTTTCTCAAGGGGGTTGTGCGATCTCCACGAGTTGCCCCTTGGCATGCCATTCCCTAAGGTCTTAGGATTCCTACTGGTAAATAATTTTGGGGTTTTATAGCACCGCAACATGCCGGCTTGGAACGCACACGAAGTTATGACATTCAGGGAATAGAGCTTCTGTAGCTGCTGCCACAGAGTTCAGCAAAGGCAGTGTGAATCCTGAAGTGGGGCCTACAACAGATAAGACAATTTTGGGAGGGAAGGGGAAGCTAACGTGATAAATTAAGTATCCTATGGTATTATGTAAAGCTCTGCCGGAGAATATTCCCCAGCAGACCGACACAGTTTTAAGACAGATCAGCGTTTTGGTCTGAGCTACTTGACAATGTCCTGTTTGGTAGAGAGATGAAATAAGGCAGAGGGGGTATGTTCCAGTTCTGGGGCTGAGCCTCAGCAGCACTAAGGAACGCCAAAGGGTATCATCTTCCCTCGCCTCCCACAAGCTGTTTCATTTCCTTCCTCAGATTTGTTTTCCATAAAGCACACCTTGTTTTCCACTTCTTTTGTTCCAAGTGCTCTTTTCTTTGAGAAGTCATTTCTTCAATATCCCTATTACCTATCTATAAATCTAACTAGCTCTTTGAAAAGTCACACAATATTAATACCACTTTTACATAATGTCAGAACAACAATTCTATTAGTAAAGCTTTCAGTGAAGTTCTGCAACCCGATTGGTGTCCGGAGGAAGAGTAGCTGGACAACCCGCTCTCCCCCTTCCTCCCTCCCTTTCTTCACAAGAGCTCACCAAGTTCACTGATAAAACAGCTCAGCCCAATAGCACGAGACATGAACATGTACAAGGCTGCTTTGGGGAGCAAAGAAAGGAGTCTTCGAGGTCCCTCCCTTAAGAGAAAGACCATATGCAAAAGCTGTTGAACAGACTCTGACCTTGGACTACACTGCTTCCACATTTGAAGGAAAGAAACAGTTTTCCCTGACTGTATCCCAACATCAGCCTAAGACCTGCAGCACTGGGCAAACCCCAGACACCGTTTGTCTTCACAGAGCCAAAGCAACTCCATGCAGAAAAGGTGGGAGTACCCGCAAGAGATGAGGTCCTTAGAGGAAGGGACACTGACCCAAAGCTCAAAAACCCCCACCCAGCTTCTCCTCTTACCCGCTCTGAGAACAGCAGAGCTGACAACTTATCAGTGCCTTTGGTTCCCTACGAGGCCACTGGGAATTCTCCCTCCCCAGTGGAGTCGAGCTCCTTTAGAAACCCAGCTCTCGCTCCCCAGCCGGCGCCGGCTGACGCTCACACGCACTCGCACACGCACCCACCCACGCACACCCTGCCTCTTCCCCGGCTCCAGCAGCCTCGGGGGAAACGGGAAGGGAGCCTTGGAGCCCACAAGGAGCTGGCTGCAACACCTTCCCAAGGCAAGAACCACTCGCTCTTCTGCTACTCCCACCACAACACCGAGACATGGGCCAGGAGAACGACCTGGTCCCTCGCCAACACCACCTCAAAGCTCCTCTCCCACAACCGTCTCACAGTATTTCAACCCTTTCAGGCAGACCAGCCAGGTGTTAGGAGTAGATTAGCTTTCACCTCTCTCAGTTTGGTTTTTTCTTTCATAGTTTTTGGTCTAGACAGGATTAGCATTGCTATTAGAAAAGGAAGTGTTTAAAAAGTTTTCCACCTATTATCAAGCACTACAAGCCCTACATTCAGTAACAAGACAAGGGGGATAAAAGGAACCTGTTTCACTTTTGCTCTCCCAGATAGATTAAGATGCGACAACCGTTCTTGTCCCTCCTTGGAGTTAAACACAGCGGACCCAGTTCAGCTCTGGAACAACTCAACTCAACTGAAACGGATTTACAGCCCCGAGGTCGATCCCAGCCCAGTACAGCCATCTCTCCCCCGAGCCTCCCCGATATTTGTTGCCTCATCTTCAGATCCCAGCGAGGGGCGAGGAAAGGCTGAGAGGGAGGGAAATGTGCGCACACTCGAAAGGACCCTGAACAGCAACCCCATCAGTAACCTGCATGCCACCACGTGCTGTGCTGCAGATTAGACCACAGATAAACCAACCAAACAACAATCCCAAACCCAGGAGTGACAAAATGTTTCCTTTGGCAAGACAGATACAAGGAAAAAAATTTATGAGCAAACATTTTCCTTCTAACACAGTCAAACCCCCTTCTCTGCCCCAACATCCACCCACCCCCACCCGACCCTATAAAGTTGTAACCTATAAACAGGATCTCAAATACATACAGCATAATCATGTTTATCAATCATAATAAACCATCAGTTCAACTAAACTCTACAGCTAGAATTATCTCCACTATTTATAAAGTTTGCTTTTCTCTTCTGATTTTTTCAGTTTAAAACCAGTTCTGCGACAATGCTAAGCTATGCTGAGGTATTTTATGAAGGTGCCAGAAGCCAGCTGCTACCCACAAGTATTGTTCTCAGAGCTGTATGGTGCTACCTTTCGCTGAGGGAAGACGGGGAAGGAGCAAGGAGGGAAAGAGGCAGAGGGATGGAGGCAGGGAGGGAGAAAAGGGGCCCAGATTGTTCCAGTTATGGACGGTTCTTAGCACTGATGAACCTAAAAGCAGCCCCAAGACAAAGCTCAGTAGCTGCTTCATGTTTAGGAATCTGGTCGGAAAAGAAGGACTTGATACGTTCTACATGCTGACCTTATTTACTTGAGTAAAAGATGACTTTTCTCCCACAGTTAAGCTATTTGTAATTTCAGTGCAATCTTCCTAAGCTTCTCCTAACAGCATCCCAACAGGGGTAAAAATTCAGAGTACGTCCCCACTTGGAGTGTCCTGGGAGAACTGGCAGACAGGTCAAATACAGATATGGACAAGTTGAAAAAATCAAGTTTTTTCCTGTGCATTACTGTGTCCATGTGTGAAGTCATGCAAATAGAGGAATTGCTTTTCATTGTTCCAAAAGCACTGAAACTACTGTCACAGAGGGAACCAGATACTAGTCACATTGTGGTGTGGATATGAAGACATGAGCATCTTAAGAAACTGAATTGTGAGCCAACAACTTCTTGACAAAATCTCCCCTGGCAAATATCTTAAAAGTATTTCAGGGGACTCCCCTCTGGAAAGGAGAGAAACAAGCAGCAACAAGAAATTTAATGAGTGAGAAGGGCAGAACTTGTGCAAGGTAGGTATCTTGAATTCTATATTGCTTTAGTACTTTGGGAGGGAGAGGGCAGATGTACTGGCTGCAAAAATAGAAAGGGATTTGAGTTGGCTGTGTGAGATAAATACAGTGGGGGGCAGCAGGCCAGCTTATTCCTTTGGTAATACTCCACCCTAGGCAACATCCAACAGGGACAGACAGACCTTGCTGGGGTACAGGGTGTGGAGAAACAGCATTTAACCATTTCAGGCAAAACAGGAATAGGGAATAGTGACTCTTCATAAAGTTAATGTGGCAATAAAACCATCTACATTTCAAACTTCCAGTTTAAAACCAAGTATCATTGAAAGTTTGTACCATGCATTATTTTATCCATCATAAAACACTCTAATGACCATGAGAAGCTACCTGTCTCTTTAAAATCATTTTGTATCTCTATATAGTTCTTTATCTAAGAAAATATTAATTGATATTTAAGGTAAATTAGATGTTGCTTTGGTTTGGTATCTGTGGTATGGCTCCAGCTGTAATGGTTGTGCTGCTCCATTTGCAACAACAACCAAAAAAGAGGGAATTCCTGTTTTAAGGAACTCTGCTTTGCAGGCATGTGCACAGGGTTAAAGAATTAACCCTCCTGTCTCCTTCACTAACTCAACTGCAGAAATGTGTCAAAGGACCCTGTGTGAGGCTTACAGAGGTGACATTTGAACATCAGGTCACAGTTCCAAGAGATGTCTACATGCACATCCACACCACCTCACAGTGAATGATAAAAATATACTTCAACTAACACATGTTGTACAGTAACTCAGAAAGAAAACTGATGCCTTGGGTTTTAGCTTTCATATTTTTCAGATTCTCTGCTGCTTGGTGTGTAATTCTGAAACTTCATATTAGGTGCTAGTAAGTTCTCTTCACAGGGTAGTGACAAAACAATCCCTTCCCAGCTAGAGAATCAAGGACGATCTGTACCCAAAAAGTGTAAACAGCAAAGGGAAGGGGGCAAGCCAGGGGGCTGAGACTTCATGGCCTGGGGCTGTGGTTGGACAATTGACCCCAAAGTGTTGCTGAACCAAAACTTATAGAAGTGTAAGAACTCATGACCAGGATCCATCCTGGATTTGATCTGGGTGTGGCCCAGGTCAGGTTCTCACACTGTTCGAGGTGTTTCCTTTGAATAAATTCCTACTGTATTCCTTTGGCTCTACCTAGTCTCTGTTCTGGGTCAGACTTTCCAGGCAACAGTTCTGGTATCCCAGAGGGAATTTCAAGGCATCTGGAGGACCCCTGGACCGGAGGAGTGCCCAGCTCCTGCCCCCCTGCTCTGTAGGAAATCTAAGCAGATGTAATGATTGTAAGCAGCCACACCTGTGTGTGCTTTCTCCGGGCTGTTCCTGCATCCTTCCACAGTGACTGTGGAAAGTGGGTTCTAAGGAGACCAAGTATGCTAAAGTAAAACATATTTTGCTTAAGATCAGAAAAAAATGTCACCACCAAGCTACGAGAATAACTCCTGAAGCCATTCTCTAAATTATTTTTGACCTTCTGGGCATATCTGTGTTTGTGTCCCGAAAATCTCCTGTTTTTTGAGCTATTTGTGTCTACAGGGAGAGTTTTTCACCTTCTCTTTTCTTGTCTGGGTACTGAGGCATGCTTGCAACTATGAAAAGCAACCCTCTCACCTTTAAATACAGAGACATGGAACTCTAAAGAAGAGATGCTATTATTCTTTTCCAACACACTTCCTAGGATCATTTTACTGGGTCTGTACACAATTATTATGGTTTCTTTTCAGATGCATCAATTTCTGCTGCCAGCATGATGATGATTTAAAAAAGAAACTTCTGCTAAATTCTGGTCTCACATTCTTTTCATTCTCTGGAGGAGCACATGTGTTCTAGCTTGGCAGATGTACACCCACTGCCAGTCTGATTTCTGTCTTTCACCTGAACACTGGAGGTAGCCAGCATCCATGAGGAAAAAAGATGACAGGGATGAAAAGCAGGCTCCTGGAACAACAGTCAGGCAGTCACAGAGATGTTTTAGGTATCAATGAATCAGAGCATACTGGCAGTGGATGCCACAGGATATGTGCTGTTTGGGTATTATATGGCAGCTTCTGCAAACAAAACCAAACTTTTGTGGATATGTGGCTACTCTGAGTTTCCAGTTTCTCTCAGAAAAAAACTCGCTAAGAAATTCCCTGGAATCTGGGCCCCAGACAGGGTGATGGGGTAGAGAAGAGGAAGGTAAAGGGGTATAAGGTGCTCACACCAAAGCCATGTGACCAATGCAAAGGTAGTCAGGAAAAAAGCAGATTTTTTATAATAAATAAACCATCCAAGCTGCATTAGTGTTCCAGATATGTACTCAACAAGACCCTCTCCCAACCACAAACCAGCAAGAATGGGACATGAAAACTCATTCAGACAGCTAATGGCACAGTCTCCTGGAACTGTGGAGAGAGGATTTTCCTTTGATTTAAGGCCCACCTTTCTTTGTGTTTCCTAGATATCTGCAAGGACCACGCCCCCCACCCCACCACAAAACCCTTGGGGAGGAGGGGATCCATCAGAGACAAGCC
This sequence comes from Sialia sialis, assembly GCA_009812075.1. Taxonomy (NCBI): domain Eukaryota; kingdom Metazoa; phylum Chordata; class Aves; order Passeriformes; family Turdidae; genus Sialia; species Sialia sialis. The sequence continues at coordinate 20,524,251 of VRYO01001681.1, read as the reverse complement.
CGGTGGTCTCCTCCCTCTAACAAAAAAAAGCTTCCTGATAAATTGTACTTTTGCACAGGTGTGAAAGTAAGCAGGGACTTTCAGAGTCAGGAACAAACGCTACAGCTGCGGTTTTCCCCATCCTCTTACTTCACTCAAAACAAGTCCAAGGACTTGCATTCCTTTGGTAAAAACTACAGACCGTGCTGTGGCCTCCAGACCAGCACAGTGGGTACCAGCATCTTCTCTCCTACTTTTTCCCTACCTCCCTGAAGCTCACCCAGCTGTACCTGTTGCTGCTCTGAAGCTTTTACTGTGGGCCACTGCCATTTTTGCAGTGTTATTCAAAGCCCCAAGTCTCCTGCACGGCCTGAAGACGTAGAGACACATCAAAAATACTGAGATTCATCCATACCAGGGTGGGGGTAAAGGTGGGACCTCTTGGATTAAAAATCCTCTGACATTGCCATTCTATTTACACATCAAATAAAAGAAAACAAAATCAAGTTAAGAGTCTGCCCCAAGGATAACACAAATTACCAACCAAAAAAAAAAAAAAAGATTAAAAACAAGCAGCAACTTTTATATAAAATTAATAAAAACAAAAGACAAATGAAAAAGAAATTGTCAGTAGCATCTATCGCCTCTCTGCATCTGAACTGCACTTACACAAACTAGTCCATTAGTACAGCAGCTTGCTAGAAATTGACTTTGGTTCAAGCTTAGTTTTAAAAAAATAAAACATAAAAAAATCAAAAACACATAAGAAACGGTGGACGGACATTTGTTAGTTTCCCTGCTTGCAGTTCACTAGTTTTGAAGTTTTAGGGGTAATTGGTTTAAATATCAGTAAAACAGGAAGGTGGAGAGTTAGAGATGAACAGAGCAAAACCATGGTGGTGGGGGGAGAGATAAGGGGTTCTGCCACTTGAGTGCAAACACAAATCCCACATGCTCAGGCCACAAGCCAAAGCATGTGTAGAGTTTAAAGTTGCTGCCTTCTGGATCTTGGGTGAGAAGCTCCAGGATCCCCCTGAATCATCAACAAAATGAACATAGCTGCATCAGCTCATTATTTTAGGACACTCTGGTGACAAAAGAAAAGGGGGTAGGGAAAGGGACTCTTCTAATACCCTCACTAGCTAAAAGTAATTTAGTTTTATACACATGGCAGAAACCTTTAAATCCATCAGGAATGGAAAGCTCAATGTGAACTGCATTGCAGTGATCCAGTCTTCTCTCTTTAAAAATCTTTTCTTTTTTTGGTTCAGATACTAGATTGTATATTTAAGAATATACAGATCTAACTTCTGTACAGTTCATTACTGCATCCTCATCCACAAAAATTTCCTTTGCTCCACGGATCAGAATAAGCCTTCAAAAGTGAGTTCCAGTGCCAGGCCAGCCCCAGACACCAGACTGCCACCCTGACACCGCAGCTCAGAGACCACACGAGATCAGCCCGGGGTGTGCAAAGCCCCAGAGTGGCTCTGTTGTGTTGGCATTAACGATGGCACCTTCTGTTCCCATATTCCTGGCTTCTGTCTTTTGCAGCCAGAAGCACGTTTTTTTAAACTAGGAAGCTCTTCTAAATAGTGTTGGAAGCATCAGAAAAGGAATATTGCTATGAATGGGGAGAATGTGACCTTCTGAAATCCGGTACCAACTCACCTAGAGGGTGTCTAGGACTGTAAATGCTGCTTCACATGCTGCCAATTAGCCTGGGTCATGATGTTTTTTAAATATTTGTGTGTGCTCCAGCACAGCAAAATGAAATCACTGGAACAAAAGAGCCATCAGTATTGTCACACAATCCTCACTCAAGAGGTCACATGAAGTAAAAGGAACTGAGCACATGAAGCTAAGAACAGAATTTGGCCATTTTGTCTAAATATTTGAGAGAAGGAGAATGGCAATTCAGAGCTAATTCCTACCTCTGCTTAAAAAGCAGAGACCAACCTGGAAGTTTGCACACAATGATCTCTGCTGCTGCACTGAGCTTCCTGCACAAACGAACATAAATTCTTCTGACCCCTACAAGTAGGCATTAGACAAATTCAAGGATGAGGAGACTGTTCAGAACTTTTCCAGAAGATTAGGACAGAAAGTCTATTTGTGCTCCATTCTTCCTCTCCACCCCCCGCCCTCCCCCCATGGTGTGGGAGCTCGCTGAAAATAATCCAGGAGCGAAAGACAAACGCGTCCAAACTATATATATAAAAATAATAATAATAATAATCATCATAATAATAATAGAGATACACCAGTAATACAGGCCTGCCTAAATTGTACCAGTTAAGAAAGGAACCCCCAACATGATTGATACGATTATAAACACCTTGTATGACATAATGGCCTGTACAACAGACCTATAAAATGATAATTAAAAAAGAAAGATATTTAGACCAAAAAAACCAAGAAATCCCCTTCCTATGTTTGAACTGATAACCCACCTTAACTTGTCATTGTGACTGCTGGAAATGATAAGTAGTCCTTTCACTTTTTTTGTGTTTTTGTGGTTTTTAGTTTTTTTGTGGTTTTTTTTTTTTTTTTTTTTACATTTTTGGTTAGAAAGTTCTCCGATCCATGAAGCGATCCTGAAAAGACAGTGTTTATTATAAAATTAGGCAAATGTCTGTCCCAGCTTTAAATCCTTCCTGTTTCGCTTTTGTTTTTTTTTTTTCTCCTTTTTTTTTTTTTTGTGTTTTTTTGTTTTTTTAAATATTTTTCCTTTTCTCTCTCTCTCTCTCTCTCTCTCTCTCTTGTCCCCAGCAACACGGTGAGAGATGCCCATGGCATTTTCAGTTCATCGACCGGGCTGGCAGCCGATCCCAGCGCACAGTGACCCAGGCTGCTGGAGCACAGCCCAGCCCAGCTCACTGTGCCTTGGAGGCAGTAGTGGTGGTGGATGTGGCCCCGCTGGCAGAGGCCACGGTGAGGAGAGAGTTCTGGATGGACTCGGCTGAGGTGGAGGTGGCGTGAAGGCTGGCGACTGGTCCAGAGGCCCCTGCGGAGGCTGCAGCTGCAGAGACCAAGCTAACTGGGTTGCTGGTGAGCAGAGAAAGGTTCTGAGGGTTCAGGAACAGAGGGGCAGTGACGATGTTAGGGGTACCTCCAGCATTGGCAAACACCAAGTTTCCAGTTGCATCCAGTGATGTTATTGGAAGAGAGCCACCAGATGCAAGAGCTAAAAAAAGGGAAAGTTGAGCAGGGAGGAGATCACATTAGCAGTAAGCAACAATGCACAATGTGCCTGAAAGCAAGAGGTCTCTGCATTTGCCTTTCTCTGATATATGTGCTCTCTAAATCACTGAGGCAGTTGTCTCATCAGAGGCTGTTCTGTTTTTCTTTTTCAAAAAGACAAGATTGTGCAGATACTAAAATACGTCTTTCATTTGCTGCTAAACTAATTCCACTGTGTCTTTCTTCAGCTCTTTGAGCACAATACTGGTCTATGTTTCCTGCCACAGAGAGTCTGTACATCCAGGCAACTTGCCCTGGAAGGGTTGAGATGAGGGCTCATGTGAAATGACAGCTATCACAAGATGGAGAAGGTCATGTAACCTTGAGTGTAACATTTTAAATGTTGACATATAACCAACCACTGTTACAACTTACTCTCAGGGGTCTACAGCCTTCAGTCTGCCTTAGATTATGATCTCCTAAATTTATCTGTGACACTTTATGAAATGGTTCTTTCTTTCAACCTAGAAACGAGATTGGTTCAGCTGGTTTAGAGAATATCTGAACACACAGGTTACCTAGCTCTTCAGACACTTGTACAACCCAGTTTTTACAGGTGGCAAACTATGAACTCAGAACAACTTTTGCTGGAGCCAGTGGTAACTTCTGGCTTTGTGCTACTTCCAAAACAAATAAATATTTGCTCTTCTGAATGTGGATTTATGTATTTCAAGTTCAACGTAAGGATTTTAGGAGGCAGGATGTTTGTTGTAGGTTCTTTTCAAATACATATGAAGATGAGAATTCAGGATCAAGACTGGCTCAGAACTGTCCTCCCAAGAGACTTTAGAATGGTGCAAGTCTGCTCAAGCAGACTATAGAAGAGCTGTAAAAAGCAAATCTATAACCTGCTACAGATACAGGCCAATGAGGCAAGGACAACAAAATAAATTCCAGATTACATTCAGTATCTTACATGCCTCCTTTAAATCACTGTAAAATCATACACAGTTCTCATCCCCTGTCTGAAATTGTACCTGCTCTCATCTGTGTGATCCACAGAATGTATTTGCACATTTGATTTTGTAAAACCTTGACTCCCACACAATTTATGCCCAGTGCTGAGGAGTCAGTGCTCTCTGGTAGACAAAACCAGAGTGCATAAACCGAAGTTGTGTGACAGAGATGCATGAAAAGGAGCACTACTGACCTTGAATAGTTGCCAGTGTACTGTTGCTCATCAGGGCCGGGCTGAGAGCACCACCTAATGTCCCTGGATTGAGACTGAGTAAGGCACCTCTGCAGCAAGCAAGAAGAAGTGGAAAAGAGAAAGAGTATTTTAAGAAAAGCTTGTCACTGTTTAAAGCATACCATCATACTTTTAAAAAAGGGGGAAGCAGGAGGGAGGGCAGGGAGGGAGTAAAGACCAGAGATTAAGGGTTGGTTTTGGATTATTTTACTTTTAACTCCATGAGGGGTTCATGACATGCCTGAAGTACAAAGCACTGTAAATACATGACTTGTGTAAAATATTCTTGTAAAACATTTTGGGAAAACTGTTGATTGTTAGAGAACTATCATCCTCTCCCAAATGCAGATAAGAAATATGTAAATCAAGAGGAATTAAAGAAACATCTGTCCAAGCAACATTTCTAAAACTACAACTTCAACCATACAACATCTTGCATCTTTGAGAACTTCTTGCTCATGATAGAGAAATAAGTACAGAGGTGTGAAGCGGGTCTAGGCTATCTCTCCATTTTACAATTAATAGAACAGATTCTATGATTCAGTGGTAACTTGCAGTTTTTAAGTCAAGCTCTGCAGTGGGATGAATGATTTATCAAAAAACATCATCACTGCAACACGGCTTTTTCACCTTTAAAATGAACACAGTATTTGTGTACTGTGATGGGAATGATCAATTGCCATCTAGGAGTAAACCTTCAGAATCTGAGATAAATGACAGCGACACGTAAAAGCAATTTATCCCAACAATTCTCCTTCACTCTTCTGCCACCTCACCTAGAAGGGTGTGCAAAATGGATCCTTACCCAGCTGCAAACTGTGAGGATGCCATCAAGCCTGGGTTTAGTCCTGCTGCAGCAGCCATGGCAGCAAGACTTGCATTTGCAGGCAACTGTGCAGCTCCTTGTAACGCGGCAGCTGCCGCTGTTTGCAACCCTGATGCCGTTACCATCACCTGGCTGGTCCCAAGGGGGGAGGACAAGGGAGTGGAGGTTGTCTGTGTTGTGCTGGTCTCACTGGCACTGGATGCCTCTGAAGTGGAGGCTGAGGCAGAAGGGGAAGGACTCAGGGAGGGTGATGTCACTGCTGAAGAAGCTGGAGGTGCTGTTGAAATCACTGTTGCTGTGTTGTTGGAGGTGGTTTCTGTAGTGCCTGCAAGATTTGCTCTGGTCAGATCAGTACAAAACACACAGGAGACAACAGAAACCCCTGCCCATCTGATCTCAGCTGCATGCCCAGCTGAAAGGGGCACAAACACGCATTTCTGTAGTACCAAGAAGCACCAAGAGCTCAAAGGAAAAAATGAAATGACACTTCCCAATGGGAGGCTGAGGAGCTCCAGAAGCCAGCAATGAAATATATTTTGTTTCAGCAGCATGGTGGTTTTATTCCTGGAAAAGTCAACTCAGTGGTCACAAAAACTGAAGCTTCCTAGTGCAGCAACAAGGAACAATGACAAGAATGTCCTGGGATACCAGTGACCAATAGTGAGTGACTCTTTTAAGAATTCAAAAGGGACAAAGGGTGGGGATTGATGTGGTGGCAGCAGAGATTAGCCCTTACCTGTGACTGACAGACTGGTGACAGCAGGACTGGCCAGAGGGAGCACGGGGTTGACAGTCAGGGTTGTAGCTGCACTGCTAGTCACAAGGCTTGGTGTGGTTGCCACCTGGAGGTCAAAAACGAATAAAACTGCTCAGCTGCTCAGAGTTACACACTAGACCTGGATTTCTTTCTTTCCACCCTCAGCTGAGGAATTTATCAGGCAAAACACTGCATATAAACTAATTTTTTTGTAATTTGGTTGCTTTACATTCAATGAAACAACCATAGCACCTTCTCTAATTACCTGCATTATCTTTATTCCTAATAATTCAGTATTTGAAAGTAGATAAACCTCTATCCACATTGTCTCAAGACTGCAGGTTAGCCCTCTCTGCCACCCCACAAAGACAGCACCTTGTTTTAACAGAGACACTCTTATGGAAAGAGTTACAAAATATATTATTTCTATTTTTTTTCTTGATTAAACATTTTTTTCAACTCCAAATCTCTCTCTGATTAGATTATGCAAATACCCCAGTATTAACAAAGATATTTAGGATAATGTGTTTATATGGAAAAGCAGAGTAACATTTCACTTTTATTCAATCAGACTATGAGCTTTACTTTGATAAGTTTCCTTGTGCCAGAGGAAGGATCTCTGAATTTTAAAACATACAAATGGAGTTTTCAATTGTGGATGGCTTATTACAAGAAAGCTACAATAAACTGAAGACATTACAGATAAGCACCAAAGATTTAAGGCTGGAGAATCTAGCTTATGAGGAAAAATGAAATATAAGGAAAGGACCTTTTATGGACAAGAAATGGTGTCCAACAGTAATATTTGAAGGCTGTTAGACAGCAATGAGAGAAATGAATCCTTTAGAATTGCCCAAGAGAACATAGCCAAGGATATAGGCTAAAAATTCCTCCTTTCCACTCTCTCACCTTAAGTCTATTATCAGAGAAATATCTCTCATGTTACACATCCTCTTAGAGGGAGTCAAATGCTTCATGCATTTTAAACAAGACTGGGGCAACTGGGACAGATCTGAAAGCTTTCTGACCATCTCAAACAGTGTATGAAATTAAGAGGAGCTGGATATACAGAACACCTCCCACTAATGCAGCCCAGCCACCACATCTGTCATCTGTCCAGCAAGCAGTTAAGGCCAAGGTCACCATGCCTATTTCAGGGCAGAGAACGACCTGGAATTAATACAGCTCACCCCCGTGGTTACAGTGAGTGACTCCAGCCAATGCAAAAGGAGGCTGCCCCCAAAAGGAGCCTTCCCCTCCAATCCTGCTGCAGAGCCCTCGCCCTCGTGCAGCCAGGCTGCAAGTCACACTGGTTATCTACCATACTGAAAATTCATCATTGTTCCTCACATGGCTAATTTGCAGTCAAACTCCTAAACTAAGCCCAAGCATCCCATGGACACAATCTCCAGAGCTGACACAAGGAATCAACAAAGCACACGGTCAGTGAAGGCTGGGGACAGCAGGGCTGGAACATCCATTTGAGTAGCAGCACAGTCTCAAGAGAAGCTTAGAATGAGTGAAAACACTGGTGAAACTTCACTGCTAGAGGGAGACTGTGGTTAGCACCTCAATTTCTTACATACAATGGCAGATTACAGCAATAGGAAAATTTCTGAAGGAAAACTCCTTTAGGTTGCAGTCTGAGGGAACTCGTACAGTCACTAAAACCCACTCTCATAAATCTCACTATATTCTGCTTTTGGTAGCAAAGCATGCAACCTTGCTTTGCAACTGGGCAAGAAAACCCCAAACAAACCAACAACAACAATCATAAAAAAGACTAAGTACACTTAACACAGCCCTTCCCCTGAAACAAAAGGTTGCATGCACACACCCTGAGACAAGGATGAGGGGAGATAATAACACGTCACCAAAATTAATGGTTTAATGGAGTACTGGAAGATATTAGCTACTACAGTGATGAGGGTGGAATAAATACTACAAAAGGACAGCTACAGGCTACATAAACTCCACCACATTCCTATTAGCATAGCTACTATGAAATCTAATAGCTACTGTTTCTATTTATAAAAACAGACCTCCATGGACATTGGTAGCAAAGGTGCTGAAGGAACCTTGATGCATGTGTTTTGTTACTCTTATTTTCATGAAGTTTGTGTTTACCTGAGGTAAATACAAGTGTGGGAAATTAATTACATGAGTATTAGCTAAACTGTTCTTTTGTTCCATGTCTTTCTTTTATATAAAATATTTCTGACTAGAAATAACAACACTGGTATTGTTGGATTTGCGTGACCTAAGTCTCCAAATGATACAGAACCAAAGGATGGGTAAGACTGGAAGGGATCACAGTGGGTCCTTTGGTCCAACCTCCCTGCAGGGTCAGGCACAGAATTGAGTCCAGATGGTTCTTGAGTATCTCCAGTAAGGGAGAATCCACAGCTTCTCTGGGCAACCTGCTCCAGTGCATGATACATTCTACTGCTGCTCATTTACTGACCACAGCTGCTAAAATAAGAGGAGAGGGGGAGAGCTATTAAGCGCTTAAAAAAAACCAACTATTATTTCATTTTTAAAAAATAGGGTAAAAGAGAGTCCAGATATAAACTGGAGGTATGATCTGAAGTAAGTTCAAAGCAATAACCCCAAATGCAAATTTGGTAGTCAGAATATTTGTTCATGAGCTGACTAAATAAAACACCCTCTCTGAAGGCCTGACTAGTGCCTGATTTGTAAGCATTCTCTCACAGTATCCAGGTGGAACACTCAAAATGTCAGTAAAATATAAATATGTGAGAACAAGTCTGCTGTACAAAGAAGGTGCAGCATGTGTAGCTTCCACAGTGAGCACAGCAGAACCACCTCTGCCTGTGAGCTTTGCCAACACAGCTCTTGGCTCTTACCAGTGAGGTTGGACAGGGGAAAATTGCTTTGATGGGCGAGCTGCTGGTTCCACCACTGCTGGGTGGGTTGATCCTTTTCTCCTTCTGGCGCCGGTTACAGAACCAAACGCGGATCACCTCCTTCTCCATGTTTAGCTGGTCAGCTATCATGGCGATCTCATCCGAGGTAGGCTTTTGGTTCTGGCAAAAGAAAACGGCATTTGAAAAGCTCCAAAATTACCTCCTGAAGTTTTGCATTGTAGCTTCTTCTCCAATGGGCAGAAATCTGAGTTGTTGATTTAGACCCAGAATCTGGTCAGTGGTACAGCAGAGACAAACCACAGCAGATGCTTCTGCCCTCCAGCTAAAAACCTCAGATTAAATGTTAGATTATCGCCCCATTTATCCATCCTCATGAAGGGTACCTATGTCTGAGTATAATGCAAAATCACAAAGTCAGTGAACTGCAAGAACCAGTGAGTTTTTCTGAGATTTGTGCTTGTTTTTAAAGTGAAGCAGAGGTTGATTCATGTTACTTGGCACGGCTTTTGTAACTCCCCTTGTTTAGTACTAGCACTTTCCTAAACAGCACACTAACACATATTGTTAGGTGAGGTTTCTCCATTTCTTCACAGGCTGAGCACAGCAGCAGGACCACTGACCTCCAGGAAACTCTTCTCTAAGGCCACACGTATGTTGGTCTCTATGCTGGTGCGTTTCTTCCTCCTACGGTTCAAGCCTTCGATCCCTTGCCCCGGAGAATTCAGGGCACTTGGGCTGGAGAGAGTTGAATCAGATGAGAGGTTTTCTGAAAAAGAAGGAAGTAATACAAATCAGGAGATTTCATCTGAATGCAGTGCACTCTAATGCAACTGTTCTTCACTTATGCAAGGTATGTTAAGACCTGCCCTGTATCTATTCCAAATACATAGAGGTTTATGAAGATCACATGCATTGATCACTGCATTTACAAATTAAAACATATACCTGAAACTAAAAAGCTACACATGAGCCCAGAGGACGCCCTCTGCTCCTGTATGCTACCACAGTTTCCCTTTAATAACACCTATACAAAGTTTCTCCCGCATTTCATTCTACTCCCCACTCACTCACTGCAAGCCCCAGATTAAAGGAAAAAGGAATACTTGATATCCATGAGCCATAGCTGAAAGTCACAGGCAGTTATGAAAAAATCTGAGCAGCCTGAAATTTCTTTTACTCACTCTACAAAACACTAGAAGGAGAGAAGTTCGTAACTGGCTTCACAGTGTTCATTCAGTCTCTTCTCTCTGGACATCTTAGCAGATACTCAGTGCTACCAACCACTCTACACACTTAACTTCACCAAGGCTCTTAACCCCTACTCCTGTCTTTCTGGCTTCACAGGAGCAAAGAGAGAACATTTAACTCCACTCTGCAGCAGGAAGAGCAATCTAACCAAAAGGCAAGTTTCAGCAGGGAATTTAAACAAAATGATTAATTGTGGTTGGAGTTCCCTCATTGCTTTGGGGGTGATAAGCAGGTGTCAAAGTCCACAATGCTCACCATTATTCAATAGAGTCAAATGGGCAAGTATTTTCTAGACTTTTTAAGAATATAATGGCACCTGTAAACACATGGAAACCCTTCTCAGCCTGAAAACTACACTGAGAACCAACTGAATTCCATGGCAACAAATCCTGGAATCACTGCTATGCTTCTCCTGCCTACTTTTACCTAAAAGTAGCTTGAATCTTTCTTCCAAAGATTTTCAGGAAACTGAGTCAAAGCCAAATGCAATGGTTCCCCACTTGCAGGATGTGAAGAACTCCAACACTGTTCACAGTCCTTAACTTTACAGAGACAAGTATTTCTTCAGGCTAGCAGGAACAAAACTCCTATGACACTCCTTGCAGCACTGGATCCATCCAATATTGCTGAAGATTTGGGGACCAATCTCCTGTGGATTTGAGCACTGAGAGTGGAGGTATTTATGCTTTCTATCACAGACCTACAACACCTAATGTTAACCCCTGTCAGCACTACAGAATGACACTTCCTTTTCTCAATGCAGGACAAATTTTCAACACCACATGAAATTCCTTTTAATGTTTCAGAGAATGCTGTAGGCGCCAGCATAAAGCTCTCTCCATTTTGGCAAAAATAGGAAGGCACACACCATCCCTGCCATCTGTTTAACCTATCCATCAGTTTTATCCTATGTACAATTGCATACTTGGAATAAAAAACTGGCTGACAGCACTCTCAAATACTTTCTATTCTAACACCTAAGCACCACCTCACAAGCTCCTTTTGCTGGTGGGAGATAAAAAAGAAAAGAACACTGCCAACATTGGCATAGTGAATAACTTGTATCCCAGAAAAAAATTAATATGGGAGGGAAAAAGCAAAACCTAGCCCACAAAAAACTCTTCCTACAGGGAAAAAGATTATTTATGTGAACCCTAGGAGAGAGATAAAAGGAATGCACATAGGGGTGTGGAAGGAGATGGATGCAATAAGCTCTGCCTACTGAAACAACAAATCATGCAACCCTCTTTCTACTACACATCTGAAAAAGAAAGCTAGAAGAGGATTAGAAGTTATATGCATTAACATACACGAAGGAGGAAAACCATGACACATATTATACCTCATCCCATGCAACTGTTCAGCTGTCTAGAGAACACATTTCTGCAAGTTCACACTGGAACTATTTTGGATGCATATAGGCACACGGAAAGGGAACTATGGACCCTTATTTCTACATCCTCATTTGTCCCATGGGCAGCTACAAAGGCTGGTAGCTTCATAAAACCATAAGGGCACAAACGAAGCAGCTTTTCAGAATACTATTGATTTTGGTAGGCTGGTGAAGAAATACACAGACTCATTCACCTGCATCATTGAGCCACTTTTCCAGAAGTGGCTTTAACTTGCACATGTTCTTAAAGCTGAGGTTCAAGGCTTCAAAGCGAGAGATGGTAGTTTGGCTGAAGTCATTTCCATAGAGTTTGCCCATAGCGAGCCCAACATCACCCTGGACAAAGAAAGAGAAAAAAGGGATTCACTGACATAGGCACTTCCAATTCCAAAGCAAGGAATCCTGTCACATTCTGGTGTTCTCTTAGTGACTCCAGTGCTGTGTGGGATCTCAGTTTCACAGAGGGTTTCTCAGGGCTATCAAGATTCACACTAAAGCAATCATCATAAAGAAATGTCAAACCTCAGTCAGTTTAACTGTAACTGTAACTCTTTCCAGGAAATCCCTGATGCTTTGTCTTCTTAGCATTATCACTGAGCAGCACATTCCACTGAATAGTAACTGGCAATTTTTGCTTAGTTCTTTAAAATAAGTGAAGGCCAAGCTCTGTTTAGGAGCAGATTTAGGCTTTTCTGCATATTTCACACCAAAGAAGGAAAGTTCAAATAAGCAGAAATGCAATTAATTCATGTTCTCAAATACGTAGAAAATACTCTAGAAAAGATGTCTGCAAACATACATCACATTCAAATAGATGCAGAAATAGTCTTATCTGAACTGTTAGTATCTTCTGAGGTCCAAACCAAATTTCTCCCCAACAGATACAAATTTCAAAGCAGACAAGAAGTTGAACCATTTCAAATAATGATTAACTGCAGTCTTGACTATCATTACCCATCTGCCAGAAAGCTATCCAGGAGATTTACAGGCAGATGATCATCTCTTTACATCTGTTATTGCTTTTTAAATTCAGTTTTAGCTAGCTATTCTGCTAGCAGACATTCTGACTATCCTAATATTTATGTTTCTAGTATATAGCTAAGTAGTATACATTTGGAAAGTGGTGTTTAAAAATTAAAAAATCAATCCATTCTTGATTGTGGCCATTAAAAACACTGTAATATTCTCATGCTTTGTTTTAAAGCTGGAAGGTCCTGCCCTTTGACAAAAAAATGCACTTATATTTCAAGTATACTATTTGGTCTAAAGTAGCTTTGTTTAGCTTTTTTTTTATATATTTTTTTAGCACAAAACGAAGTACAAGAGGTCTGGAAGAAGAGGCTGAAAAGCTGAAGCACAGTTAGTGGAGTTTAATTGCAAATGGGTTAGTTGGACTGGGCATAAAGCTGGCTTTTCTCTGAGGTCAGCTCCACAACCACAGCTGGGTATGAGTACACTGACAGCATGCAGACTGGCCACACACAAGAAAACAACCTTTGGGAAGCTTAGTAAATTGTGCAGGTTGAGCAAAGAAAACAATTTCTTTCCTAGAAGAGGAGCAGAACAATTGGTTTGTGTGCCTTTCAATCAAGAGGAAACACGTGGGAACTCACATTTATGCCTCTACTCATATGCCAGGATTCTGTGCATTTTAAAACTCATAAATCATTCCAAGAGGAGTAACGTGGATGCTCTTCTGGGTTTATGAAGAAGAAAACCTGGCTATGTAAACCATTTTAGAGGTAAGTTGATTTATGTCTTGGCAGGAAAGAGTTATGAAATTTGCTCCAGTCCCTCAACTAAATTTAATTCTGGATTTATGTTGTTCTTACAAACATTTGCCATCTGATTTAAAATGAATAGTTAACCATTTCTTTGTCAATGCCGAAAGGTGGCAGCATTTCAGCTGTAGGCAAAGGAATTTACATATTGGGATGAGAATTTTATATATTGGGATGGCACATGGACAGGATGGAACAGAGTATAAAGGCACTGTATACACATCTGATCTGTTCCGTAGGTTGACTGAAGCTCTGGTAATGAACTGAAACTGATTATAAGGTACATCATTGTTGTGTGTACTGGTCTGTTAAGAAGCTCAGATGGTCTAGCAGAGGCAATACCTTTCACAGAATAAAAATAATATTGTCTAAAATGTTCACTCACGTCGCTTGAATCTGTACTGAGCAATTAGTCCAGGTCTGAAATGATGCTAAGGTGCAGTTTGCTCATTGTATGTTAAACATGGAGGTATTTTTAAGGAAAACAAACAAAGGGATTTTAATGCATCACCCACATTTCAGGGTGGGAGAAGAGGCAGAACTGCTGAAATTCAAAACCTGTTTTATTGTTCGCACAACAGAATGCAGTAAGTGATTAGTTTGCAATGCAAACTAAATCTTACAATTATTTTTGAAAGGCAGGGGTGGCATGAGTCTGAAAAAGCTTACAGTACTGCTGGAAATAAATTTCTTTTATCCTCTGAAAGGCAGTCTATTTATCCAACTATAGGAAACCAAAGTAATCAGGGTCTCTAATTATCATCCAATTATGCAATTAGGCTGAAGTTATTAGAACAGCCTAATTACACACATACAAACTCAGAGTAGAACAGGAATGACCAAATGCAATTTTATCACATTCTCAAGATTCCCCTTTTTTAATCTGAAAAGCAAATACTGAAATGTAAGCTTGAGCAGTTGTGTTCATTTTTCCTCACCATGAAAATTCATAACAGGGTCAATAAAGAAAGGTTAACACATAACTTAAAAAGTCTAGTTGAGCCTTTATAATCATCTCACAGCAGGGCAGATTAAACATAATAATGAGAGATCTACACAAACCCCTCTGTCAGGCTATAGGGAAGCTATTGTATTTTAGCCTATTTTGTGCTGCTCTATTCGAGCTTTTGTGTGTGTCCATCACTTGTATTTCTGTGCCTCCCTCTAGTGGAAAGAAGGGAGGGAAGGAGGCACACATGCCAGCAAAATGCATTTCATTTGACTAAGAACATTCTGTTCTTGACTTATAATTAAGATGCTGCCAGGAACTTTCATTATGAACTTTGATTTTTCAATTTAGGACTTTGCCAGAAAAATAAATCTGAATTCAGCACATACTTTCAGCTAGAGTAGATTTACTTATTTTATTCCATCACATATGTTGGACTGACTGCTCTGAAGCTCAGACTTTTAAATACTTTGATTTTTGCATGCTGTTTCTTCTAGTAAAAACATGCTCATGCTTAACCACAGACTCCTGCCAAAACTAATTGGGAGATACTGGGGAGATATTTTAATTTTTCAGGGGAAAAAATAATTTGATATTAATAAGAAAGGACTCTGGGACACAAGTTCCTTTCAACAGAATAATGGAACATATAAATGCACTTTGTACTTTTAATTGTGGTCTTCATTCAACCACCTTCACCGTGTTCAAGATTACTTTTCTTCTGCTCTATGGGTATTTCTGAGCTTTTAAACAAACCAAAACAAACCACAACTCCAGTTCACCCTTGTAAGGAGAAAACTTCAAAGGTGACAGTCCTTTCAGGTTTTGTTTAGGAACCTCAGTAAAAGCATTAAATACAGAAATCATTGATGTTTAATAGGAAAATACGCTTGAGAGATAAAAACCCTTTGACATCCAAAGCAAGTGCACAGATGTGATATACTTTTTAAACACACGGAGCAGTTAATTGTACTGTATGATTTTTGGAACTTTGTACTTCTAAAGGCAGCTTTAAAGTGCTTTGTCCCATTCATGTCACATCCCATAGAATGAATAGTGCACATGCAATGACATCTGGAGCTGGTAAATGCACGTTTTCCCCTGCTGGGAAAATGGCTATGCTTTAAAACCAACGGAGAAGTAAGATGGATGTATGGCTTTTTCTGTTATTTCTTAGAAATTCCCCACATAAAGGCCAGAGCATAACCCTATTTAAGCAGGTTCTCCTAGGAAATGATGGAATTGTAGTCTCCCTCCAGACTTGAAAGATGAGACCTCAGGTTCCACACTGGCAGGCACTACGGCACACAGTCTCACCTGAGTGAATCCAAGTTTGATCCTTCTTTGTTTGAAAGTCTTGGCAAACTGCTCAAGCTCCTCAAGGTCACTGGGCTCCTCCAAGCTGGGAGTGTCGATTCGCTTTGGTGTTGACTGGCTCTGTGGAAGTGGCTGAATGGGGGTCGCTGCTATTGTGCGTGTTGGGGTTGCTGGCTGTTGAGACAGCAAGGAAAAGATCAAATTCAGACTCAAGAGGACAATCAACAGAAATTAAACTCCTAAAAGATATGTGATGTTCTTGCGAGAGAGGTAAGCGAATTGGACATTTGCTGCAATCTGGAAGTTCCTCCAATTTATTAACATTCCTCTCCAGAACAAGCAAACACAATCCAGAAAACCACAGTAGTATGACAGGCTTTTAAAGGTTCTGTCATAACCAGTTAAAGAAAAGTAAGAAATGTTCAACGGTAACCAACAACTTTCACTTGCTGCAGAAGCTGCTCAAAGAAAGGCTGAACACTCTACTAGACATACTTCTATCACTTATAGACACCTTGGCATTCACCCCTTTCTAAAAATTTAAAATTGAATCTACTGGTCATGTGAAGTAGCAGATTGCCATCAGCCCAAAAGGTTCAAATCTCCTATTTAATCCTGGAAGAGTGTGCATGTACAGATGGCAAGCTCCCCCCAATGCCATCTCTTGTGACTGACTCAACTCTTCAGGAAGAATAAACTAGATTTACCTCTAACCCTTCCAGCAATAGCTGCAACAGTAAAATGAACATACTGGTGATACAAGAAACTTAAGCAAAGGCAATCCGCAGAAAATGATTCATTCACTCATTCACACTTTTCTTCTACATAAAGGGTAATTTTCTAGGAAGCCCACAGAAGGTTCAGTATTCCTGAGTACTGGCATACTGAAGCATTTTGTGATGCAACTACAGTAAATATCTGTAAATATATTGGAAAATGTTCACAGGTGAACAAAATATATTTAGATCTGGTATTGCACAGTTCAGGCTTTGTGTGCAACAAGAACACTGGAAACATGTTTTGAGTGCCTAGCTCTACCTCCTTACGTGCCATGATCAGCTGAGATGCAGAGACAAATCATTTACTCCAGTTAAATTCTAGTCACTCTAGCTCTGGCTCTTCAGTAAAGGTGATTTCATGTCCCTGTGTCCTACACCCAGCTCTGAAACTCTGGACTCCTTCAGGGCAAATAAGAACAGCCTCAAGTCCAGGCAGCACTAGAGCATTATGCAAAGTCTATGCAAAGGTTCAGAAAAGGCTCTTCTAAAAGAGGTAGCCTACATATAGCTCAATCTTTACATAACTCCTTCTGTTGTTTTCCTCCTGGGTTAGTGCAGTGTTTTGCAGTGCACAGCAGATGGTAGAGGGAGGTCAAGATCTATAATTCCATTACTTGAGAAATAACGTAATCTTTCTAGGATTGCAGATACATGTGTCATACTTACAGGTTTTTTAATATTTTTAATTTACGTTAATTGTAGTGGGTAATTACTGCAGTATGTCTTCACTGATTTCACCCACTTCACATAATTTATTCTTTCTTAGTAGTTTTAATTTTATTTTTTTTTTAATCCAAGAATAATCTTCAGTGGGGAATCATGCTGCTAGCTGAGGTATGAACTAGAGGTGAGACAAATTCCATTTTCCACATGGTGCATGAAAAATACTAGAGGTGGTATAATAGAAAATGTAGTTTTCTAAGACTCTGATAGACTCAGGCACCTTATTGCAGACTAGAAAATTCTTATATGTAACCGAGGTGTCAGGAAGATACTGTGTGATATTACATGGTATTTGAGAAACAGCATGCAGTCATGAAACTAAACTGCACAGTAAAACCCAGAGCCAAGCACAACTAAATTTACAGGCACATGCAACCTTAAAATTGCTTTTCTTATAGTCTGAAAACTTAATCACAGAGCTCTAATATTTTAATATACATCTATCAGAATATTAGAATATTTCATTTCTAACAATCTGTTCAGTTTCACAAACTGTAATTGGTAAGAGTGGCAATGACTTAGCAGAGATTGCAAAATAACTACACTAAAATGAAGACAGATTACCACTGCAATCCTCAGGAAGAGACTTCTTAGTAATCCCTTTTTGGTGCTTTTGAGGGAGCTCCCACCTTGCTCCTTTGAATTTCCACAAAACCTTACAGGAAATCAAACAATGCTCTAGTGCCATTAACTCAAGGTATCAATCATGAAAATTTCCAGCTAAAAACCCACCCTAGAACCTTAAAGCCTGGAAAGAGGCACATTGGGGTGGGAGCCACAAACCTGAACTATCTAGAAAGACAAATTCACTATGATAGCTACAACGCCTATTCAGGTAGCTAATACAAAGGGTCTGTTCACTTGCCATAGTTTAAATCCCCTCAAAGCAAGTCATGAAGTGTAGGAATAAGCCTGACCTGCGAGGCAAGGGTGATGCTTGGCTGAGACTGCAGGAGGTTGGCTTGGCTTTGCTGAGGTAGTTGCGTTAAGAGATTCTGCGCTTGCAGGAGACCTGGAGAGACAAAAGTGTGCATTTGGTTTGTCATTCAAAAACACTAAAGCATGAAATGAGGTAAAATGAGGCTCTTGCAATAATGGCAAGTTAGAAAAAAAAAATGAGATATGAGATGGGAGCTTTCACTTTATCCTTGCATAGGTATCTTCAGATTTTAGCGTTTTCAGCCCAAAATCCCCCTGCATTTCCCTGAAGTGTAAGTGGGGATGGAAGGGTAAGAGGGAGAAGTGAAATTCTCCTCTGCAGAAAGAGGTGGTAATGATCTAGGTCATCCCAGTTCTGTGTGCAGGAGTAATTGACTGCCCTTCTCAGCACGCAGAATTTGAATACACCTCTTCTGGTAACCAAGAGCTGACCAAGAATTGTGGAGCCATATAAAAATACTGAGCACTAATTAGATCCAATTTAGCAACCGAATACTTATCAAACCCACAAATTGGCTTCTTGATCACCCTCCTTCCTCTTCAAACCACCCGATGCCAGCTGCCTAACAAGAAGGAAGCTTTCTGCAGACTTAAGCAGACCACACCTGAAGACATAACAAACCTAGATAACTCCCCCCTGAGTCAAATAAAGTAAGAATTTTTTGAAAAAGTAATTGGAATTTAAGTTTAGGTAAGATAATGAACACTGCTCAACTTTAACAAATAGAATAAACACTACACTGATAGGAAAACCCTGCTTCTATGAAAAGGTGACTACATCAAAGAACAGTTGCAACTGGTAGAACCAATATGTATAATATACTGTTGATCTACAAATGCAGTCCAATTGAGATACATGCCTGCATCTAAATATTTTAACTAGAAGGTATAAATTTGGGTTAGTTTTTTTTTTGCATTTCTAATGAAAAAATGCATCTATTTTTAAGGGACATAATCTTGACAAAAATACACGTGTTAGTCA
>VRYO01001681.1:20421166-20504258 GCA_009812075.1 Sialia sialis | reverse complement strand
TGAAATTACTGTAACTGTTATTTTTTGGTACCTCCTGGCTACAACTATAAATTTCCACTACAACTTAAGACCTTGACTAATTAAACTTGCACTTCGGTATATCTAGTCCCTAAAACCAGGGGGTAACAACAGAAGGATGGACTGCTATGCCACCATCAACTATGTACCACTTAAATTCAACATCTTTAGCTGCCTGATCTACCTGTGAGCAGAATAAAGGCAGGGGAAGCAGAATTTAGGACTTGATAAATACTGAGTGAGGAACTGCATGCTTTATGCGAGGTTAAGGTCAGAAGAAACATGGAAAGAGGGATTGCCATCGTTAAAAAGGAAAAAATGTATCCTCAGTAAGAGATACACAAGCACATAAGAGCTATCATCTGACAGTGACACTTGATTTTTGTTTAACAAAGAGCTGAATATGTATTTTAAACATAATGTGTTGCTTCCAAGATGCTCAGGATCTACAGAATACAGCCAGTTGCTTATGTAACATAATAGCACAGCACAGACAATAATGTAAATTTGCTTTGCAGCACACAATCAACGTGTTCCAGCTGTGTTTTTGAAAAGCCACAGTGTGAGGGAACAGAGCTGCTCAAGGAACTTCCAAGACAGCCATCTACTACAGCTACACACTGCTTTTTACAAGTTTTGCACGCAAATATTTGTTCACTTGAAAGATGATTTTAGCAGCCCAAATCTAAACATTATTTAGTAAACAGTCATCTCTAAGTGCAGAGTTTTTGACTTTAATTCAGTCATAGTGAATTTTAAACTGACAGCTTGAAAGAGAAAGGGGCAAGCCCATCACACTGTCACTACAGAGTGGCTGACCAACAATGAAACAAAAACCAGGCACTGACAGTGATGACATTTGAGTTCTAGTCCACTGGTAACACCATCGATTACAAGTTAGTGACTTGTCTTATGACTGCAATCAGAGTAATTAGGACTGGCCTCTTTTGACTTTTTGTCCCCAGAGAAATCCCAGAGGATGTTTTTCTGGCATTAACAATTTTGCTAAAGAGATGACAAGACAACTACACTCATCCTAATTCTATTCTCACTCACATGGTCTGAAGTAATTATCATGGATTTATCAGTCTAAAATAATCTGCACAAATTTAATCTACTCTGTTTTTCTATCATTTTAGCCTACGTAAAAAGAGCTGACACAAGGTGTCACAGGCAGAAACTGGAGACAGAACAAGTCAGTTCAACCTGCAGCTGACTGGCGGAATGACCAGGGGATGTGGAAAGCAGCTGGACAATTTTAGCAATGTGTTTCTCTCTGTGATCACAGCCTTTTGTTGTCATGCACACACTCTGAGCACTCCTTGGCTCATAGGGGTGGGCAGATGCAGTTGTGCTTTTAAGACATGACTTGAATCAGTCTAAGCATCTCCTTGATTTCTTTTCTGAGAAGAAATCGCTGAGGTCCAAAACACCTTCAGTGACTTAACTTATAGATCAGACAGCACTGCCTTTTCTAAGTAAATCCAGTGTTCTAGGCACCTGCTGGTGCCTAAATATTCTCAACAGGTCTGTGAACAATACCAAAGATGGGAAAGCAGTCAACAGGCCAGTCCCAGGCTCTAGACTAGTTGGACAAACAAAGCCTCACAATGCAGGAAAAGACAATATTCTGAGTGGGAGCTGGAATAACCCTGTGCAGCAATACAGGGTGGGCATTGGCTGGCTGGAATGCAGTCCCACAGGATAAAGTCCTGGAGGACAATCTGATAAACATGGACTGGCAGTGTGCCCTTTCAAGATAGCCAGCCACACTCTGAGCTGTCCTCACAGGAGTGCAGCCAGCAGGTCGAGGGTTGTGCTTCTCCCCCTTCATTTGGCACCTGTGACACCACAGCTGGAGTCTTGCTGTCAGCTTTGGGTTTCCCAGTACAAGGCACAAGGCCATCCTGGATTTTGTACATCCAAGGCCCACCAGGGAGCATATCAGGCTGGAACAGGTAAATGAGCTGGTTTTTTTCAGCCTGATGAGAAGACTAAGGTGAGATCCTTCTGCTTTCTTCAAAGACAGAAATGGACACACTGAAATGAGATGCAATGGATATCAGAACATGGAAAACTCCACCTAGATACAGGAAAACAATTTATTTTTTTAAAGATTATAGCAGTCAACTTTTGGGGCAGGTATTGCAAAATGTTGCAGAAACTCCATTCTTGTACATGTTCAATTCAACTGGCTGAGGTGCTGAATAGCTGCTGTAATTGGCTCTGTTTTGAACAATTCTACCTGGTCTCTAGAGGCCCCTTCCAACCCACATGATTTTTTTGAACCTATAAAAGCTGGTATTGTACTTGTATACTTTACAGAGGTCGTATTCCTAAGCCTCTGCTCTGGGTTTTAAGTGCCTAGTGGTATTATTGCATTAAATATAGGACACAAATCACCTACATGGCACTCTAAAAAGAATGACTGCATGGAAGCAGATAAGGATCTATGCAGAAGTATGATAGTTTAGAAGCATTTAATTTCTTTTTAATAGTTATAGTAAATATATCTATTGTCATTCAGGATTTTTCCTGTAATGTCTAAGAGTAGCATGAATAATGGTCCAAGCCAAAAAACTCTTCCTGCCAGCCAAGAGTCCCCCAGGACTGGGGGATCTGGGATTCAGTTCTATCTAAAATTAAACAAAAGATAAAACAAACATTCAAGCACAGA
Source organism: Sialia sialis (assembly GCA_009812075.1). Classification (NCBI taxonomy): domain Eukaryota; kingdom Metazoa; phylum Chordata; class Aves; order Passeriformes; family Turdidae; genus Sialia; species Sialia sialis. The sequence continues at coordinate 20,501,563 of VRYO01001681.1, read as the reverse complement.
CTTTTTCAGCATAATTTTTAAAAAGTTGGCCCAGAAGCATAATACATAATTCATCCCAAAAGAGTGAATTTTTTCATATAAGAACTTGACTGCTTTATCGCTACCAAAGCTGTCATCCTCTCACTGGAAGTCAGCTTGCAAGACAAAGCCATTGCAACTGCCACATGAGTGGGGTCTCAAAGTCTGTGTAACACGTATGAAAGAAGAAAACAGGACTGGATTTGGCCCAGGCAATTTAACAATTTAAAAAAAAAAATCTGTCTTTAATAATAAATACCAATAACTTGAGACTAGGAAGGTTTCAATGTTTATAGCTAATTAATAGCTTGTCTTCCACATTTGCCTTTCTGGATATTTTCTTTGTAAGTGTAATTTCTAAATCTCATTGTGATACAGTCTTTGCTTAGATCTTAACAACTCCTGTTTGCAAGATTAATTTGAATTAAATGCAGCACCATTCCCCTCATCCCAATTCAGATTTTCACTGATACGATTTGTATTAGCAATATCTCGCAAGTAAAAGGGTGAACAGTCACCCAATGAGGGTAATATTTTTAAGAAGCAGCTCTAATTGTAGCAAGAGATGTTAAATTGATTATTTTAGAGACAGCTCTATTAGATACAAGAACAGATACAAGAGGTATAAAGACATTACAAGGTGCTACATTCCGGCTGGTGACCTTAACAATAATATGAACAACAGTTGCAGTGAATAAGAAAACCTTCCAGATTTCTATTTCCATTCAATCTTCTGCATATCTGCTGAGGCTTGACACAATTCTTTCAGTTATGATGTTATCAATTACCAGCCATGAAAAATGAGAACTTTAAAATTTGTTTCATACAAGCCCAAAAATAGCCAGAAATTGTGTGGAAAAGGAAGGTGACTACATTAGACATATGGCAGTGGATTTCTGGGGACAATTTCCTATCTGCTGCTGGCAGCTGTAATGTGTGTTGAAGAAAGCTAGTAGAATAACATCCTAGTTATTGATTAATATTTTAGATACTGAATTGCCTAATTTTTTCAAAAATTGGATCTCAGCTTGTGATGTTCAACCCTTTCAAGAATCTAAATACAATTGCTGCTGACTGCATCTCTCTGTACTCCTTTGCCTCTAAGTGAAACATTTTTCTTCACCAAATATTTACATCTTCTACAATCTTTTTTAGTTACACTGCCCTTTACTTACTTCCCTCAAAACTCTTCTCGTTTAAAAACAGTGTTTCTCATTTACATGACTACATGGCATACACAAAATATGTAGTTTGTAAAGCAAGAAATTTCTACATAATCTACACACAAATCTGAATTTTTATGTTTGTTACTAAATGTCTACATATAGAAAGCTCCATGCAGTACCAATGAAGCATCAAAAAAAAAAAATTAATGCCATTGGTTTTGAATAAAACTTTATGCTAGTTTCTTCAGAATATTTATTATTTCATGAAGTTGACTAATGGAGCAATAGGACAAGAACAACATGGAAAAGTCAGCTGCAACAGCAAATAACAAGAAAAAAATACACACTTTCCCCATCTTTCTCATAAATAATAATGCACTGTTTGAGATCTTCTAACAATGACCATTAAGTAAGGCCAAAAAAAAACATATCAAAAAGTGATATAAGGGGTATTATGACATACATGTTGCTTTATCACTGAGTGCTCATGAAGAAAATGAGATCTATTCAAGCATTTCAGTTTGGAAGGTTGTCACACACTAATGGCCTATGGTCAGAATTCAGCATATAAATCTTCCTACAGTTTTGGGCTATTCAGTTGTCCAGGCTGCACATTACCAGCAAAACATGATGTCTCTACCTGCACTGCGTCACTGATGGCAGCAATATGCAGGTTTACATTGTAGTGAAGAAATAATTCTGCAGAGATGGCCTCTGGAAAAGGTACTACAAAATCTCGACTAGTACTTATTCTACTTCAGGAGATTCTAAACAAACAAGAAAGCCTTGCTTCCCCCTCTATGATGCAAACAACTCATTTTGGGGGATGAATACCATTTGATTCTCTTAGCTTTCCTTTTTCTGAAATATCTTCAGAGGTATTTTAGAAAACCAGCAGAATTTATCTGAAAAAGGTAGGCAGACATCAATACCAATGAGTTTTTCAAAACAATGCTTTTGTGCTTGCTGTTTTCTTAAAAGAATTCATTTTTTAAAAAACCAAGCACTATTTTGAAGAACTCTTGAACTAAATCTTAGTGGTTTGATTTCTTCTAGTACAGCATGTCAAGTTTACAAGTTCTGCTTCATTTTAAGAAAGCAGTACATCACTAAATGCTTCCATGAATAGCCTTTCAGCCATTTTCTACCAGTGCTAGTATAAAATCTCTCCTAAATCAAGTCCTATTAAAAGGAAGGTAATTTTGACTACCCTTTATTCAAATGTGAGAGCATTCAGACAGCAAGAGCCCTTCAGCGTAATGGAAAGCCAGTTCCATCCAAGTCACAGTAAGTAAGAAGGAATGATGCATGAAAAAATTGAAAGGAACAGAAGAAAATGAGGTGCAAAGAGCTGCTTTATAGGACAGCCAGGCTCTGCAGGACTCTTCAAGCATAACAGGATTTGCCTTCTGAGCAAGAATCTTTGGATTACCAGACCTGAACAACTGAGTAGAGTCCATGTAGAAGAGAAAGGGGGGAAAAAAGGCCATTGGAGTATATCAGCATAAGAAACCATGGCTAAATGCAGTTTTCTGTGGGCATCAACAAATGGGGTGCAATCAGCACTGTGATGCATTGCAGCCTGGACACATCAGTCCTGAGAACAAAGCTACTGCACAACAACTTAACTGCTCTGACACAGCACCACCTACCACTGCCTTGTCTCTTTGGCATGTAACTTACACCCCGTGCATTGCCAAAATATTATCGTAAGAGCTGTCACACAAATCCAGCATTCTAGCTCTTTTCCCAAGGTGTTAATTATTATTTCAGTTTAGGACAAAATTAATTGTGCACTCTTCAGGCTTAAATACTTTTCCAGACTCCCATCAGGACTTTTGATCTTGTAATCTCTTTTCAGTCTGTCCTGCTTTTGACTGAGACAGAGTTAATTTTCTTCTTAACAGCTGGTACAGTGCTGTGATTTGGATTCTGGATGAGAACAATGTTGATAACACACTGATGTTTTACTTTACTATTACCTACTATTACTACACCTTATATTACCCCTTTTACTATTACCAAACAGTATTTATTATCAAGGAGTCCTCAGCTTCTCACCCATCCCACCAGCAAGCAGGCTGGGAGGCACAAGAAGCTGGAAGAGGACAGAGCCATGACCCAAACTGGCCCAAGGGTTATTCCACACATGGAATACTGAGGATATAAACTTAGGGGGGAAAACCTGTCTGGGAACCACTGCCTGGGAGAAGGCTGGGCATTGGTATGAACCACCCAAGTTTCACCCTGTCCCCTAAAAAATGCTGTGTATGGTTTATTTTAGAGGCAAAGAGTTACTTACACTTACCCTGCTGCCCCTGCGGCGTTTGTGAGATGATGAACTGTGCTGGCTGCAAGTTGGTTGTTGGATGCACCAACACAAACTGTTGCAGGTTGAGATTCTGCTGCTGAAGCTGCTGCAAGTGCTGCAAATCCTTAAGGAAATGGGAAGGGGACAAAAAAAAAAAAAAAAAGATGACAAGAAAATAAAAAAAAAAAAAAGGGAAAAGACAAAAAAAGGAAAAATTTTTAAAAAGGAAGGAAACAAAAAAGAAAAAAGAAAAAAAAAAAGAGAAAGAGCTGTGTGTTAGACATTTAAGTCAGCAATGATTTCCAAGATTTCCTATCAGCCAGCTACACTCTAACATTTAGAGATAAAAGCAGATGTCAAACACAGCAGAAGTCCTGCTACTGAGTGTCCTTTAGAATGGAAGTTTGAATTTCACTCTTCTTCATAAAACCAAAGTTATTTAGTAAATAACCCAGCAAAGTATATCCAGAACTGTTCTGCTTTAAAATCAAAACAAAAACCAACAAACAAATAAATCTCCCTTCCCCCTGATTCAGGGGTTTTCAAATACATTAGACTTATCAGCACAAAAGATCTCTCAAACTAATTTTTTGAGGATGGAACTCTGCTACAAATCAAGCATTTTAATTAGGAGCTTTTTTTTTTTATGACAACAGTCTGCAATTACCATTTGAATCAACAACAGGAAAGCAAAATATTACAGATTCGTTGTTTGCATTCTGGTTGTTCAGTTCAAATTTCAGAAAATAGCTAACTCAATTAGTAAATGTATTTGATTTGTTCTGAAACAAATTACAATAAGCTTAATAGATATGACTATAATGAAAGGTTAAAAGCAATAATCCAAAACACTGCATTATTGTACAACCCTACCTTTATGTATTTAAACCATTCAGGACTATTAATTTTCTATAATTAAATTACAGGTCTCAATGTAAAATGTTAATCTCTGAGAAACCAAGTTTTCAAGAAAAATGCTTCAACCTGACATTTAGCTGGAGAATGAAAACATAGAGAACTGCTTGAAAATATTGTTCCCCCTAACTAGGCTTTTTCTTTTCTTCTCCAAACAGGACAATAACAAGAGCAACTGAAATTTGAAAAATATGCTGTGAAGTCAGCCAACATAACAGTGATAATCCATGATAACTATCTGAACACACTTATTGGATTTTTCCATCTTTACAGGAAGAATCTGCTTCAAAATACTCACCAAACAGGTGGAAAAAAGCCTGAATTAAATACTTCCCACACTTACAACCTCCCACTACACAAACAAACCAAGCAGATCAGAAGACTCCCCCAAAGCTCTGTTTCAGGGAAGCTGTTCAGGTCCCTGCTTGCAAAGAAACCGTGTTCAGGTGCAGCACTGCCAAAAAACCTGTGCCTGGTGTGGCTGCTTGGAGCTGCTCATCTTCACACAAACCCATGGGAATTCAAGAGAACCAGAGTAACAAAGAGCTACTCCTTAAGCTGCTCCTTGGAAACTGATGCAGGTTACTGAGCACTCCCAAAACCTGTTCAGCCAGAGGATGGGACAGGCCATTCACTGCCAGCCGTGGAATGGAAGATGAGAAGTCAAGACAGACTGACAAGGAGAACTTCTTTCTTACACAATGCTGTTACCTGTGATCTTACATTATTTTACATCTTTTAAAACCGTAACTTGAAAGTTGTAACAGTCTCCTTCTGGAGATGGGGGTGGGGAATGTCAGAAAGGAAGACTAGGGAGGGGAAAAAAAAGGGAGTCTGCTGATTTATGAGACCATAGACAGGCATTATAAGAAAACGACTACTTAACCTGCATTACACAGACACTGGCCATCAATCACTTGGGCTACTTAGCCCTGTTAAGTCAAAAGCATGCAGTGTAATAATATGGTAGACAGAGACCAGATGGATTGATCAAGCAATGCTTTTTTTTAAGAAATGGAAATTTCCATTTTATAAGAGAACGGTAAAATTTTTTAAAGTGCCCATGAGCAAAAAAGTCATTTTAAAGTCAATAGTATTGTTTGCTTCCAGAAAATTGCAGAAATAATGCAACCATTCCTATGAAATCAAGGCAAATTTCCTTCTTGCTCCAGTTCTATCCTGGAACTCCATGACTTCATATCCTAGTATCACACTGATCAGAACTGCTACCAAAACCTCTTACTTGTTGAGCTCAACACAACATGGATCTCCACTCAGTTATTCACTGATTTTCAATACTCAGCTGGTTACCTCTGCAGATTGTGCCAAGCCTCCAGCTCAGAGGGGGTTCATAATGGAATGGACGTGAGGACTGGATGCAGAGTTGAAAACAGAAATGGAAAGAGCTGGGCAAGCTGACTCAGGTTGTGAACACTGGGCAGAAGAAAAGGAAATAAAGAGACGCTGCAGGATGAAAATAGAGGTAGATAAGAGAAAAAAACAGAAACACACAAGGAAAAGTTGGGGAGACATTGTAGAAGAGAAAAGTATGAATGGAAAAACAGATAGGTTAAGGACCTCTCCCAATCAAAGGCAAACAAATGAAATCACCCTAGACGACCAAGTAGATCTCAGAGGATTTCAAGCACTCCCACAGGAGATGGAGTTATATGCAAGAAAGAATACAAAGAAACAGTGGCAGTGTATCTGTAAGATCAAAGGACAGCTTTTTGTTTAAGACTATAGTATTCATAACACTGGCTACCCAGCTAAGACATGACAGCTCTTATCATCAGACTCTTACACTTTAATATGAGAAAACTGTTTTTAAATTGAGGCCTCAGGGATAACTGATATAAGCAATCTTATTCTGTGCATCTGCCTTGGTAAATGGTATGTTGGCTAAGTCTTGTTTAAACACAGAAATATAATTCTGCAACACAAAATGAAAATGATACCTCCAAGGCTAATCACTCCTAAATAGCCTTACCAGCCCCTCAAATGCATTTGAAATCTAACTTTATTTCCACCTTGGGAAAGTTTTATTATTTTGTTAATTATACCATTATAATAAATCTCCCAATAGCAATCACATGAACAAACTGGACACTGTTTTCCTATGCTGATCTTTCTTTCCTCAGTGTTAGAATCTGCATGCCAGCACGAGCACACAGAAAGAGATGGAGAGACTTTCAGGGAGACATGCATGTCTTCTGCTGCTGCCTAGCAATTCAGAAAGATCAAAACAATCCAAATCCTACCTCAGCAGAATAATCTGTCAAGTGCTATGTCTTGCTGTGAGGAAGACTTTTTGTTCAAAAAAAAACCATCCAGATTTCTAAATTCAGTGCTATTATTTCCATTTACAGCTTCAGCACAAACTTAAGCATCTGTGCCATTTTGAGATTCACATCATATAAATACAGTGGCTAGAACCTTAAAAGAGCAAAGTTTATAAAGAACCCCAAAAGCTGATACACTGCTGTTCAGTGCCAACCCAGGAGCAGCATGAGTCCTCACCAAGCTGCTGCAGCAGGTACCTTACATGAACTGCAGTGCACATTAAAGAAGTCATGCTTTTGCAATTAGTTAATTAAAATGAATATGGTAATCCCTCCGCTGCAGAGACCTGCCAGTTAATCAATTATTCAAAAATCATCAATTAAAACAAACATTCAGCTATTTGTATAATCAGCTATATGTTTACAATAGCAACACAAACAAAGCTGAGCACTGCTTACAAATCCTTGCCAAGATGGATCAAAAAGCATGGTGCTATCTGCCTATGAACCTAGTGGTAGGTGTTTTCTACAAGTAACTCAAATTATATCCAACACCTGCACAATTTATGCCCTGCACTTTCATCATAAAGAGCAGTTAACAAGATTCAACCACACTCATTTATGTATCAAAATAACCCACCCTAAAAGACATTAATTGTAAAGTCAAACATTTAAGTAATTAGAAATGTCAGAAAACAAGTACAACTTTAATTTGTTCTGCACGTGGCAACTACACGATCACATGCTATTTTGCAGAGCCTTTAGCTCACTCATGTGCACAAATCAGACAATGCTGCCTTCAGAAACTCTTATTAGACAGCACATGCCTGATCTTTTCAACTCCTCCCAGACACTCCCCTGAAGGTTTTCTAAGTTCTGGAGAAAAAGCCAGTACAAAACTAACAATTGTAAATGCTTCACACATTTTCAGAGCTTCACACTGAGGTGGCAGAGCAGGATTAGAAACATCTCACACACGCATCACATTGGCATCCACTACTTTAGTGGCCTATTTCACAAACCTAAGGCCAGACAGTTCAAGGTACAGATTTTGTTAATAGGAAATTTTAAGCCACCACACTTGAGTGAAGCAGACATTGCTATCTAAAGCTGCACACCTGGAAGAGAAGAAGCACACACCTGTGGATTGCTTACATACATGTTAAAACACATCCCATCAAATGGGAACTCTGTGACAGGTGCATGGAAAGATGTCAGAAGCTATAACCAACAACCTCCTTGACAAGCACATTCCCCATTCTCTTTCTGAAATCTGTCTGTATTATTGCCTACAGACAGTCTCAACAAAATTAGGATATGATCTTGAGAATTACAAGTTTCCTTGAATGCTACATCCTTCAGTCATCTCCACATCATGCCAGTGAAGTGGAATCCTCCGTTGAAGGTGTAATTTGGTGATGTGACTTCTCACAGTGCAACAAGAGATTTAGTGGGAGGAACCTCACCAACACAGCAACATCAGCACTGGTGTTTTAAAAACAGGATGGCATCACTCTGGCCTCTCCAAGGACTTCTAGACCAGCACCACAAAAGTTCGTCACTTCAGCTAATGAAAACCTGATAGCACAGCCAGGCTGTTATTCACTAGCACAGTGAAGGACTGAACATTTCACCACTGGACTTCACAGACAGTTGCAACATTTCCATTCTTGTCCTTATGTTCAAGACACTTCATCCCAGATGAATGCAAGATAAAACAGCCTGAACAGAAAGCATCAGAAAGTGTTAAGGAACTTGCTCTATGAAGCAGCAACTTTGAAGATTATATTCCTCACACACTTTGCACAGCTAGACTAATAAAACTGATATTATGCACCAAGAACCTTAACCTACGGAAAGATGGTCCTCAGCATGAGCAAGACAATTGTAGTACTCGTGGTACTCAGGATTCCAAGATGCACATTTGATGATCCTTGTCCACAAGTCCAAGGATTTTCCACACTACATACACTAAGCACAGAGTCAGTGCCACTGCAATCTCCACACTGATTTAAGCCAGTCCTGGAAGACCCAGGAGGTTCCTTACTGCTTCTAGTAAGCAGAGCATCCACAGCAAGCATTTCTTCAGAACTGACAAGTCTTTAGTACCAGACCATGAGACTGGACAGATTCCAACACCAAACTCACACTCCAAGTTTTTCTCCAGACACACAGGAGTGCCCATTCTTTGCCACTGAACTCGCAAGCCAAAACAGCATACAAATGGATCAAGTCAAACTGCCGTTCTTCAGCTCTATCATTTTGCTTCCAACAAGCACCACTAGGGTCTGACAAGCATCCTTTTTGATACACAGCCATCATTTCCCATCCACACAGGTCTCAACAAGTGCAGTTTCTGTGGGCATCATTCCATACCTTTTTTTCTCCTTTCTCACACTAATTACAAGGAGGGAAATTCAGAAAACACAGCACCTACTCAGATTCTGGCACAAACTCAGAGGCCCAGTGGAACTGAGGAGCAGCTGGCACACATTCCTCACTAAGACTACCAAACTCCAACCTCACCATCCAAAGATGCACGAGGGAAGACTAACAACGCCCGAGGACTCTAGAAACTCACTGAGGCGAGGAACGACAGATTTTATTCGAATGGCGCAACCGGTCAAAAAACCTCTTTAGTTTTCCACCCTCTCAAGCCTCAAGGCTCACCTGTGCAATCTGTATTGGCTGAGATAGAGGGATCTGCGTCATCGGCGTCGCAGCAGAGGCCGAGATGGTGGCACCAGCAGCGCTGTGCTGCTGACTGGCTGAGTGCTGCACTGCAGCCGCCAGCAACTGGGCCTGCGCCTGTTGGAGCAATAACTGTTGCTGGGCTGGCGTCAACGTGAGCTATAAACAATTAGAAAACACAGCCATTAATAATGGGAAGAGCCACTTCAGCTACAAAGTCATTAGATAGCTCAGTACTAGTTATGTTAACCAATCCTAGGGCTATTCCATTAAATGGCCAAGGAAGGACAGCTGGCTACTCAACACACAGTGGGAACCAACGTACCACAGCCTGACACAAACCAAACTGCACCTCCACCAACATTTGTGCTGACTGGAACCTACAGAACCTAACTCTGCTCCTAAGTTTTCCTCACAACTCTACCAGGAGTATCAGGGAAAAAGCAATTAAGCAGCAAGCGAAAGAAAAGAATCAGTATTGCCAGGATTTGAAAGGAAATTTACACCCAGCAGAACAGCAAGTGATTAGCCAGATGAATGTGAAGCAGGAATGCTGGCTATGGCTACTGAACAAACTGATAACACCCCAGCTGCTTCACATTAGCATGAATCCCTGCCATATTCCATCATTTCCATTATGACCTAAGATATAAGTAAAGAACATGAGCTCCATTTGTTTCTCTCCAAGTCTCCCCATCTGCCTTTTTTTTTTTTTTTAATAGAATAGAGTTGGCAACTTTACATCCCTTCCCTTTCCCAAACACACATTATCTCTGTGGAACAGGTGGCAGCAGTCTCTCCTTTACATGTAAATGAATCTTGATGCCCATATTTACTACAACCCGTATCTGCACAGGCCTGGAGTTTTGAATGTTTCACTACAGCAGACAATCATGAATTAAAATAAACCAGCATTGCTGAGAATATAAAAAATAATAAGATATGCCAGGTTTTAACAGCAAAACAGTCTCACTTCTAAAACTTTCAATGCTTAACTGAAAACTAAATAGGATGTTTATTTATGTACTAACATAGGAGAATTTAACAATTGAGCCTGAGATTAAGCAGTCATTTCATGCAAGTGCAGGGATGATCTAACCTAACACTTCAAATCATAAATATATTGTTGGAGCAACTGCCCTAAGCTTATTACCACACAAACTCTTATACTGCACAGCCGATTATGTGGAAGCAAATTCTTTAACCAGCCCATTCACAAAACTTGCTCTATTTTGAAATGACTGAAAGCCTTTACAACAATTCAGAAACACCAGAAAGTCTAAAACAACAATTATCCCATATTTGCTCAGGAAGCTTTGCAATTAAAAAACCCTCAAAACCAGTAGGTTAAAATGAAAGGGTTCAATAGGCTTTAGGAAAGTACTACTAGAATTACTTAAAAAGAAATGTGCTTTAAAACAAAAAATTAACAGTTCCCATAACTTTTGTTCTTTACACAGCTATAAGGTGCAGTCTTGTTCTCCCATGCTTCGTTTTAATCTTGAAGAAAAATAACAACTCCTCTTTATGACATCAGTGACTGTCTCATTTGTAACTGTTATAAAACAACAGGTTTTAATTTTATTGCAGAGTCAAAAGGGATACTGAGAACAGAGAGAAAGAATTCTTTGCTGCTGCTGTTTGGAAGCAAATACGTAGCGACAAACCCCGAATATGACAGGCTGCTTATTTTTCTAGGAAAACATTTTGTGTTGCCACTTCCACTGAGGTTCCTCCCTATGTTAAAGGAAGTTGCAGTGCCCAGCTGCATGGGACTGCAGCATCCCTGGGTAACTCTTACCCCAGTGATCTGTCCTCCGGCCAGCATGAGCTGGGTCTGGGGTATGGCCGCCTGCACTGAAGGCTGCTGGGAAGGCTGGCTTGGCTGCTGAGAGTCCCCAGATTCTTCATTAGATTTAGACTAGTCAAAAAAAAATACAACTCTTTATAGTGTAAAACAGATGTTAATGTATAACGTTGCTATCTCAACACTGCACAATAAAAATCTTTCATCTGCATACAAAAAGCCCTTGGGTTTATTTTAAGAGTGTGTTTAAGCAATGGCTCTGTGTGCCCACCATCTCAGCTACGATTGCTCAAACATGTCTGTAGGTAATGCAGTTTAAACAAAACAAAGAGACCCTCTGGTCTCCTGTAACTCTCTGACATTATTTTCAGGTCTCACTTCATTTTACGCCATGCAACTGAAGCTGACGCTGCCTTTCACCATGAAGAAAGAGAAGGTTGTTAAAATTATTCATTGCCTAAAATCCTGAACAATGGAACGGGAGAAAAGAGATTGTGTTTCCATTTTCTCTATCTCCATCCTGTACCTCTAAGTCATCACACTGTTGGCTTATACAGAACCTTTCTGAAAAATCCTTACAGGTTTCTCTACCTACAGCAAAACATATAATATATACACAGTACTTTTAAATACTCAAAGCATTTATTTAATAGAATACTGCTTTATTTTAAATGAGTCAAGTTAATTTTGATGTATTTTTGTGGTTTGGTTGTTTGTTTTTTTAAACAGAAGAATTGTGAAGACATGAGGGAGGAAATGCAAGTGCATGAAGAGGGGGAGAGAGTTTTATGATAATTAAAACTGGTTATGCAGAACATTACAATTCTGCATAGATTTGCATATTTTCCACCACCTGTTTTGGGGACTGCAGAGCAGGCTAATTAGCATAAAGGCTCTGATTAATTCTGCCAGTCATTGAGCGATAATTACAGCGCAGGACTGTAAACATTCTGCACTGGAGATACAGCCTGTTTGCCAACATCTCTCTCAGGGATGGAAGTTTACCATGGCAACCAAGGCAATTTTCTGCCTCCTTCCTCTTAGAAAGGAAGGTCACTATACCTTCTCTTCTTTCCAAATTGTTATTATGTATAAGTGGGTCCACATTCTATTGCATTTCATGTAACGCACTACCTACATTCTTTAATAACAAGCAATACTGAAACCAGTTTTCAATAAAACTGCATTCCTTGCCCCTTAATATAGTACAGAGAGGAAGTAGAATGTTAACAGATAAACTGAAGTGCTCAGCATCATAAGAAAGTTTGAAAGCTTTGCTGTCTCACGTACATTATTAAACAACAATTACTCTGACTCTGAAATCACTATGTGTAATTTACACAAGTAGCCTAAACTAGCCACATTACATAGTTAATCCTACATTATATTCCTATATTCAGTTACCAGAAGCAAGGACAAACTGCAAAATAATACTCAGCATGAAATATTCCTGGAGTTTTAAGGTTTTCATGAATGCCACATCTGACTAAAATTCAGCATTAAGTTATGGTCAGTCCATGTTTTAAACAACTCCAGAGTCTGAACGCTTACAAATCCTGAACCTGATTTACAGCTGTAAAAGCATTATTCCTTCATACCTATCACTTGCAGAACCAGTGAGACTGAAAAAACCTGAGTAATGTATCATAGGTTAAGAACTATCTCTACTGATGCTGTTTGGGATGAGAGGAGGATGAGCAGCAGTAACTGTCTTTACCTGTACATTTAAGGACTGAGCAGCAGCCTGTAAACTTGTTCCAGCGAGCTGGACCTACAACAGTGCAAAAATGGAAATGAAATAATGTAGAATCCACAGAAAACTAGTAATGTAAAAAGAACAACCTCCCCACCCACGTCCCAACAAAAAACTCCCCCAAGAACAGTGCAAGCCCCTCTAACACCTCAGTCAGTGGAGCAGGGGCAGTACTCCAGGCTGAAGCAGATCTGTAAGACTCCTGCATGATGTTGTTTATCTATCTACCTCTTACTGAAGCTATCCCTGCCTAAGGATGGAGATATACCATGGATGGAGTTGAAACAGCATATCGGGGTGGACAGACCAACAAGTCCTATTCCTGCTGGAAAAATTCAGGTTTCAGGGAAGGGCATTAAGCTCTACTCATCATCATCATCCATTCCAGAATGGGTCTTACCCAACACTGCACTCACCAGCTTTCTGATACGAGCAAGTACATGCACAGCACAGAACCCAGAGCATAACCACTCTCCCTCAAATTAACCCATTCAAGCATTTGCAGCCCTCAGCCACTGAAAAGAAGATCTCAACACAGAGGACCGCAGACACTTTACAAAGGCTGTATTAATGCAGGTATACTTAAAACTTGAATTCAATGTTTGTAATTAACAAGCCCAAAGAAGGTCTTGTGGATGAGCAGCAAGGAAAAATGGAGATTTTTGGAGTGCTTTTTTGTCTCTAACAAGGATTTCCTCTGTACAAATACGCTGTATTTTCATTACTGAAGCCCATTTGAATCAGTCTTGCCTTGTTTCTACCAGCACGCCGAGTTATAAAGAAGGAATGCTCTGCAATTAATTACCAACACTTTCAAAGGTCAGAGTAACAAACAGCCTGTAGAGAATTCCATCTCTAGCCATGTTTGAAGACCACTGCTCATTTGAAAACCAGGTGACATGTAAGGATACAATAAAGCAAAGCAAAATGTAGCACTCCTGCTTCTAGATGGAGGACCTCTACATGGTCCCCACATAAAAAGTCCACCTATTTTCAAGTACAGGAAAAACTGAAGTACATGAAATTAAAAACTGAATATTTTGAAGTCAACCTTGGAGAAGTCACCTTGGAAATATTTCCTACTGGTTTAGATGAAGGTACCAGACATACTAAGCATGATCTGCAGCTAAGCAAACACTCCCAGAAAAGCCCCTCCTCATCAGAAGCAAAACACAGTTTGACACAGTTGATGTAATCTGTGCTTTTACCATGGATTAACTGCAGAGAACAGCCTAAATAACACCACTCTGCCATCCAAATGACATACTCAAAATAATACTTTAAAATCACACAAACACCACATAAAAGATTGCATATTGCTCAGGTACAGCCAGCGTATTCCTGAAAATCTCTGTGAATGCAATTTGGACATCCCTTTCACCACACAGCCAGCATTTCCAAATTAGAAATTAAACTGTATCTGAATGCTGCCTAGAGCCCAGTATTTTGCATTAGTCTAGAGCAAAGCACTGTGTGTTAAGGTTGAATAACACCCCACTAACAGCAGCCTCACTAGCAGAGGACAGTTTGACAATAGATTCCCACACACCTGCAGGTGAATAAAAGAATACCTGAGATTTTCCTTTGAACCAGTTTCAAGAAATGAATCACACTTTTTCAAACATGAAGTTATAAAGATCCTGACAACTGTTTAAATAAATAAATTTCCAAAGCAGGATAAAGCACAGTGCAAAACCCAATTACTGTCCTGGGTCAGTCTATATAACAAAAAGAAGACTAAAACAAACACGCAGAATTCTGCAGAACAGCTGCATCTGTCTCCATGTTAAACACACACTGGCAAGCCATAAAAACTAGTCAGCTTTTCTCCACATAAAGGCAGCCTACAACAGCCTATTGGTTCAGCAAATTCAAACAGTGGCACTCCCCAGGTCCTATATAAACCAATCTGCTAGGAAAATTGCAATTATGTGACAAGACGTGTGGAATGTTCCATACAATAAAACGGCAGTTCAGAGCTCTTAAAAGAGGGCATAAAAGCTTCAGTACTTCAATTATACCACAATAACTGTGCAACCTCAGACCTCAAACATTCAAGGTCATCCAATTAGGTACAGTATTTTAAAGTTTAACTTGGTGCAGAGGAAGGGAAAAGAAATTAGGACATTTGTTTTCATACATCAAGTGCGAACAGATAAAAAAACTACAAAAAAATGCCCCTTATACTTCTTTTCACCTAGGGATGCCCCATTTTGCTTCAGCCTGCATCTGAAGTTCAGCTTTGATTCCCTAAACACAGCAGCAGCAGAACAGAGGGATAGTATTAGAAGTCTGAATATCATCTGACAAACAGGTCACTGAAATAACTTTTTTGTAAGAAAAGAAAACCTCACAAGCCACATATGCTTAGTAAGTACAATCAACTTTCTTTGTAAGAGTGAAGTGTTTTTAGCTAGATAATGACATTTTGGAATCTTGGCAGCCATTAGGCCAATACAATCCTTTCATAAAAAATTTAAATTTTTGTCTTGCCTTTCAATGTGGTATCTCTATTAGGATTAAAACAACAACAAAACAAACTAGGAAAAAACCTACTCAAAAATACACCACAACATTTAGGCATTCTCAAGTCCCCAAAAATGTGATTTGTAGTCCTCCAAAAGAGGTTTCACCATGTTTGGCATGTTCTGCAGCCTAATGCAACGAAGCAAGAGCCACAATTAGGAGGTTTTCCCATCCACACTTTCACCAGGTGGTGTAGCCATATTTATGTTCTAATAAATGACTCCCCATCCTTTCACAGAAAGAGAGAATGTGGAAAACACCAGCTGCCTGAGTCTCCTCTGTGTGAAATGTCTCATCTCTTACCTGATGAAGGTGCCCAAGGAAGGCCTGGGCCTGGGCTGTAGAGATTGCTCCTCCGACAGGCACAGGCTGCTTTTGAAAGTCCAGGCCATTTGTTTGCGTGCCTAAAGAAAGAGAGAGATTGAAAACTATTAATTACTACTTTTAAGTGGAATAAGAATTAACATTTCAACTTGCCTGCTATTCTCTCAACATTATATAGTAAAATAACACTCAGTAACAAGAATTGCATTTTTTTAATTGAAAGTGGGGCGGCAAGCAGAGCTGAGGCTTCAGTAATAGAGCATTTGTTTTTCTTTAGCTTCCATCATCTATTCTGAAGATATTTAAAAGATATACAGATGTGGCCCTTTGGGACATGGTTCAATGGGGATTTGCAGCATTAACAGTTGGGCCTGATGATCTTAAAGGTCTTCTCCAACCTAAATAATTCTATGAGCTATGTTTCTATGTACGCTACTATAAAATTCTACGTGTTTAAACTAAATGTGTGCTTGCTGCTATGATTGAACTGTGTTTCCCTTCTCCATGAACCCTCTATCCAGTAGCTGAAGACCAAGTTCAGAAAGTGCCAACAGCAAGGTTTGTACAAAAGCCACTTTTCCTTAAAGACAGGTTAAAAAAACCACTTGATGAAAACACAAGTCCCGTGTATAAATAGCAGTTATGGGCTACAGTTTTAATCTTTCCAGAAATGACTCCTCTACATTTGTCTTAAAGTTTGTTCAGAGGTCTCATTAGGTAAGAGAACTGCCTGGGCTTGCTTCTGCTTTCATTTACTCTCATAGAACTAAAACCTGGTTATTTTCCTACATTTTTCCAGTCTTTTCCTAAACTGCTCAGAAGACATGAAAACCCCCCAATTATCACAAAATAATCTGAGTGTGAGAAGAAAAAGGAAAAGAAAAAACAAGCTTTTTTGTTGTTAGTACCCACAGTGACTAATAACAGGAAGGGAGACTAAGTGTGTTGGGATGCAGAGAATTTCTAGAATAGATGATGCAATCTTTAAAATTGCGTGACTGAAATGAAGCAAAACTAGCTTTAGACTTGCATGTTTACTCGTCATGACAATCAGATTTTGTTCAGTGCCTATGGGCAGGTGTGCATAGTAACTCCTACTTCCAAATTCTTTCCATCATCTACATTCCTAGCCATAAAAACCTAGTTTATCTACTGAGCAAAAGAGTTGCTGAACAACAACAGGTGGTTGCTATTCCTTGGAAACATCTGCAAAAGCAAGCAGGCATAAAATGTGATTAGTAAAATAGACTGTCAAGTATCTTACACTGCTGTTTTGACCTCCAAACAGCTTACACAGGTAACATTTCCAAAGACTGAGTAACTGCTCAATTAAATACATACCCAATCTCATATCAAGCTTTCTACCATCCATGTGAAGTACACCTAAGGTGGCCCTTTGATGCATCTTTGGTGGGGGTTTCTGTTTTTCTGAGAAGATCTGGTCAACTCCCAAGTTTTCAACTCTATGCTTTGGGCCAAGGTTTACAAACTTAAGAGATTCACACAGCCAAAGATTCACAGATATGTTAAAAATATTCCAATTTTAAACTGTGTCAAATTATTTTGCTTAATTAGTCTAAAATTCCAATTCAAAGTGAATATAGGGACTCTCACTGGTCTGAATTGCTCTTAAAGGAATGCAACTCTGTTGCTTTTCTCCAAAGAATAGTATAGAAGAAGGTCTGCTGGAAAGATCTGGAACAACCTCATCTATCTTCATTTTTTCCAGTAAACTTCAGAATTCTTTCCATGCAGAAATATAAAGGGAATGAAAAAGTGCTTGGGTAAATATATAAAAGTAATTCCTGACAAATAGCTACCATAAGTCAAAGGAAACAGCCTACCACCTTCTCATTTAAGCAAAGGTTTTGAATTAGTTTTCAATGGTCAGGGAGTGAAAAAAACCACAGAAAAGAAAACCTACTGGAGGGCAAATACTCTTCATACCAATAGGAAACTCATGGGGGTTAAAAAAAATTATCTGTTTCTGAGAGAACCAGCTGCAGGCCCCACCTTAGGTAGATAGGTGAAGTGGTTCTAGTTAACTTCCAAAAAGAGCCTCAAAAAATCCTGATGCCATATTAAAAGAGCACTGCTGCACAGGTGTGCAGTAGAAATGCTCCAGTTAGCACTTCTGCTGACTCTTCATGTGGAAATCTGAAACAAGCCTCCCAGGTGATAGTTTAGAACAAAGCTCCAAGACTAAGCTTAAAATCTTCATGACTCCCAACAAACAACTTAGATAGGCACTGAGAGAAAACAACATTTTCTTTAAATTCAGCCTTGAAAGACATCAAGTCCCTCTACCCAGGCGTCCCAAAACCAAACTCAGGGCAAAAAAAATCCACATCACACCTGTTAACTCTGTTCTACTATTTGCATCTTAAACTTTCTTTAGTGTTTGGAAGCACAATGTCTCTTCCCCTCTGGATGCAGCCTTAATTTTGGAAGGACTGCTACCCTGCCTGCATGCATTTATTACAGGATGTCTTTTGAAGAAGAGCAAGGAAAATGAAGTGAGTCCAGCACATGAGAGGCTTTGCTTTTAAGGAGCTGAGAAAGATGTGGCACCACTCCCATGGAATCCAAGGAATCTGATGAGGAGCTGGAAAATGGAGCTGTCAGAAGCAGAAGGCCAGCACATTGTAAGGACACAAAAGGACCAGAATGCCACTTTTGCTCCAGGTAAGTGTTAAATATAAAACCCTGTGATGATTAACAGATATGGCAGATACAATCCCATGTATTGTTAAAATCCAGGGTATTAATGTATTTTCCATCTCCATCCCAACTTCCCTAACTGCTAGAGCTTGCAACACCAAAAAGAGTGGGAACTCTCCTTGTTCCATCTCTCCTTTCTTCTTGGTTCCAGCTCCATCCTCCCTGTCCTGTCCCTTCTGGTAGTTCATCAGTAGTTTGTTTTGGTTTGGGTGCTGTGCCCCTAGCAAGCTATGGGATGAAATTTCATCCTTGCACTCCAGTCCAATGTAACTCAAGCATGTTTAAATTCTGGCATAAATTCAGCCATGTGCTCACCTATTTTACGAGTTGGTTTGGATGAAGACTAATATAGGGAAAGGAACTGAACACTAGATACTGAACATGGATTATTTGATGGCATTTTGGAATTGTACCAGCAGAGGGTAAAGACATGACAAAGCAGAGCAGGAAAGGTAACATTGCACCTGCAGTCAGGAGAACAACTCACTCTCAAAATTCCAGATTATGATCTTCAGATTTCAGCCTGAGTTTGTGAACTGCATTAGAAAGGAAGGGGAGTGAGGAACTCCAGATCAGGGGAGATGTGGAGCAAGGTGCAAGAAAAAACTCAAGAAGGGAAGGCAGCAAAGGAGAAGGAAGATTTCAAACCCAGCTAGTATCTGCACTGTGCTCTGGGAGACCTCTCCCAGCACCACCACCATATTTTCCCTGGTCACTCTCTCTCTCGCCCTCTGCTGAAAAACAGAGATACCCCCAATATTCAGAAATTGTTGTTTCCCCATCCACATTTCCTAATAACAAGTTCAGCGGTGGTAATTGCCCAATTTTAGCAGCTGAACAATAGTTCATGGTCTCTCTCCTACAGACCTCCTTCTTATGGAAACTGGAAAATCAATCTTTGGAAATGAAGCAATGCAAACAAGTTTCCTTAGAATCCTTCCAAATACCACCCTTACAATAACTATTATTTTGCTGCTATGTCAGCAAATGTCTTAATAGTACAGTTTCCATAATCATTATAACCTTGGCTTTCACAATTCACACAGCTCTTACAAGAGAAGATGCATAAAACAAACAAAATGGTGGAGATGTTTTGGAAAATTTTACACTGCCTATAAAAAGGAGATCAAAAGGGCTCTCCATTTACTGTAAGATATCTTTCTTACTTCTTTCCCCAGCAGATACTTTGTAGACTGTCAGCCCACAGCTGAAGCCTGTAAAAGATTTCTCTAACTCTGATGACCAGTTGGTCCATACATGTTCTTAAGAAAGCAGCCATCCAACAGCTCCTGTTCTCATATGTTTTGGTTGCTGTTTTTAATTGGTCTGAAATATGGGTTGGTTTTCAGATTCTTAAAAGGGAAGTTAGCACAACAATATAAATTCATAGTATATTTCAGGCACTGTATTGTGACCGATATATTTAGGGGACTTTACGATGTTTCCTAGTCAAAGCTCAAAATAAAAAACCCAAGTTTGTTAACTTTCATGAAACTTAGCTGATAACTCAGAGAACTACTGATGTTTGTCATCTTTGACCAGTGGTAACTGTTGGGTTTTTTTTTCCTGAGAACACCAGCTCAGCCAAATGTATATTCACACCGCACAGTAATTTCTCTTAACATTTTCAAGTCGTATGATCTCACTACATTTTAAAACAGGAATGACCCAAACAAGCATCCACTGAAGTTTAAAAGATAGACTATTAGTGTTTACACAGCAGACTCAAGTGATTTACAAATGTCACTGGAAAGCAGACAGTTGGAGAAAGTTACAAAAATAAGAACTCTGAGTGTTTATAAAAATCATCATCACGCATTATCTGGGGAGCACAAGCACTGACAGAAAATCAATGGCACTTCCAGTTCCTCAGCATTCGAGCTGAAAGCTGACTTCTTTTCACTCAAGTATGCACTGAGCCCAGAACCATAATCTAAGTACCCCGATCAGAAGCCTAAAATTACATTCTGTGAGTATTCCTTTCAGAACCTAGCATCTGCCAAGTTGACTAATACAACCGATGCTTGAGCTCCCAAAGAACATCACAAATGCCATCAATCACTATCTCCAGTGGTTTGGGAGCACTACATTTTAAAACAAAACAACCACTGCAGAACAGAGAGTCCTCAAAAATTCCAGATTACTTTAGTTCATATAATTTAAAAATCAGGATATAAAACTGGAAGGAAAGACTGAAAACATTTCAACTAAAAAGCAATATTCCAGAAGTTTCAAACATCAGTCAGAGCCAAACTTTAGTAATAACTAGCTTTAATGTTAGATTATTAAAAAATAGTCACTGTATCCCCTTTTACCATGAAAGGACTACATGCAGCTTTACAATCCATCCATTTTATGTCAAGACCCCACCTTCACAATGATATTTGTGAAATATTTGCCTAAGAGAGCACAGCTCTGCTGAAGCAGATGCAATGCTCCTGTGTTAATTGGCTGGTTACCTTTGAATAAAACAAATCCTCCTCCTTACCAGCCCAGTAGAGGTGAAACTGCTGAAGTTGCATTGAGGGAAATGTGTTGGGAATGTGCTCCGGAGAAAGCACATGCAGGGAACTGTGGTGACACAGGGGAGGAAATCTGAATTTTCTCAGAAGTTTACACACATCTTCCAGCTAGAAGGAGTCCACAGGGATATTTAAAACCATTGTTCCCTTGATGCTGTTTATGACCATGAAATATTTATGGCCCATATGTTTTTGAAATAATGTTTTATATACCATTAAATACATAATAGAACACTTCTGTGCAGAAAAAGAACTGATACCTCTCCCATTAAAAATACAGTGACAATTATAAAACCTGAGATGCCAGCAACAAAACACACATTAATAAGCAGGCAGAATTCCTTTTGACTGAACCCATATATTGGCAGAAAAAAATCCAGCCTCTCAAATAAACAAAATTAAGTAGTATTCATTTCATCTCAACTCCAGAGTTTAAAATAAAATTCTTATTCTTGAATCATGAAGAATAAAGCTTGTTTTCCGTATACAAAGTAACCAGACTTCCCCCAAAGCAACAAGTTCTCTCTCTTCAGAATTTTCTCTTCCCAAATGTTATTCTGAGCTGAGAAAAGATTCTGAGCTAGTTAAACTACTCGCTTTCCATTCAGAAGTGTCATTTCTCTTATTTCAGAATGAGCATGGTATTACCTCCAGAAAGGAATTCAAGCATGAGATATCTCGATTAAGTTATAGTGGCTCAAGAAGCTTCTACCATGGCTTGGAGTTTGGTCACATCTTAAAAGTGTGCCAAAAGGCAGACAGCCCTGACACAAAATCTGTTCTTCCCCACCAAATTTCAAGGTTCTGTTCTAACACACTAAGAAATTACAGAAAAGCTGGCTAACATTTTTACAAATTTTGCTATATTATGCTTTCTCCATTTGACTTGCTCTTGAGAACTGTTGTGAAAGCCTGAATGAAATCTAAAATGGAAACAGGATCAGGCAGTGGCCCACATCTGCCAGGGAAAATTTCAACCCAAAAACAAATGATGAAGTGCCAAAGGTACGCTCTGCCAGGAAAAAATGAGACTATTTATGGAGAGTAGTGCCACCAGAGCTTCAGTAGTGTCAGAAACATTACAGATATAAAAAGTGGGGAAGGGAAATCTTGCACAAAAAGTGTGGATGGTACTCCAATAAAGTAGGTATGAATAATGCCCTGTATGCTGTAGGGTTAATGACAAAATAATTCCCAGGTCTCTAAAATCGAAGGGTGTAGGGTTTTATTTGGTTGGTTTTGTGAGTTTTTAAAATCCCACTAAATGGGTAAAGAAATTTTGCTTTTAATATCCATTCAATTCCACCAGAAAATCTCCGTGCACCAATAGATCATTTCTTACCTGTGTTCCCGTCCCCACTCTCCATCGATGGTTTACTGGTTTCTGACGGATTGTTCATTCTTGAGTCTGCATTAAAACAGAAAGAAAGATAAAACAATGCAGCAAAAAATCCCTGAATCTATTCATACCTTTTTGTTCAAGGGGAGCACAGAACAGAAGAAATTTGCTATGTGCTTTACCCTAATTCAGATTATAACACAAAAAAGAACAACCAAAACCAGAACACAATACTGAATCTTCCATATAAATATTATTTCAAAATTTTCTATGACATTATTCCCATATGTGAAAACACAGTATTAAGGGAATAAAAGACAGCATGCTGGAGGGCAATGATAGGTAGCAACTTAATTTTCAATACAATGAAAGTCACAGAACAAAAAAAAGGAAGGGGGAAGAAGGAACAATGATTACACCAAGAGTCAAAAACATTAAGTCTGACCATCGTGGCCTACATTATTCTTGTGTTTGTTCCCCCTGCCCCACCCCAACAAAAGAAATTAAATTCTGTCATTATAATTAAATGGATGCCATTTTCCTAATACTGCATTGCTATTTTACTGGAATGTCACTGACACTAAGTTATTTTATATTTCCTATATATTCATGCAAAACCATACAAATATAAATTAATTCCTCTTTTTCCCTCTGGATTAATGTATTGGAAAGTCTGTTCCTGTTTTCAAAGCCTGTCAGCTGAATACAGTACAATGCAGAGGGCCTCTCCAGATGGCAGACAGAGAATATAGTTTCCTTATATAGGAATCTATACAGATGTTCTCTGTACAGCATCAGCTTTCCAGCTTATTACCTCCTCATTCCTTGCCACCGACCCCAGAGTGCCACATTATCACAAACCAAAATTACAAAAAGAATCTCAAGACAGAACAGCTCATAAAATAAAGTGTAAGCAAATCCTTGAGCACACTCTTCCATTCCCATAATGAGCTAAAAGCAAGTTGAATGAGTTTAAAATGAACCCTTTACTCCACGATATTCTCTTGCTAGGTGCTTAAAAGGTTACCTCTGTCATGTACTTTCATCAAAGAAGTGATTTCCAAAATACCAATAGGCTGAAGAAGAATACAGGAGCAGCATTAACTGTGCTGCATCTTTCCCCCAGACAGTTCCAAGAATGCCCAGACAGCTCAGTGCTGGGCAGTCCATGAAAGCTGGAAATGAGAAGATGGACTATTGCCATGTACCTGCTACTATCAGTGCACAGGAAAGACAGGGACCTGTTGGAAGGAGTTCAGGGGCCACCAAGATGATCAGAGGGCTGCAGCACCTCAGCCATGGGGAAAGGCTGAGAGAGTTGGGGTTGAGAAGACTGGAGAAGGCTCCATGAAAGCTTTACAGCAGCCTCCCAGTACCTAGAGAAGCTTGCAGCAGGGCTGAAGAGGGAATTTTTAGAAGGGCATGTAGTGACAGGGGAGAATGGTTTTAAACTGAGGGCAAGTTTAGACTGGATATTAGAAAAGATTCTTACTGTGAGAGTGGTGAGACACTGGAACAGAATGCACAGAGATGTGGTGGATGCCCCATCCTGAAAGTTTTTAAGGCCAGTGGGGATGGGACTCTTGAGCAACCTGATCAAGAACAGGGTGTCCTTGCCTATGGCAGGGGGGTTGGAGGGTTGAAACTGGATAATCTTTAAGGTCCCTTTCAAACCAAATCATTCTATGATTCTCTGATAATTATTTTTAAAACTAATATAATTTTCCATATGAACAACTATGGCAGTTGAACCCAATAGAGCCTTGAAAAATCCAGAGGACTGTAAAAACCACAAAACTTCCCCTGACAAGTTAACACCTCTCCACCACCTCAATTCTTCTCAGAAAGTTCCTATGCTTATTCTTAAATCTTTCAAGTGTTCAGCCATGTGTAAAAGAGATCTGGACTATCAATGTTATCCTTGGTATAAAGGCAGATGTGTTAAACTGCTTTTTGAAAGGGAGAGGGAATTAGGAGAAACTTTGCAGCTGAGTGTTGTTGGCCCACATTCAGTAAGTTTTGCCCCATTTTAAACAATCTCTGCTGAGCACATTCAAGCTACAAGTTCAGAGTCCTGAAAACCAGAGCTCTGCTAAGGTTGCAGGTCATTTTCCACATTTTTTCCACATTTGGATAGCATGATTCACACTCTAGAAACCGAACACAGGTTCCACTGACTATACAGAAAAGTCTGCTCTTGATTTGATCCTTTCTGCTGAGAGATCTATGTTTCTATCTAGACATTGCATATATCTTAAGTTTATTGTTGTGGCAACAGCACACTTGTTTAGAGTGATTACAGGCAACATGCATTTGATAAGCAGCATTAGTTCATTCCCTTACACACAGATGGCTACTGAAATTTCACTTTAGAGAGCACTGAATGGGAGCCTTTGATTTGGATACAAATACGAAGAGTCCTCATCTAACAGGAAAATGAGCAAAGAATTCTTACAAGTCAAATCCATTTGGTTGTGGAAACCAGGCAAACTCATGAGGCTGCTGGACATAGGATGCAATTTCTAAGCCCAGAGCAGAAGAATAGCTTGAACTCAAGATGCAACTGACTGCAAATGGCAAGAGCACAGGTTGAGAAGGTTGTCTCTCAGAAACATGGAATCCACTTGCAGAACCACTTCAGAAAATTCATACTAGAAAAACAACAGAGGGCCGGCCTTCTGTTGCTAGTTTGTTGCAGGAATTGAAGTATTAGAGCCAAGGTGCAGGACACTAATGATAGAACAAGCAAAGCAAACAAACCCAAAGGGGAACACAGGTGTCCTGTGCAGAGACCTCAAGCAGGGCACTCACTGCTCTGCCCTATGAGGAAGCTCACACAAGAAGCCTCCCTACATGATGAGGAAGTTTGCTCAGTCACACAAAGTTGTAACTGCACAGACAGACCTCTTTCCAAAAAGCAAGCCAGGACACGTTTTTCTGTCAGGCTACGCTGCAAAATAGATCCCTCTAGAATAGGTTTCTTAGTACTAGACATACACAAAGTTTAATTACCAAAAGCTTGTCTAAATGAAGAATATTTTATTGTAAAGATCTATCCCTAACAAAGACCCCAAACATTGCTATTGAAAAAAGCAGCAAGTTGGAGGAAGAAACATCTTTCTGGTAGTGCTCAGGTTCGAGTGAAGGATAGCATCCATTATTTCACCAGCTGACTATTTCTCGTTCAATCTGTGGGCCCTCTGCACGTAAAGCATCAAGAACAATGCCGCTATTTCCATTGCAAATGGTATGACATCCATCTGAAGCACAAAACTGCTACCAGCAAAACACGCTCATATCCGCGGGATACTCAACCTACCGATTCATTCCACATTGAATAAAAAGCCTACTTGGTTTATACGTACTCGTTCAATTACTGCTTCAAACTTAAAAGAATAAACAAATGAAATGGGCTGAAAAACCCCAAATCTTTATGCCTTCACCTTTTTTCCTTCCTTTAGATCTTCTTTGGGTTTTAAATAAAGGCCCTGGGCTACAACTTCTGCCAACATTGTCTAAAAACAAACTCCCCAGAAGGAAGGATCGAAAGCAGCAGGTGCATGATTGAAATCAAACTCTCAGGAGTGAATACATTCCACGCTGCTACTCTGCTAGCAGGGCTGAGGTGTCGCCAGGCAGTGCTGTGCCAGCCTTTCACACACCCTCAGGAACATTTCCAAAGGCATTCAGGAGAAAGAAGCAGTGGACATAAGACCAACCTGAAGCATTATAAGGACTGTACACAGCTGGCAAAGCAAAGAAAATCTTAATGTGGTATACATCATTAACTGTTTCCTTTCATCCATTAAAGTGGAACTGCATAATACTCCATTTGCACCAGCAAAAATCACTCATTTATGTGCATGGAAAAAACAAAGTTTAATGTGAGTAAAAACATGACAAGATTTATTTAGAAATTAATTTTCAAAAAATACATCATATTCAGAAACAAACATACTTGAACGTCTGCTTTAAAATTTATCATCCAAAAATATATTCTGTTACTTAGAGATGTAAATTCTTACATAAACTTATATGATGGAATGAAAAGAATAATATATATGTATATACATATATATACATTGAGCTTCAGGGGGAAGATAAATAAAACCTATTGTAAAATTGAGATGATCCATTACTATAAATAACTTTAAAAGACACGAAGAAGGAATTATGGCATGTCTGCTCTGCAGTCCTGATGGAATCTCAGCGCAGGAAATGTATTATCCCAGTAACCTTAAAAACAGCTTGCAACGGTATCAATGGCAACCACTGTGCACTCCCCCTTATTTTCTATTACACACGAAGAACCTTGCTATATTAAAAATACACAGACATAACATACATTCTGTTGTGGAATGGCTCAATACAGTTACTAAATTCCTTCAACACTTAGGCTCCCCCTCATTCATTTTAATGCTTTAAAATTCGCAACACACAGATATGCAAGTCAAGCCCAGTGTTTGTTAGAAGGCAAATGCTTCTCAGACTGAAATCCTAAAAGCAAAAGGTCTGTATTAATATCACCCAAGTCTGTGCAGAGGAAAGGAATTCTCCTGGAGCGAGGGAAAAGAGCAAAACAAACAAACAAACCAAAGCATGTATTTCCCTGGTACAGCTCGAGCTATCCATCTAGCAGGCAGCTACTTGCTGCCGATTCACGGGTGAGCTTCAGCCCCAAAAATACCTTGTGCATATGTGATTAAGCCACTATGCATAGTCAATCTCCCAGCCTCGGTGTCCGTAAGAAAGAGCTGAGCTGGTACCCACCTAGAACGTAGTCGCTGCAGTCCAGCATTGCTGTGGTATCCTCTACAGGTTCAGATAGTCCAAGGAACGGGAGAATGGCAATTTCTATCAAATCTACACTACTGCTCTGACTGAACATGAAAGGGAGTGGGGAGGTGGGGGGAGAAATACAACTTCAGTTACACCATAGCAATCTTCAACTGAACAGGGAAACTTCAGTTGCTGTGTGGAGTTTTAGACTCTACTACTAGCTGTGTCTGACATTGTCAAGGCGACTGAAGCGTGAAAAGTTCCCCTTTTTGTAATAAAATAGAAACAAAGATTGCAGCTGGCAGTTTCCATAATGAAGCTTAATCAGTATGCGCCTGATTAGGGCCTTATGCAAATCTCCTCTCGTTAGCACAGCAGCCAGCACTTTGAAGTCCATGAACAATTCATTTGCAGAGTACACTGAAAGCGCTCCCTGCATAATTTAAATCACGGTATAAATATTTATCAGCTCATTTGCATATTAATTGGCAGTGCATGAAGGGAAAAATTATCTCCCGAGTGCCAGCATAATAATTAGGGAACAAAATGAATTTTCTTCCAATAGCTTGGCTTCTCAGCCCTAACTCAAGCACAGTACCACAGGGGATCAGGGAGGGGAAGAGACAGAGTTCTGTTCAAATGCCACTGAAATGACACGTACAAATTAGAAACAACTCTACAGACTTAAGCACCTTTAATCTTATTCCTGCTGGCAACAATAACATCAGTAATAAAGGGGATTTGGAAAAAGCTTTCCACACAATCCAAATAATCCCACGAAAACAATTAGCAAGGTAGAAGCTGAACACAAAGCTGTTAAACTGGTGCTTGCACATCTGCGTGGAGTTTTCCACATCCAAACACGCAGTGTCTCAGCAAGGTCCCGGGAAGGGAAGAGAGTCCTACCAGGGCAAGGAGGTGGCACGATTCCCTTTAAACAGCTGAAGAGCTTGGTGATTCATTATCGGGTAATCCCTTTGCCACGGCCAACTTAACAGCAGTGGATATGTCAAGTATTGTGTAACATTTGACACCTATTAATCTATCCCGAGTGAAATCAAAATAGATTTAGTCTTTTGCTTTCCAATGACTTCCAAAAAAAAAAAACAAATCAAAAAAACCCCAAAAACTAATACTAATCCCTTCAAGCACGTACACAATATGGCTAAAGAAAGCTTATTGCAGAGCTATGGTTTCTGAAAGGGGCACGTCACACCCACGTTGCATCTTTGAAGCATTCAGTGATAAAAAGAATGCGCTTGGTGCTGTGACCACAAAGTATGCTGGAGCACTGGAGAACTGAGAAGAGGCTTTGGTCTATGGAGAAATCAATCTTCTTTTCCAAAAGTGGTCCACAGAAGTAAGTGAGGTAACTATGAGGCTCTATTAAACCATTTCAAATAGTTTGTTTGCTACTCAAACACTCAACGTCCTAAACAGCAATAACATTTATATAAAAATTCAAGCACGATGCGGACATAACAAAATTTATTACTCCGTATTTTGATCAGGCAAAGGTAATATGATGATGCAGATGATTACAGGGTTGGGCCACCCACTTCCAGGTGCTAATACGAATTTAAAGAGTAAGTTGTTTTTCTCTTTTCTTTCCTTTAAAAATCCCCTAGCTGTACTTTTCTTCTTCTCATTTCTGAAGTGAATTCAAGCACCACCTCTCCAAACAAGAGGGAGTGAGAGAAAAGGGACTTCTCAATCATCCAGTACTGACTGGAATTTATTTCCACGCTTGACCTCTTCTTCTGTTCAGGTTCATATCTCTACTTAACACAAGATGTTCCCAGCTATATATTTAACATGAGTGATCTACACTTGAAAAAGATTTCAAGAAGAGAGGGAGAAGGTGCTCCCTACTACAGGGAAACAACTGCATGTGCTGAATATGTTTTCCTAACACCTTGTTTGCAACTTGGTTTCCTACTCATTCATGTGTCCCACTGAGACCTCTGAGGCACATCTTCGTGGTTCACAGACCTTCAGTAAACTTCACTCCTGCATACCTGCTTTTGGAGCGCACTGGGAGATAACCCGTCTGCTTTCTGGGAAGAGCCTGAACACGGATGGTGTGACAAACCAAGCACTTGGCAAAGCAAGTGTCTGAGCGGAGGCAGCAGCAGAGCAGGACAGCAGTGCTCTCCTCAGAGCAGTGTGCTGGGCTGGTGGCTCACAGCTGCAGCCCCGAGAGCGCAGGAAGCGCCGTTAGAGTCGGGCACGTGTGTGGCCGTGCCTGATCTGCCCCACCAACACCAACCCTACACAAACCTCCTCTGGAGCTGGAACGTCCACCAACAGCCTAATGGAAATCAAAAATTATGGGTTGGCCTGTCAAACTTACAACCGGCCAAAAAAAAAGAAGACAAACAAAAAACACCCCAAATCAAACAGCCAACAAGAACCAAACTCCACAAAAAACCCAAACCAAATGGTTCTTTCAGTGACTACTTCATTCTTTGACAATTTTATTATCTTGCCTTTTATCTAAGCTCAAAGAATCATACAAGGGTTTGGGTTGGAAGGGACTTGAATGATCACACAGCTCCAAGCCCCTGCCCTGGGCAGGGACACCTTTCACTAGACCAGATTGCTCAAAGCTCCATCTAACTTGGCCATGAACACTTCCAGGGATGGGGCATCCACTTTCTATTTTGCTCTTTTTTTTTATGTTCGTTTAAATTTACCATTGACAGTCTTTAAGTGGCTTCTGTAACAGAGAAGGAAAATCTCTGGGGAGGAATGGTGCCTATCACTCTGTTCCAAAACGAGTGGTGGGACACATTAATTTAAATATTCTCTAGGTTCTGCCACAACACTGCCATTTCTTTTCTTCATGGATACTTATTAGAAGTTACTTAACACCCTGAACCAAGGTCACACTACTGGTACTCATGTTTAAGCCAAACAGCACTCTGAGCTTTGCACACAGTTGCATTTTTCATCCAAAGACATCTCTCAGAAGAAAAAACACTGCACCTTGTGATAAGTAAAAAGCTCTCCACATCCCATGAAACTACAGATATCTCAAAAAATGTGTCTCTTCTCTTCAGCCAATTCTACAGTTTTTACATTAATGATTTCCCCCCCCCCGCCTAATCCTATTCAAACTCTTCCTTAAAACCAAAGGAACTAACACAGAGCAATGTGACCAAGGCAGATTTTCTTCAGCCAAACACTTTGGAACCTGCAGGTAACATTCCAGGAGGTGCTTTCTACCCCATTCACCTATTTTTGCCACTCTTTATGTATTTTCCACACCATACCATTTCAAATGAATGTCTTCCTTTTGCAGTCTGCCCCACCAATATCTCACTTTCTTTATGCAGTTATAATGACAATACTGATTCCCTAACTCCATCTTTGGAAAGGGAACATCACTTTTACTTGTAGACTATGAAACTCTTGTTCTTTCATATGGATGTGTTTCCATATATTACTAAAATGTCACTTACTACATGCCCTCCATGACGGGTAAGAAATTTCTACCCCCATGCAGCTCAGTGACAAGCATGACCTTTGCAAACTTCAGGGCCACACTTTCTGATGAGATTACCCAATAAGCCAACTCATTCTTTCCCTTTTAAACGGTGTACTTGGAGTGATGTGCGAAGATCAACTGCAACATCAGCATGCTGCCTTCATTAGTGTATCAATGCCTAGGACATTTTACCTTAACTCAAGACATTTCCAAGTGTCCATCCCACAAGCCAAATGAAACCTAACAAATATTTCAACAAATACAACTCCAATGTGCTATTAAAAAAAATTGTAAAAATCACATACTCCAACAAAATAAACTGTTACTAAAGTTGGTACAATCCTCTTAGAGTAATTACAGACAGACAGCAGCCTGTTCACAGCTAGGGCTCCAAGCTAACTCTAATTTTAGCCACCACCTTTGACTGTGGCTAACAGAATTGATTTTATCTGAAAATTGGTAAGTTTGCTCTGAAAGCCAAAGAGTAGCTGTCTGGAAAAGTCAAATAAAATTGGCCTATTTTAAAATTACCAGTCATTAGGCAATTGCTATGAATTGGAATTTTAGTCTACATCTAATTTTACTTCTCACAAACTCAAATCGTAACTATCCTTTAAAACTTTCAACCACACAAAATGTCTTTCAAAATTCCTTTGTGTACATTTTTAAAGGAAATTAAGCATGTAGAGAGCTAAGCAGAAATGCTAATTTATCTTATCAGTGCAGGACAGCGGATTCTTGTAAGCACCTGATACATTAATATAAAAAGGTTTGTTTGTGGGTTTGGTTTTCTATGCCTCAACTTATTTTTGTCCACAGAAGGTAGCAACTACTATGGAGTAAGTAAATTTTTTTTCACAGAAAGAAAACTGTGTTCATGACAAATTTACAATACCACCACCACACGAGGAGGGAAGAAAAAAGGAGGGCAGTGATATGATGAGAGAAAATAAATACCTTTATTCAAAAAATACAGAATTATAACTTCCACAAGCAAACAGCCTTACTTGAAACCCACAGCTAATGCTGTCATCCAGGTGCATCATCTGAACACTTTTGCCCCACCTTTACTGCCTGCAAGCCATGGGACATAAGAAATCATCCATACTGTATTTACATAAAAGCTTTTTTCATCCTGTTGAATGTTTTCTTTTCAATAGCAAAGGACACAAATTCAGTGCAGTCAACCCTTGTTGTCTAAGTAAATGTTATTGTCATAACATTTACTAGGAAATGATGGAATGTTTTGAAGAGCAGCAAGGTCTTTATATTTCCTAAATTAAGTTCTCATGTTCCACTCATGTTCCCACAGTTTTCATGACATAACGGCTTGAGACTTCTTCGTGCTGTTTTTTGTTTATTTACATCATAAACACTGACTCCAGGAACTTAATTCAAAAATCAACCCAAAGTGTCACACCTTTGAAAACCAATTTGCTTTGCTTAAATACCATGTTCCACCTGCCAGGGAGCTGTTGCACATTAGCACATTTTATTGCCTTCAGGGCACTCACCTCCTTCCAATTTCACTTGAAGTTAGCATAGAAAATGAACAAATCATGCTGAATCCACCACACTTCAATACCATGCCATAGTCATTATTTAGTAAACTTGTATAGGAAAAGTAATATGCAAACTTAAGCAGGATTTTTTTAAAAGCACACATAAAAAAGTTTAAAATGTGATTATTGTAGGGGAAACACCTGTTTTAAATTTTTATCCACTTATGTGGGTCTCATTCTCCTTTAAAATTATTGGTTTGTCAAATCTAAAATACTTCACACTGACAAGTATTGAACACCTTGGTTAGATGCATATTGTCTATTAATTAACACCTCTTGTATTTTCTTACTTTTACAGGATTTGCATGTCTCACATTACTTTTCAAAAAAGGATTGCAGGACAAAATGAAGTCTGAAAAGAAGACTGATGTGAAGTTATGTGAACAAAACACAAGGGAGGGCTGGAGAACAAGATCAGTAAAACTAACATTTAGCCAAATTAGGAAAATAGGGACAATTTGAGGATGCGGGTGTGTGCTATAGTAGTACTGAGGAAAAAAAAAAAAAGGCCATATTACCTCCTCCTCCCCCAAACAAACAAACCCCAAAACAACTTCATGAGAAGCTTGCAAGCTTTTACAGATGCTGCATCTTGGGGCAGCAGGAGAACCTGGAGCACCACTGGGCACCAGCCCCATGAGAAAGGGGGTGACCCCAAATTTCCCCCAGCAGGGAACCCCAACCAATCCTCATGCACCTCCTGGACCTAAAGTGGGGTCATTTGTTCCCAAAAATTACATTTATGGGAATGTGTCTTCCCCACATGCTCCTGGAATGGTGCACACATTTGAATGGGAAAGGTAAATGCAGTTCATACTACCAAAATAACAACCAATGAAAGTGGCATAAATACTGGTAGTTTTAAATTGTTATTGCAATACATACTAAATATAACAAATATTTCAGAAAAATAAATATTATCTAACATGCAAATCACAACACAATTGACTTGCCTTGACATACAAAAAGTACTTATGCCAAGCTCAAATATTGAACAGAAATATTTGTTTTACCAACTGTATGAACCATTGCACTCTGCAAGCATCACTGTATGTGCATTCCAAAAGCATTAATTTTACCTCCCTGTGTCCACTCACATAACAGGGACAAGCCCTCAAAGCTTAAAAATGTTATTTTCAAACTCACCTGTTAATCAAAACATAATGCCTTATGCCAACATGCTGTTTCCCTGCTCTCCACTTTGCCAAAGCTGCAATTACTAGCCTAGCTTGATGAACAGGGGCTCTACAAAGAAGAGACTAATTCAGTGCCTGACTTAACCACACAGCACTGTTCAAATCCCAGAGCCTCCACACCACTTGTCATTAACCACACTACAGGTCACTCTCAAAACACATAAATCAAAGTCAGGGATTTCAGCTTACAGTGAGTCCTGCTGAAGCCAACTTGATTCATCAATATCAAAAGCCCTGATAGTATTTAGCTCTAGTTAGCTAATTAGAGTGTTTGACAAACAAATTAACAGCAAAAAGCACATGTACAAATCTCTGCAGTTCATTGTATGAATTTAAGTTGCACGGCTGTTGTGCTCATGCTTCGCAGGAGCTGCTTTTGCTCTCTCTTCCTTAATAACTATCTCAAATCCAAGGAAGGATATTGCTTTAATGCCCTCAGCACACTGATCCAGACACTATTAACACCTGTAGGAACCAGAAGACATGTCATGAGAATGCTTCTTTCTGAAGCTTAAATTATTTGATCTCAAAAGAGGAAAAGGCCAAATTCCAGACAAGCTGCTTTGTATGTTACAAATTGAACAAAAAATTGCCAGATGCAAGATCTGAAGAAAGCAACAGAGTTATTCACACTGCAGACACTGATTCCATCCATCAACACACCTATCCAAGCATCTGTTATTTTGGCTGCTCAGAGCTAATGGAGGAATATATTCGCTATCAGCCAGAAAAAAACCTACCCAGTGCTTGAGCACCTGGGTCTTTAATTAATAATATTTTAAGAGCAGCAGAAAGTGAAAACCACAGCATAACTACACATATAAAGTATGACTAGATGAGTTTTTCCAGATATTCACAAGTTTGGTTTTGCCTGTTTTAGCACCTATGCTGTGCTAAAGGAGAAAAGGTATTGATCAGCTTTTCCAGGAAATAACCACAAGAAGGGGTTTACTAGAAGCAATGCAGGCAGCAGGACTGACACCTGTGGCTGTGTTTGCAGAGGATTTGCTGGGAAGACATGCACACTTTTATTTGCAGGACCATGGACACACCACTGAAGACAGGCATGTCTTCTTTATTTCTCCAGTAAATCAGAGAAGAGGTAAACTTTTCCACACTGCCTCACTTTCTGTAACTTATTTTGATTGGAACTGTTAACTTGACAGGGGCAGAATCCTTTAAAAGAAAAATCCCAAACTCACAATCTACTTAAAAATTACAGAGTAAAAGAAGATAGTTGAAAAGTTAGGTCAAAAGGTCTAACTAAAAATTCTCAAAAGTGATGCCCAGAATACTAAAATTCTTAGTTGCTCATTCCTCAATAAAACACAAGTCTCATATATGTGTATTTCTTTTTTCTTTCTCACAGAGAAATCAAAATTTAAAACCAAGACACTTAATTTAGGGCCCTGTCAGTAGCACAACCATGGGCCATTAATGCTGAGGCAGCAAAAAGCAGCACTGCTGCCCTGCTGCCTCTTACACACCTACACAAGAGAACTGGTCTGTCTTAAAACTCCAACTACAAGAAATACTAACCCAGATCTGGTTTTTAATCCAAGAGGAGAAATGTTTACCCTGGTGAAACACAAAGGCAGCAAGGACACAGAAATGAACAAATGGGAAAGATGGTTCCAGATGGACTATTGCCTTAACAGATTCACTGTCTGCAGCTTCAGTCCACTCCTATGTTACGCATCCATCTTATGAATTCTGTCATGTAAATTATGTAACAAACAGAAGAAATTAAAATCTCAAATCAGTTACTTATTTCCTCTGTAAGGACACTGACTCTCAGCACAAACACTGACAACTTTTATCAGATACACTTACATATGCACATACCCCTCCAATGCCACTCTGGAGAACACTCTGATTTCTGGTCTGACACAGGCAATTTCCACGCTCAAAAACAGAAATGTGATTCCTACACAGTAATCACTTGTTTTCATCAGATGCATTGAAGAAGGCATTAGAATTGCAAGGTTTGAAAGTAAAGAAAATGGGGAGTTGTTGACTGACAGAAGCAGCAGCAGAGTAACAAACACAATTATAGCAGTAAGTAATTTAGCACAGACACAGCTTAGAGCACTAAACCCCAAATTCAAGGAACTGCTCACATAAGAATTTAAAAATAACTACTAATAACCCTAAGATGTCATAGTAGACTAATCTACAGAAACTAAACAAATACACCACAAAAATATCTGAGACCTCTGTATAAAACCCCTGTAGGCTGATCTAGAGCATCAAGCCAAGCTGAAAACTAGAATTCTCAAGGGACACCACAGCTCTGGTGACATTAACAACAGATCAGAATTGAAGCTGTTTACAATCAATCTCAAATTAACCCTCAGAATTTTTCACATATATATATAGTTGATATATAAACATACATAATTTTTATTTATGCATGTTTCATATAAAACATGTATACTGTATTATATACTGTGTGTATATATTATGTTGTTTGTTTGTTTGTTTTTTCAAATAAGGTAGTGATCTCAGATTTCTCAAAGCTTCTAAGCCTGCTGTTCTGAAAACAGTTTACATATTCTGTTTTCCTGCAGAAAGGTACCACGACAGTGCCAACCCACTGGAAGAAAAGGCATAAAAACCAAGTCAGCATACAGTGCTGTTTTCATCACTTTTGTCCAATCTTGATCAAAAGGCAACTTGTTGTAGTGAGAATGAACAATCAAGAGAAAAAGTAAAGTCCTTAAGTGGCAGGACACCATCATCCCCAAAAATCCAGCCACAAACAGCCCAAAAGCTGCCAACTGACCACGACAGCTGACTTGAAAGAAAATCATTCCCCAGCCTTCTTAGGAAGTCAGTCACCACTGAAAGAAGAGCAATTCAGTATTCAGGAGAAAACCCTCAAGCTAAGCTCTCCAGCAACACTCAATATTGCACTGACATTTTAATACTGCACTGAGTTGATCTAACATGCCATTTTAAAAGGACCTGTATTCCACATTGCTTTCACAATCCCTCACCATCAAACAGAGATTACTCATTAAAAATGCAGAGAAAGTTAGCAAATTCTATGGGATTTAACTAAGTCAGAGGCAATTAAAAAAAAAATCCTCTGTGGCATTCCATTTCTAGTAAGCCTCACAACACCGGTGAAACGCATGTAAAAAAAAATTCAGCACCCTGCATGAGCCTGCAAGAAGCGTGAATACGAGCATCTTTTCCATCCAATGTCACAGTCTCAAAATGACAAGCCCTTTTTTGCCTGCCTACCGGCGAGTTTACACTCCTCTTTTCTTCTTTTGAATTTTCCCCAACTTAAATTGAATGCAAATAAGCCAGGTGTGGTCCCCAGAGCAGTAATCTGCAGATAGTCCCCACCGAGTTCCCATAGCAACTTGCACAGCTGGCCACGAGAAAGAGGTTGTATCTGCTTCATATTGGCTACAGAGTTTAAACACTCAGCAAGTGAAACACCAATTATCGCATCTTGTAAAGGAAACATCTACTAAAAAGCATAGCCATGTTTCCTTGATTAACACAGGAAAATAAACTTCTGGATATGCTCCTAGTTCAGCAATTGCTCAGCACGTAAAGTCTGTTATTTAGAAGAGGCAATACCTATGAAGGAAATGCTTCTCTTTGCTGCTGCAGGGAACTGAAGTTTGAGAAACACTACAGCATTTGGAAAATGCCTGTCATGCTGTACCTTGCTGTCAAGAAAACCACAGCTGGAAGAGAAAAGTCAGAAACTCAAATCTTTCTGGACAAGTTATAAGACTTCCACACAACACAGTGCCTCTCTGACAAGTGCTTTGTAATATTTCAAATTTTCACTGTATCAGCTTTCAGTGTAAAAGCCCGAAGTTACTCTGGAACTGACAAACAGCTATTTATTCCATACAAATCCTGCCCTTTGCTCCTTACCTACAAACACGGATCCCCCTTTTAATTCCAAGTCTTCCTGCATCCTGCACACAAAGCTTGCTACTTTTGCCTGCAATTCTTCACCCCAGCATTCTCACTGTGTCCATTTCTGTATCAGCAGGCTAAAAAGCCAGGGAGAAGGCACTGGGGCTGATTTGGAACCTGACTGGCCACAGATATGTACTGGATGGTCAACCCACCAGAAAAGCCATACAGGTAAAGAACAGGCTTTCTCTGCTTTTCCTTTGGCATAGCAACAAGCAGGAAATCTCTCCTCTCCTCTCCTCAGACTGTGCTTTCAGGTAAGAACAGCTCCTGCAGGTTCAGAGGAAAGGATGGGCTCAAGTATCCCTGCTAATATCCTATGGCTCTTGGGAAGCAGGAACACAGATGGTACCTAAGACACTGCCCACCCTCGCCCACCCCCAATTACAAATCAAAGACTTTTTGGGGCAGAGATTGTTGCTAAACATGAAGTAACTCAAGGATTTTTCTCTACCATGAATCTGCACTAACATCCCACTGAAGCCCTGCAAGCTTTGAGGAACCAGACTGTAGCAAGGAGTCCTACTCAATAAAGAACATTCTTTTCTACTTTGCTCTGAATCCATCTTCTTCTGTAGCACTACTTTAATGGCCTCTACTTCTTGCACAAAAAGGATCCATGAACTGTAGGCTTCTATTCCCCCTCCACAACACTTCACTGACTTCTGCCATATCCCCCTGAGCTCTATCTTCTAGGATGATAACCTCATGTCTACACAGTTGTCCATTAAAAGTGTGAATGGATTCCACAAAATATTTCTAATACTGCTTTTCTACATAATTTTTAATGTCTGAGGAGAAAAGCTGCAGTCTAGTACCCGAGAAAAAGAAGCACTAATAGATTGTGGCACAATGCTAATTTTTCTTACATTGCTTTGGACTCTGATCTTTTCTTGGTAAGTCCTAGCATTTGATTAGCTTTTTGACTACTTGTTGAGAATGAAAATACAGCAGTTATTTTCATGAAAAATTGTAACATGAAGGATCTCATACCTGAAACATTAGGAATCCCTAAATTAACTGCACATAAACTCAGGATCTTCTTATTCATCAGAAACTTAGTATCACTGAAACATCATAATCTGTTCAATTTGGTTAAAAATGGACAACTGTTTTTGAGGAAGAGTGGAAAGGAAAAGTCAGAAAAACACAGCACAAACATCTCTTTCCTTTGGAAACCTGGTTAAGTAAAAATAACAACATGATGCTTATCAGTCTCCAAAAGAGCAGGAGGTTGATAAGAAACAGACTCAGCATCAGTCACTCCTGTTTGTGCTGACTTTACAAAATGCCTGCCCTTGTACCTGGCATTACCAACTCTCAGTGATCCCTGCTCTTCAAGGAGGGCATGACAAGCTTACCCATGAACACTCAGCCTGTAACTTCACAAGAGACCACCATTATGCCAGCTGTCTCATATGAGAATGTACATTTATCTAGGAAAGGGGAAATATACACAAACAGGAGAAGTTCAATGTGCATATTGGCCATTAACTATAAATTTTATTCCTACATAAGACACTGTACACCTGTGGGCTCTTCCCATTATCCCACCTGTGGGAACTAGCCTTAATCCATCACTAACTTGAAAGCTGCTCATTTGCTTAAGTACTTTTGGTTTTCCTCTCTACCCTTTCTGCCTTCCAGATTTCTTTTCTTTTTCTAATCAGCAGCACTTCAAAGAAACAGCTGAGCTGGTGGCA
This sequence comes from Sialia sialis, assembly GCA_009812075.1. NCBI lineage: Eukaryota > Metazoa > Chordata > Aves > Passeriformes > Turdidae > Sialia > Sialia sialis. The sequence goes on along the minus strand of VRYO01001681.1, from coordinate 20,462,510 downwards.
TTAAAATGACCAGGGAAACACACAAAGCTTCAGCAGGGCACAACCACTGAGCAAGAGAAACATGCCATTTAGTGTTTAAAATGATGACTGTAAGCCCACTCAATTGGGGGAAAAAAGGAAAAATCACAATTCATTAGAAAGAAGAAAAAAAATAGTATTGCCCTATACACCTGGCATAATTTGCACTTTAAGAGCCACACCATATTAACATTGACAGTCCACTGCATATTAATAAAAGCCAAAGACTTAAAAACTGAAGGCACTCAGTCTGTATTGCATGCCAGTAAGTTTGCACATTTTACAGGAAGAAACAAAAGAGGCATACAACTGGCAGAGGCTGAAAAATGAAGAGATTTTACACTGGAAGTGAACATGCAATTTTGAAAGAATTAGTAGTAATACCAGCTAATACTGGTATAGCAAATAAATATTTAATGTCAGGTGTTAAGGAGGAGACACTCTAAATGCAAATTGACTCATGCACATACACACATGCTCTCTGCTCTCATATGCATCCCTTACACCAACAGAGGCAAGTTTCGTATATCCCAAAAAAATAGAAGATTTAAGTACATATTGATTCTGTCCTCTATAGCTGTTATCTCTGCTGTGGTTCCTCACATGGTAGTTGTTGCATGCTGAGGACAAACTTGAAATAGCCTATATCCAATTCAAATATCATTTGACCAACTCTAACCCTATACACAGCACTTGCTTATGAACAGCTTGAATATGGAGCATGGAGGGGAAGGGAGAAGGTAATAGGGAGGAGTGAAGGTTTAGCCTTCTGATGAGACCTGGAGATAAACACATTTTTGTAACAAAAGCAGGCCATTGACCATCTCCTGTGCAACTTCAGCCTCAACTTCCAGATGATGGATTAGATTAAGAACAGTCTCATTAACACACTCTAATAGACAGAGCTATAAACCATTTTCTTAGCCTCAGCTGTTAACTGGCAGTTCATTTTTTATAAGGCATGCCCTAAGACAGAAAACCAGCATCAGTTTCCCACAGCTGGATCTTACTGTGCACCTTGGACTGGTTAAAGAGGCTCCCTTAACAATTAACCCCTTATACTCATTGAGCAAGTCACTGCTCACTAGGTCAAACTTGGTGTAACCAAAGATTCTGAATTTTAAATTCAGTATGACAGGCTTTTCATATTCTGAATCCATCACATCTCCAGCTTTGTTAGCAACTCTCCTCATATTACAAATTTCCTAGCAGCACCATAAGGTTAGACTCAACCATATTTGTAACTCAAGGATTGTGTTATCACAGGTAGTGCCTCACTCCAAAAGAGATTTCCTGACAGTAATTCATCACAATTCAACTAATTTTTAGAGTGTACATGTTTCAGAGCACAATCTCCTCTATCAAAAGGTAGGTATTTAGCAGACACTCTAGCTGAATTAAAACACATGTGTAAATTCCCAGAAAAAAAATTGGTGATTTAGACCCCTTTGCAGTAATGGACCTGACAGCAGCAACTTCACCCATATTTGCATCCAATGAAAGCTTCACCACTGAAGTTTCCATACTTCTTCCTGATCCCTGGCAGATACGGAAGGCACTTGCTGTAGAAAAAGACACAGCCAGTAGATTTTGACTTTCCATTAACAACTGTATTGAGATTTTTCAGTTATCCTGTCCTTAATCCTTTTAGTATGTGTTACTATTGATTTTGTATCACTTTAATTTGGTAATCAATGAAGTAAGCCATTCTAAATCAGATACATTATAAAAGAGTGCATTTTATCAATACAATTACAAAACAGAGCTTTAATCTTAACAAGAACTGAAAAGGCTTACAGCAAATTCATCTGAAAAGACTTTCTCTCCTACCACAGAAAATTGTATGAATTGACATTAGATTATTTTTATTGACCAAAAATTGTCTATCAGCAAATAAAATTATCTAGTTACTCAAGCGAGTGCAACTGACCTCCAGCTTTTAAAATAAAACTGCCCCATTTTTTTGACATTATTGACTCACTCATTTTTCCACCCCCTCTCTGCAGCTTCCTTGGTCACTTAAGATTTATTGACATCAACAAATACTTAAAATCAACAAATTAGAGAGGTTTCTTTCCAGTCAGTCTAAATTACTAAATGCAAGCTGCCTTGTCTCACAGATTTTAGAAATTCAACTCATACAATCTTTCAAGCATTTCTCTTCCTCCCCATTCCCATTTATTTTGAGAATGGCATTTTCTCCCCATTTTTAGGAAACAATTAAGGCCACTGAAAAGCAGGTGAGCAGGTCTGTGTAAGAACAGAAGTCCTCACCCTTCTGCACATTTCAGAAAGTGCCCAGGGACTACAACTCCACAGGCTGGTCAGTCAACCTAACAATTGTCTCTCACCAAAGAGGGGAGTGGAAATTTCATAATTTCTTCTATTTTGGGGGCTTGGTGTGGCTTTTTTACCTCCATTTTAGACTCCTTTTTGCAAGCCATATAAGGTATTTATTATGTTTATTTTTCAAAAATTTTTTTTTTAGAATCTAAAAATCTTTAGCATCCTTCTAAATAGCAAAGTATGGACAGCCACTTGTCTGTCAAGCAGCTTTTGCTGATGGACAGTAATTACCCAGTAGCAGAGGTACAATTTTAAATAAGTCATCTGTGTTTATTCTTTCATTTCCCTCACTCCCCTCATTTTTGTTTTAAAATATCAGCCATCAATACTTGTGCATTCACCATGAGTTGTTCTCTCAGAGATTATTTGGCTGCAAGAGTCAACAGGTAGATACAACACCAGGAAGTCTCTTCAAGCAGCATTCCTCACAATTTCTCTTCCACATTTTACTTCACTATGCAAGTTTGAAATCCCTACAGTATCACTTCAGATGATTACTCATCTACCCTGTGTGCACAATGAATCATCAGTTTGCCTACTAAATTAACAATCAAATTAATGATTAATTTATGAGGAGTTTTGTCTTGCTAATTACAGAAACATATGTATCATACTGTAAAGGCCCTTTTTATTGCTGCTGAGATCATCTTATTTGGTTTTAACGCCAATTTTTACTCATAAGTTTTTTGTTTAATTATCACACTTGAAATCACACGCACATTCAGCTCTCAACCATGTGCTCACTAGTTTAGCTGAATTTTTAAACCTCCCCAAATCTGATGTTCCACATGCTCCTCACTTACAAATTTCACCACATACCCTACTGCAAATAATCACCCTTGCTATTTCTTTGGCAGGTTTCTGGTTACACTTTTATGGTGGCAGACCCTGGCCTTTCTCCAGAGGCTCTCTCCTGGAAAGAGATCTCGTGCACAACAAAATTTAAACTTTGCTTCCCTAAGCAGTCTTTCCAGCTACACATTTCTATTCAAATCAACAGCATCTGTTTAAATGGTCGTAAGAATTGTTGCAAAGACATGAACTGCTGAACCTAAAACCTGCCTGACTGTGATTAATATGAGGTACAAGAAACCTCACAGTGGACACCCATGGAATAGCCCACTTACCAGAGAAGTTTCTTCCTAATCCCCTCTGGTTAGCACTTTATTTGTTCCCTGTTGTATAATGGTTTTTCAATTCTTTACAAAGGCTTTACAAAGCTTTCATTTAACCTAGCATAATGTACTGTAAATGAATAATCCCTTTTCTTTCCTGATCCTGTTAATCTTTTGGCCCCAGTTACATCTCACAGCAGTGAGATGCAAATGTTAATTATGCAAGAAGTATAAAATCTCTATTTTGATTTCCATCTGTCCAATGCAAGTCCAGAACAAGACACAGATAACTGAGTGCTTTCCTATCACCATGGGAACATGATTGCCAGGAACATACCAAGAACGTCTCATATTGACTCCCAGAAGCCCCAGTCAAGTACCTTCTATCCATCACAGCCTCCTTTATCTCCTTTGTTGATTCATATTTTTCACAAAACTCTGATTATTCTCACTATAACTCAATCTTCCTCAGGGCTGCAGAAACATTGTATTACTCACATAACATCTCCCTCTTGTTTGCATCATGTATGCCAATTATCTCATCTACAAAACACATGTAGATGTAGAAGCAGTTGAAACATTTTATTAATGTGGTGAAAACAACCAAAGCTGACAAAGTTCTAGGGCAATCCCCTTTTCCCCTAGCCATCCCTCCATGGGGTCACACCACCATTCAACTCACCCCATGGCTGACATGATTAGCCCACAGAACTGAGCATCAGAAAATTAACCCTTCTGAATAAACAATTCTGGCAGCTCAGCTCCCATCCTGGATGCCTGCAAAATCAGACAACCCCAGCAGAGCAAATGCCATCGAACAAAGCAGAATCAATCAATTTATAAATTTTATAACAAAGCCAATCTTATGACTGTCCAGCACTAAAAAAGAAAAGCTTCATTTTCTTTCTGTCCCTCTTCTGCCACACTGCCTCCCTGCGCTCACCCAACGTGGGGGGAGACAGTTTTAGTTAGGAGTCCAGAAGAAAACTAACTTCATAAAAAACTAACAGAAATTTATTTTCCTTTCAAGTTAAATCAGCTGTGTGTGGTAGCCAAAGACTGAAAAGAGATACAAAGGCAGAGGCTGAATCATGAAGGAGTGGCAAAGAAAGGAGAACTGTCCTGTCCTTCCAGTGGCAGGAAACTTAAAAAGGTTTATCACAGCTTCAGTATGAGGGTGAATAGCCAGGGTACAGCAAGGGGATGGTTTAGCACTGTTGAAAGGAAGTCACACTCCACACTTGGATTTCCCATCATTTTTTGCTACACTGTGCTGGCTTTGTCACTACATCCTTCCAGAAGGGAATATAACTTGTTGGAACATTAAAAGACTTTCCAAAGGAAGAAGAGCAAAGACAAGATAATGACGCTGAAGGTAAGGAGCAAGGGGAGTCCAATTTCAGCTTCAGAGAGCTGTTAAGTTGGCTTAGCCAAGCTTGGAACCATAATTTAAATACAGATGCTTCTGTTTCAGAAAAAGATGTATTGTTATACTGTAATGTGCCTAAAAAAAGTTGTAATTAGATATACATATAGAGGAGTCACTCAAGTCACCATCATGCTGCTCTTCTCCAGTACATTAGTCATTGTAACATATTAGTTTTCCCCTTAAATAAAGCATTCAACTGTGACCACCCAAAAGCCTTACACTGCAAAACACACTTGCACCATCATGTTCTCAGCTTCCTTCAAATACAAAGCAATGTGCAAACTGCAGTGCATCAGGCAATGCCAAGAGAAACCTACTGAAGCTGTAGCCACAGGATTGGGTCATGTTTTTGTCAACACTGACTCAAGGCATCCTGTGCAATTCTCATCTTAGAGTTACTAGTTAGATTTCGATCAACAGCTCATAGCTAATTTAAAATTAGTTGACGGACTGCTCTGACTGAAAAATAACAAGGCTGAATTGTACCAACTCTTACCAGCAACAGAGAATGAAAAGATACCCATAACCCCTTTACTTTTGCCAGGTACTTCTAATACTTGCCATTGTAATGAAGAACAAACCAGAGCCCAGCATAGCATAAGCACATTTATTCTGGATTGAAGTAGGATCCTCTAATAGAGGAAGTTCACAGAAAAAAAGCTAGATAGCACTGCTCAATTTCAGTCTTCCTTAAACTATTTAGATACTACCTTTCTCAGAACAGAAAACATGATACTGTTTTCATATTTCAGTTAAACTTTTTTTCCCCTTGAAGCAACAGAAGTTATAAATGTTATTGGTACACAGATAGTAGCAATGTAATTCACTGAGCATTGAAACTACTAAAGGTTCTTTCCTGAATTGTTTACATCTTGCAATTGTTATATTTTGGAGCTTTTTTAACCAGATTATGATTAAAGCAAGAGTTTGTGCTCCTTTTGGTAGGTCCATCAGAGACTCAAACTACAAAAAGCTGTTCTGCACAGTCATTTCCAGAAAAACTAAAAATCTGTATTACCTGAGAACAAGAATTCACATGGCAGTGAATCCATCTTTTTGGCAAGCACTTCTTTTGGCACCCGTATCTTCTGAACCCAATTCTGTGTCTTCCCTGGTCCAGGCCTACTCTCAGATTCACCAGCAGGATCACTAGTAGAGTGTCCGACAAACAGAGTCAAAAATTGATAGAGATTTAAAATAACTGTACTGTTCACCATACAAAAGACTTGACTACCTGAAGGGCATTTTATATTTTTTTTTAATCTATATACAGAATAGATTAAAGATGGGTTCCTCTGATTTACTGAACTTCTGCAATAAGCATGTTTCTAAAGATCTCTTCTCTGCACTAATTTTCCAACAATCAATGTGTTTCATGCTCTTACTGAATTCTTTCCTTTTATGTGAATGGCAGCAGTTTCCTCTACCTGCCCACTTACTGGGGAATCCCTAAGAAACCAGTCTCCTTGAGACTTCCATGCCCCTGAAAAATGTAATCAACTGGACAGTGGATGCAAAAAAATGACAAGAAATGGATTTAACAGTCAGCATAACCTAATAATCTCCATGTTCTTTGAAAAACAGGATAAAACATCCCCCTGCCCAAAAAATCCTGCCACCTTTTGAGGTTTAATAAAACTCAGAGACTTTTTGTATAAAAATGTAATTTAGAGCTTGTAAACAGGTTAACGAACAGCAACAATACATTACAAAAGAAAGAAAATACAACCTTTTGTCAGTACGTCATCTTTTTCCCTGCCACCTAGAAAGTATGTAAAGGTATATTTAATCTCCTCTTAAAATATCTCTCTGTTCTCTTCCATTCTGTGGCACACTGAGTGTTTATTTCCTAGCCTCTCACCCTTAACTTGAGGGACAGGTTATTCTCTTATATCCACCTTATTAGCTTCACAAATGCATGGTACACCAAGGTCAAGGTATGAGGCAAAAAAATCCTAGAGCTCAAAGCAGGTACAAAGAGTGGAAACGCTTGAAATAAGGACTGAAACAGTACATGCTCTAGGAGGGCATGCCTCAAAGAGCCAGATTCACACAAAGGGGAAAAGAAAATGTTGCGCTCCAATTTAATCAAAATCCACTGGACACAACAGCTGACTCTGCAGCCCTGGTGACCCCAAGAGTAATTTTATTAGTTATACGGAAATATCCATTTTCAAGTTCCAACTGCTGCTCGTCTCTACTTCCCCACCATGCCCACAAAGAGGAGAAAATTCACACAAGCAGCATTTTTACAGGTTCCTCCTCAAGGAACACTAAAATAGAATAAGAGAGTTCCCTCCCTTTATTTGGAACTACACTCTTAAAATAGCACATGCTGAAATGCAAAATATTTATTTTTACTTTAAAGCAGCACTGGAACTTGGAACTTCTGTGTACATAAGACAAGCTCAAAACACCTGAAAAAATAATACTGGAAACTTCAGCATACGTATTTTCTTAAAATCCAGATTTTGGTACAGTTTACATAAATTTACAGCAGGCATAGAGTAGGCAAAGCGGTCCCAGTAATGCTTTAAGTATCTGCTGAACAACAGTTCAGCTGTATTCCATTTTCATCATAAAAAATACAGTTGTTATCTCTGAGAGCAGACATTACACCTTATATTGTATACACTGATAAACGTTAAAAAATGTTTCTGCTATTTTAATAGCATTTTGCCATTTCCATACTTTTGTGTCTTTAGTCGTGGCTTCCCTAGGAAGAAAAATGAGAACATGAACGTGATGCTGCTTTCTTGTTAAACACCTAAAGAGATTCTGCTACCTGCAAGTCCTATTAACTTTACTCAGCCACTGACCAGGAAAGCTATTGAGCAGCAAATGTAGCCAATGCAATACAAACATTGTATAATACACATTTGGTTTGTATTTGGAAAACTGTTTGCCATTACACGAGTTTGATTCCTGTATTACAAAGAACTTCAGTTTTACAGCATGAATCACTATGCCAGCCAAAAAGCCCTTGATTTCTTAAAAATGAAACATGAAAAAAAGAAAAAGTGAACCTTTAAAGCTCTCCCCTTCTTAAGGAAAACATTGCAACAGAAAAAAATTTAATAACTCATACAGCAAAAACACAGCCACATTTTCTCCAAGAAACAAAAGAGAACTGAGTACCCCAGCCTTCACTGGATTAATTATTTCCCTACACTTGCCTTGTGCAAACTCCAGCTTGCTTTGAACCCAAGACCTTTATGGCTCAAGTCCCAGGAGATGCTGAGAAGGTGTTCTCAGTGGAGCAAACTTTTCCAGAGAAATCACATTCTGATTCAAGAGAATTCATTTCTTTTGGCCTTTGGGGTAACACTGCAGGTCCCATGTATTTGTTCAAGTCTTTACCTAGTGTGAGCAGAATCCCTTCTAGGCTTTGTCAGGTTCATGCTGATCTTGCAACATCTGGCTGTGTATAGCCACACTGTTCACATATTTTTAATTCTGTACAAGTAATTTTAACCCAATCTTTCAAAGAACACCGTTTTCCAGATCTTTAAAACAGGCATTTAAGAGAAACCTTCATGTAATACTCTGTCAAGAACACACAGTTAAAATACAGCATGTTGAACAACAAAGAAATAGTTGATTAGCATTAAATAAGAATCTACAACTAGAAAGTTGCAGTAAAATAAAGCTTAGGAGATTGGAATGAAATGCTGTGTAATCATATGAAACACTTCTAATACTGAGAATAAAATCACAGGAAAGGAAAGGCATTCCAAGTGGCACAAACACAACTTTTATACACATGAAACACAAAATATTATTTCTTAGGATTTTTTTTTTTAAGATTAAAGTAAAAATAAGCCAAGAAAGGCTCCAGAAGATGACAAAGAAATTCACATAAGAACAGCTCTTCCATTCTGAACAACCACAGATGTTTCCAGCACCTACACCATAACTGCTCACATAATTAATTCAGCGTAGCAGTCAGAAACAGTGGTGCTGAGACAGCCACAGTTCAGCAGCCCACACTTAGCTGTAAGGAAATTTTTCCTGAAGACAGATGCCACCCGGAGGAACCAAACCAGAAAAACAATTGGCTGCCTGACCAGAGGCAAGGCAAGGAGAGATTACAACTGCGAGTCTCTCTCCTCCCGAGACCCCCAGCCTGTGTCCGCAGCACAAACCCGCGCAGCCAGCAGCAGCAGCAATCTTCCTGAGGAAGACAAAGCAAAGCTGCACTCTGGCTATGAGGCGAGCAAAAAAAAAAAAAACAGATTGGGCTCAGAAAGGGCTCTGCACTTCTCCTAATGCCAAGCACAACCATGGACACACGAGTGCTCAGACTCAACAGCTGATAAGCAGCCACACACATGACAACTTCATTTTCTTTCTGCTTTCTTCAACTCCACGTTAATTTGCATTGGGACATGTAGATCTATCTGGAACAGTAATTAGCTCTGTTAATTAAGCTCTCTCCAAGTATGGGTATGGAAGACATCCGTGAGACTTCAATGCAAAAATTGAGTATTGCAGGGCTGCTCTCCTCCAGTGCCCAGAAACAGAATCTGGGATCAGAGTGCTTAATCCTAGATGGTGAACTTCATACAACAGTGAAAAAAGTGAAAAAGCCATTTACACAACTCTCTAGACCTCAAAAAAATACTGACAGCTTCTTCTACACGATATTACAATATATGCTCATACAAATTTGTAGGTATCTCAGGAAAAAAATGCGTGAGGTGGTCCCTAAATCTAAAGAGAACAGGTAAGTGTACCTCACATCTCTCTAGCTGATCTCTCAGGGCTACATTTTATGAAGTCCTCTGTATCTGAAATCTTCACCTGAAAATGGACCTTCCTGAACTCAAACACTACACACATATTAAGAAAATCAATGCATCAGACCCCTTATCCAAAAATGATATGCAAAAAAAAAAAAACCAAAACAAAACAAAACAAATGCCAGGTCTCCAGCAAGTTAAAGTGTGTCAGAAACCTGTACTGATGTGCACAGCTTTGTCCTTAATAAAAGCAGATTATAGTAAAAGAGGTGTTTACTTTTCTACACATGAACAGCTCCTGTATGTCCTTGAGAGCTAGTGGCCACCTTAAGGCCACTTGTATGTAAATTCCTGTCTCTTCTTTTCTAATGGCCAGTCAGGGTAGGCCACACCAACATGGCAAAACAGAGCATCATTTCCTAAACCACTACAGCCTGAAAAATTCACCCACCAGAGAAGACTCTTTCCTGAACATGGTTGAATGGATTTTGCTACACCAATTTCTAATTTATTTGTTTAGCCCCTAGAAAAGAAAACATCTAATGCCAGTATGCAAAATCTCCTCTTGCAGAGGAATGGTAATAAACTTTGAAAATTTTACTTAGTGTCCAAAATTCAACATGTAATGTAATATTTTTTGCACAAGTTTCTATTTTATGTTGCTGCCTGAAAAAAATGCTAAATACAAGAAACAAGCAAGGTAAACATAAAAAGAATAATCTCTGTATTATAACCTAAAGCAAGCTAGTGAAAAAGAGCACATTCCAGTGACAGAGAACTCAGAATGCTTGCTACAACCTGAAGTACAAGCAGTGTTGCTTACTGTTGTCTGCAAATGAAAGAATAAAAGAGCAGAAAATTTTATTCACCTCAAGAGATTTTACATTTTGTGTGATGAAGATGAGAGTAGTTACACAGCTTCAGGGCTCTGCTAAGAATCTAATAAGAAATATTAGCCCTTTGGGAAGAAACAGATGATGTACTGAACCCCTTATCCTGAGCTGACACTGTGACTATGACTATTCAATGACTACAATAACCAACCTCACATTTCAGAGCTCTGCTAAGCCTTTCCTCAGTGTCTAGAAGTTCAAAACGAAGATAAACCTGAGCAAATTCCAGCAGCATCAGTGCCAAGGAAATAAAACCACACTGAAGACATCATGATTTCTTTAAAATACACAGCTTGTTTCAAGAGTAGCAATTTAAGTGTGCTGTTTTCATTGTGCAGTGTTTCCAAGGCACTAGGTACTATTCTTACAAATCTGCAGCTCCTATGTAAGGAAGGAACAGAGTTTTGAATAATTAAAACTAAGCTTCTTGCTAACAAATTGTTTCACTACTTATTTCAACCAATCTTCAAGGGAAGCCACCAAATCTTTATGTCTACTATGTCACTGGTCTTTATACAGAAATTGTGAAGCAGAACTCAGAATTTAGGCTGTGAGTCTGTTTTGTGCAGACACACAATTGAAAATACCCCATGATCTCTTTCAGGTGTATATTACATATTCTTGAAGAAAAACTATAAGGAAGAAAAACCTGATGGAATTTTTTAAAAGTTACCTACAAGACATGCCTGGGAAAATATTTTTATTATTGCTGAAAGGAATACTCAGAAACTGACATTCACTTTTTATTGTGTTGGTAAAGCTGAGTCATATTTTAGTTCCTATTCATCCTCATAAAAATTCCAAGTAGTATTAAAATCATGTTAGTTAATTGCATGACATTGGTTTTCTGGGAGAAGAGAACAACGACTGGGCAGCCTTGAGTTGCACCAGGGGGACTTTAGGCTGGACATAAGAAAGAAATTCCTCACAGAGGGAGGGACTAGGCATTGGAATGGACTGTCCAGGGAGGTGTTGGAGTCACCATCCCTGGAGGTATTTAAGAAAAGACTGGATGGGGCACTTAGACCATAGGTGGGACTCAATGATCTCAAAGGCTTTTCCAACCTCGTTAATTCTGTGATCCTGTGAAACACAGCCCCACCTCCTTCAGAAAGTCTTCCTCTTACTCTGCTCAACGTTGAGCCTTTGTTTCCAGTGGTTTCCAGACTTGGCCCAGTTCCCCACAAAAGTATTCCAGTGCTCTTGGTCCAACCAATGCTGTGCTAAACTGTGGATATGGCAGCTGTGCCTCCTCTCCCTGGATCTGACCATCCTGGTCGTGTGTTTGCTGCTCAGGACCAGGGTGAGCCTCTGCTCTGACCTGTGAGCAGAACTATGCCCACAGGCACAGGGGAGGGGAGGGTCTGCTACAGATTTGTGAGCCTGGGGAAGATGAGTGCAGGTGCAGCTCCATGGAGCAAGGGGACATAGGTTAAACGACAACAGGAGAGACTACATGACAAATGGGGCATGGCAAGAGGGAGGGAGAAGGTAGAACAAAGGTTCATCTTCCATACTCAGGCAGCTGTAGCACTGCCATTAATCACAGCATCCACACGCACCACAAGCAGATGCACCACTGCTACCTATGGGGCGTTCTACCAGAACACCTGAAGGTGCAGATGACACTTTAGACGAGCCATCCTTGCATGAAATATGGATCAAAATATGCCACTTACACACTGGAAGTTCAGCAAGTGCCAGCATCACCTCCCTCCCCTGCCATACACACAGCAGGAAGCTAAGTAGGCCAATTACAAGGGGATGGGGAAGCAAATTTAATTCCTTTGCAGAGATGTGTATGTAAAACCTTGTTCGTTGAGAGTGAGGAAATATTAAACTGATTACAATCAATAATTTATTTTAAAATTTATTATGTAACATGAACAACATGGGGAAGTAAAAAGAAGCTTAAAAAAGAAAAAAAAAATGAAGCTTGCCATGAAAAGTCAGATTTCAAGGTGGATTTTCCTTGCCTTGTAATCTACAAAACAGACTGATAAGAGTCATTGTTATGCCTTTAAGTAGGCTTGTTGACATTTTCTCTGGAATTACTATGTTTGTAAGAGTAGATGCTCATAAAAGCACATACTGTAGGAGGTGAGGTGGTAACAGTAAGAAGCAGTGCCAAAAATAAAAACAGTTACATGTTCTGTTAATCATTGTGTAATCTAATCTATTGAAACTACTTCATGTCACTGAAAATGCAGAACTAGAAGATGAAAACAAGTACAAATAACAAATAGATATTTCTGAAAACAGTTTATTTGGGAAGAACATAATTTCAAATTCCAAGAAATACTTGTATACTTCACGATTTCCAGACAAATTCACCATGAATTATGCTATCTCACTTCAATTATTTTCACCTTTCAGGATTCTGCCACAAAAATTAACTCACCAAAAGATGTCTTTGAAACTATTAGCAATTTTATCATTCAAGTACTAAAAGGTTCCATTGCAATTTTAGGTTCAAGATAGCATTTTACACCAGTTCCAGTTTTTCACATGTATGCATTTCAGTGCTATTTTAAAATTTCTCTTCAGTAGGAAGGGCCTGACTGATTTAGTTTTATAAGGTATGCACTGCACAGTTCACATTTTGAAACCCACCTCAGTCTGAACCTTAGCTGGTACTTTTCACCAGAGCTCTAAAACAGAGAGCTGCCCAAAACAAAGAAAAATAAATAATCAAGAAGGCTTTAGAGAAGGTTCCTATCACTTTAAAGTCTTGTGAGGTGCATTTTCTCATAATTCTGACTTAGCCCTATTTCCTTGTTCGCTTTTGAAACAAACAGGAAGAAATTATGAAGTTCCCTGGGAAATACACGCATAGATGGAGCAAAGAGGCAACATGTTGAAAAGAAAACATCTGTATTTCCTTCCCATTCTCTTCCACCCGAAATAAATTCTTTGGCTGCAGTTTGTCTTCTTTTCTGGAAGCAGTTACACAGTACCTAATGCTATCCACCACCATGACTACCCCTGGGGCTTTTATGAGGGTGGGAACAATCAGTATAAGAATTACTAGGGACATCAAAGAGACAAAACATTTATTGAAGGGGGAAGAGGAAGAGAGAGTGTGAGGTAACGAGGGTCCTACTGTATTTACCTTATGTGCCAAGCATGTGGACAGCAATAAAAACCATGTAGGGAGCAATTTTGGTCAGAGAAAGAACACGGCAGCCTAATGGGAGGCCTTTGTTCTTCAAAAGGGTCTCCTTTTCCCCTTTTGTGCTTCACTTAATTCATGGCATCTGAGCTGCTCTTGAACTTGACAGACAGAGAGAAGGAGGGGGGAGAGATGGAGAAAGGGGGAGACAGAGACACAAAGAAAGAAAAAAGAAAAGAGGACTTCAAAGAGTTTTCCTTTGAAAATTCAGTTGTGCTGTATGCATTGCTGAAGGTTTTAGATTCAAAAAAAGGGCAAAAACATTTCATATAATTTCATCGTGGGGATAAATTGTCCAAGGCTCTTATTAAGAAGGCTAGAAGAAAGGAACACAACAAAAATTTTACAAAATAAATCTCTCCGAGCTAAGGAATATAAATAAAATAGAATGACTCCCCCGGGTGCACGTTAAATGTTATTCTCAGTGGATCCCAACACATTTATCAAAATCTTATCCAAAACCATCTGCTTGGCAGCATCACCTGCACGGCACGCGCGGCGCACGGAGCCCATCGGAATTGCCGGCACCGCGATTCCCGCCCGGGCAGCGCCGGGAGAGCGGCGCCGGGGCCAGCGCCATCTGCGGGGCCGTGCCCGAGCCGAGGGCTCTGCAAGCCCAGCAACCCAGGCGGGTCCTTCTCCGGCGGCAGGAATCTCCCTGCGGCTTGGTCAGCTGCAGACAACACGCTGGGGTGGGTCCGAGGCTCCCGATCTGCGTCCCTGCTCCCGGAACCGCTCCCGCAGCTCGCAGCCGCGATGAGCTCACTGTAATGTATTCGGCTTTTCGCCCCCTTTAAATATCCATGCCATAGGCAATGTTTATATGAAATAATTCATAACTGCACACTGTGCTTCTCTCAAGCATTTTTGTCCTCTAGACCACTTCCTCCCCTTGGTACTGTGCATCAGCTACTTACACGTAATTTATATATTCCTTTGTGGGTTTTTAGCTTTGATGTATATGCTGAAAATGTTTGCCAATAGTATTTGTAATAAAGCATGAGATTGGAAAATGTACAGATTTGTGTCAATGCCATGATAAATTATTAATAGTGAATAGTTTTAACTTAATTCAGTAATAGATTTTTAATGCATAATGATCTTAAGTTGTCCCTTATCAACAATTAACCCATCTCCATCCTGATTTACATCTTCTGACAACCATAAGCATCTACCTAGAGTATTCCACACTATTTCCAGAGTGCAGAGAGGAACATTAAATCAATAATCTAACTTTGCTACTTGGTAATGCTCTCCTGACTATTCTGAGGACAGATCTTTTCTTCATCTGAAGAAAAACAGTACTCAGAATCAAGTTTTAAATTAATTCTGTAACCTAATTTCTCTTTCTTTTCCAAACAGGGATATCAAGTACACCCAGTCGTAAGGATATGACTCGTAATTAGCCAGCACAACGTTAATTTTCTTTAAAAGTCCAATGCAGAGATAGACTATGAAAATTCTACCAAAAAATGCAAGGTCATAAATTGATAGACAAATACATCCCCAGCAGACTGCCACTGACACAGCAAATTTCAGTTGTTGTGCTTTTTGGGGAGGTTTCTGTCTCACGTTAGCAGCATATTTATATTCTATTACACCACCTGTAAGGTAACCTGGGAAACACTGTGAAATAAAATTGGTAAAAACCTTCTTTTTTCACAGGTTTGTTTACCATGATTAAGAACTGTGTTACTGAAGTATTTCTATGGGGTTTCTTTGAGTTTTTAGTAATAATAAGTTGGGGGAATTCTGCTAGAAAGAATTACAGAACCTGCAAATATTATGTCAGTTTTACAAACCAGACAATGTATTTCACAATATAGATACTGAGCAGAAGCAAAAAAAAAAAAAGGAAGTAGAGAACTTACAGAGCAATTTAAATGACTGAAAAAAACCTCAATCTGTTTTGTGTATCAAGAGTGTCTTTGAGTATTAATTAAATTTATAAAACACTAAGTACTGACAGTGCTACAGCCATATGAAGCAGATAGCTGTGCAATTTTTCTGAGGTACTAATTGTAGAAATGTAACATACTTGAGACAGCCACTAATGTAACTTTGCATAAAACAGTTGAATTCACAGATTCTACTGTCTTCTTGGAACACCTACCTGAACAGAAATGCAGACACCAGTCCCTAGTGATACTGGAGAGCACCTAAGCTCCTACAGCTGGCAAAGCAAACACATGAATGACTGCAGAGGCTCACTGCTGCCAAGGAGAATTCTCATATTAAAAAAAAAAACAAAACCCAAAACCACAAAAAAACCCAAACAAGCAAACAAAAACCCACACACAACAACAAAACCAAAACAAAACCCAAAAAAACAACCCCACAGAAACCTGTTAAAATTACATTTATTTTGCCAAAACCCAGAGCTGTGACCACCTCAACATCTCATTTTGAGAACGCCGGCTCAAATGCTAGATTTTCATACATGATGTTTGACCACAGCTTATGTTTGGTCCATTTTTACAGACAGATTTATTGATGTTAACTCTTCTGTGCCTGTAAAACGAGTGCATCTCACTGTCTTCTCTGACCATTCTTAAGATCCCTCTCCTGCTCCAGCTCAGGAACTTACAGAAAAAGTACACCCGCCCTTTTAACAAATTGCTCAAAATCAACCAAAATTAGCAAGTTAATCAGGGAACTGGAAACACACAGCACTGCTAATTTTCTAAAGTAGAAAATTAATTGTTTCCTGTAAAAAGAGATTCAATTTGTACAAAACCTTTCTTCTGGCTTAAGCCTTACAGTTCCAACAACTGACTTCTGACAATTCTTAACCAAAAGAAAGATGGAAAAATTAGTTTTAGGCAGCAGAAGGTTTCAAGTACATGGAAAGAAAACACCAAATACTTGGCAAGCAACACTTATCATGATGGTACTGACTGACATAAGAGTCACCACGGCTTCAGTAGACTGGTCCTGAATCATTTTATCATACAGGAGAACAAGGTGTTAAGCACAGCTTCTTTAGAAAAGACTTCTGGAGTGCAGCTATCCCTCAATATTTGGGGTAACAAGCAGAGTATAGTCATATACCACACTTGAACCAGTCATCAGGAAGCAGTTCAGAAAGCAACCCAAATAAAATCTACTGCATTAATCCAGCATACAGATCACAAAAGAGAAGTCATTCATCCTCACACTGACTGGAGGCAGCAGTTGCTATTATTTTAATGTTAAAAAGAAATCTCATCTGTTTATTTTGTTATTGCAGCTCCCAGGCATGGGCTCACTTAGCTTTCAGACAGAGAATATGTATATTGCATAAGTAGCTTTCATACAGTCCTCTTTCTGTGATGCACACAGTAATCACCTGTCTACTTAGAGGCTTTCTATTCTAGAAGTCACTATGTAGATTATATATTCTATCCCAGACTACTTACTTCCCTTAATTGTGCATGTCCACTGGGAATACTTCAGAGAATCTCTCCAGAAATGTTGCCATGCTACCAAAAACAGGTAATTGCTCTCTTTTCTATTTTACTTTAAGACACATCAGATTTCTGGGCTATACTAGACCCACAGCAAGAAGCAAAAATAAACTTAATAATCACAACAATAATTATCATCATCCCTCAACATTCTTATCCTCTTTTTACTTTTCTAGCATTGCTCCCTAATCAAACCACAGCCCCACTTCCTATAGGTGTCAGTAGAAAAAGCCCAACTACAAAATCAAACCAGAACCGAAAGCAATCAGGCAAAGGCATTTCTTTGTTGCAAACAGACTTTACTTATATCAGATTGCTTCTTTAAACAGAACCTCGCGCAGGCCAGAAACAGCACCATTCTAAACTGCAGTACAAATGGGTTATTGCAGAGTTCCTGACTCTCCATCCTCCCTTGGTCTCTGCAACTTGACCTCAGCACTGCCCTTGCCTCCAAGAGGCAGCAGGAATCTGCCTAGCAGAAGCCTGGTGGTGGGCAAATATCAGGAATGCTGGAAGGGTATGGAAACATGAGATCTCTTCTGTCAGCATTACAAAGAAAAAAGCAAAACATGCCACACAAAGCTGGCCATCACACTGGTGCCACAGCTCCCCAAAACAGCTAAGCCAGGCTGGGAGCTGGCTGCACCAAAATGAAGGGACAAGATTATCCCAAAAAGCAAATGCTCCACTGCTTCCCTCTGTCAGACAATTAATATGTGACGCCAAGAGAATTGGTCCCCACACCTAACAGAGCGAAAAAATCAACCCCAAAATGAGCAATAGATTTTCACTTAATTAACAAATTAAGCAGCTATATCTTTATTGTTTAATTATAAAATTAAACACTCAGGGAGGAAAGGTATAAAAACTAACAGTCAAAGAGGCAAGGGGATCTGCTTCATCAGGGGCCAGATATCAGATAAACTAACATGAGATTGCACTAGAGGTAACGTTTATTTAGGATTTAAAGCAAATATGATTATAGGAACATAGTATAGGTAGAAAGAATATCAAAAGAAAAAAAAAGGCAACATCGTCATCAAATTCCAAAATACAAATCCCTCCATTTGGCTGGTATGAGACCCTTTAACATGACAAATTCTGTCCCTGACACTGTGAATTAGCAAGTCCTGAATGATCATGAGCTTCTGCAGCAATATTAATCCAGTTTAGTTATTTTAGTTCAAAAGTCAACAAAAAGCCAGTATGGTAGAACAAGTGCACAAAAGCTTTTCTCACTGCTGCAAGAATGTTTCTTAAAGAAGGAAACACCCTACAGGCACCTCAGCTTTTCTTGTATGAATACTCCTACCCTGAGACAGACTTGCTCCTGCCACCAAGGAAGTAGAAAAGCACTATGGAATTGCTGCATGATTTTCCCTAAGCCAACACTGCCACACATCCTCAGATTTGTAAGAGCTGTAAGCCTGCCCTTTTATTTGGCCTCTGCATCCTTCTCTCATCAGCAGCTGTGGCTGCTGGGAAAAGAGAAGCTATTGTTTGGAGGATGGAGATGGACACCGCTGCTTACACACACACAGAAATGGAGAGAGCTTGTCTCCCAAGTAAGTACAGTTTGGTCCATACAGAGCACAGCTTGTGAAACAGTCTCACGCTCTGACAAGGAGTTTGTGCAAGTCATAAATAACATAGAGTGGACATAGAATGGACATTTTCAGTTCCCCTGAGGTTGCTAGATAGATCTTAAAGACTTAGTAGCAAAGAAAAAAAATCAAGATAAAAGAAGGTACAAGTATGCACGTGGGATGATAAACATAGCTGGAATCAGTGGATAAACAGATAATGAGGAATATAGTGGGGGTTTTGCCAAGTTTTGTAACAAGAAGCAACAGCACATGCCCAAAGAAGTAGCTCAAGGAAAGGTCACCTTTAGTATTGAAGAACTCAGTGAGTACAACCACCAGAGACCCCTTTAGACAACCCTCCAGGATCACAAAACTTCCCATGGAGGTGGATGCATGGAAATTAGTGCTAGGAGAAAATGATGTTTATATATTAGCTAAGAAGTATGCTGTGATGAACATTTGATCAGGATGGAATAAGTAATACCCTGTTATAAAACCTCACCACACACATCTGATTAGAGGAGATACCCTCAGGGTGTGTCCATAATAAAGAATGGCTGCTTTCTAATACTTCAGATTGTGTTAGAAAGTTTATTTCCTTGCCAAGTTTGGTATCACAAGCTTCCCAAATCTGGTAAAACAAGTGGAAAAACAAGTAACCACATCCTTATCACAAATAGTCAAATGAAGCTCATAAAAGCAGTAGCTCCCAGACTTATGCTTCAGTGTAATTCAAAGGCTTCATTTAAGTCAAATGGGGCTCTAACAATTCTGTTGGTTTACAACATCTTGGTAACACCTCAGTCCATGTTTTGCACCAGAATAGTGTCATCTCCCTTGTATCCTGACTAAAATTACTCTGCCAGAAGAGTTCTATCTCTTGCTTTGGCACAACATGACTTCCATGGCAACTAAAAGCACCCATCATGTTTCTTTTAAGGAAGCTGGGAGACTCATAAAGGAAACCATAGCAAACAACTTCCCTCATGCCAAGGCTTTGTGCACCACACACTCATGAGTTCTAGGCAAAGACTGGCTCATTTCCTCTCAATTTACTCAACCTTCTTTTACCATGCTGAAATGCCAACAGCAAACATTTGACATCAGCTGCATTTTACCAGCACTGTAAGATATCACAGGTACGTGGTTACTGCTTCACCACAGCAGCAGCTCCTATCATACCATGTAGGAAGAGCATTCCTGAAGTCCTTACAATTATTCACCTTCAGTGCACTGGTGGTGACTCCTCACTCAGCTGTCCCCATGTATTAGTAAGTGATTTGGGTTAATAATGAAGGTTGCTTTTAGAAGAGCATTCACTACTAATTCAATCAGAAAAGATGCTACAATAGCTCTTCTATCTGTATGGCTTTGACTTTCAGAATCTGATGTAACAGAGCCAAAGCTTCCTTGGAAACAATACTTTTCTATTCCTAAAAATTCTTATTTTTGAGAATTGTAATAAATTTTTTGATCAGTGCTAGATTACTACATCTATGACTTTTTAAGTGTAAGTCAGCTCTAAAATATCCAAGAGAGCTACCCCAAAGCTAAGCAAATAACACAATGCAGATATTTGACAGCAATCAGAAGACTAAAACCTGAACAGACAGTGCAAAACAAGCCAACTGCTGCAAAGGGCTGTAAGATGAATAACATTGAAAACTACAAATTGAATACTGAATAACATAAAGCAGACAGGATTTCAAGAAAAAAGAATTTGAGTCAAAAAATTGCAATCATGCCACTTGCCATTTCTTGGGCAGAAAAAGTCAAAGAACATACCTTTGTCTGTGGTGCCCTATCTAGTCTGAAGTATCTTTTATCAGTGGGACAACATCAGTGATTATTTACCCCAGCAATACTTAAATGAAAGTGGGAAGAAGGGAATGTACGTTTTATCCAATGGTTACAAAACACATCCCAAATGTTAAAACCTCAAGCACTCAACAAGGCTTATTTATTTTGCTTGGTTTCTATTTGTATGACTTTTTGTTTGTTTGGATTTTTTAACTTGAAAGAAACAAAAGCAAATCAAAACCACTGTAACTTGAGAAACTGAGGAACATGGAAGCAAAGAAACTTGCTTAAGATACCATTTGGAGGCAGTATAAACCAATGAAAATCTTTCAAGTCTCAACCTCAGTCGTCTGAATTTACTCACAATAGCACATTGAAAAGCAGCATCCTAATATTTGACTTATTTTAAGGATTTTATTCCATTTTATGGTTTCCTTTGCTATGGAACCTAGTACCTCAAAGTTTCCCTGTCAAGGTAAAAGTTCATTGCCAAAACAATATTGCAAACCATTTCTTTTACTACATATTCTGTATCTTGATTTCTTTGCTCCTCAGTTAACAACATGGTAGCTGTTGTTTCCTAGGTAGTCCTATTTCCTATCTCACAACATCCAAAACCTTAAATAGGAAGTACATTATAGATATGAAATATCTTGAGCTGAGTATGTTCAAAGTAAATGCACATAACCTTAATGTAGGGAAGAAAGAGCAACACCTCAGGGCAGAATCATGTTCAAGGAAACGGGAAGATCTGCTAATACTTATGAAACAACACCCCTCAAGGAACTGCAGTTGAAACAAAGGAATCTCTAACCAACAATAAAATTAAAATTTGGTGATAGTGCCAAGAGTTGCAAAGATCCTGCAATAAATAGGCAGCACCTCTCACTGCTGGCTCCAAGATCAAAGCTCAGAGACCTGGAAGTCTCTGACTTAAAAAGCAGAAAGACAGCACTGAAACCTCTGGTTTGTTATGTCCCATTGAAAGGCTGAAATTTTCAACAAATTTCCACAAGCACACCAGATTTCTTGTTTGATGAAGATAACATCTAGCCTATTTTCCCGGCTAGAACTGCTCTACAGTGCAACAAAGAAATTTCCAAATATCCCTATTCATCCCTCCACCAGCTCTTATTCTTTCATCCTTATAGATCTTCAAGTTTTACCAGAATACTGATGAATGGACATGCTGTGCCCCAAAATCTACATGCCAAAATGAGTTCTTAACTATGACTGAATAATAAAAGCATGAATCATATGACTGAATTATAATAGCATTCCTAGATCCTCTGTTACTGCCATGATATCATTAAATTAATTAGAGCTACTACAGCTAGAAATACTTTCTCCTTTTACATGAAGGGCAAATGTGTACTCTGCTTTTTTGCAGGATTACGCATATTCATAGCATGGTGCTGAAGGAAGCCAAAGCTAATCCTAAATTTTATAATGACAAGATCCTTATTCTAAAATGAAACAGAGTAATTGAAACTATTGCTACTTCTTAAAAGGACCAGTCTTCACCTTGTAATATAATTTTCCCTCAGCTGTTGTTAAACAGCACAATTAATATTTGTTGTATAAGAGCAAGCAGTCTTTCCATGAAACAGCTAAAACTCCACCAGAGAGGAGTTCAGAGACTCCTCATTTCTTCTCTGCATGTGAGGAACATGGATTATGGCAGCCTTGAGATGGAAGAGCAGGCACTGAGGGCTGCCTTCTCAGGAAGAAAGCCTGGAAGTGCCATATAAATCCCAAGTATTTGTCCATTCACTTCTACCTTGAATTAAAGCCCAGCCTACTGCTAAGACTCCTCTAACAAGCAGAACACATTCTTGTAGCATTAACTTCTCTTTCAAGACTTCAGGAAGGAAGAGGGTGCCTTCCAATTGTTACTCAATTGAAAAGTGATCCAACTGCCATCCTCTGAAAACCCAGGGAAGGCATTTCAAAGCAACAGTTTTAAATACTAGAGCACATCATTTTGCAGCAAAGACTTATGAAAATCTGTTTCTACTACAAATGCAAATTCTGGCACTCAACTGCAGTTTTGCACAATGCTGCCAGTTTACAGACCCAACTTGTAATGCATTTACAGACTCTCCAGTCCTACAGGGACTTTCAAAGCAGAAAAAAATTTCCTTGCTAGAGCACTATAAATATAAAACAGGCTTTTATTACTCTAAACTTGGACTATTTTTTGAAATCAAACAGTCATAGGAGTTTGTATGTCAAACATTTGTTTCTGCCCACTGGAAGCATCAATGCTACAAAGCAGGCTGAATAACACTTTTCCTCCCACACTTGAGTCTCTAACAGTACCAGATATCCTCATTTGACCAACCTGAGTCTGCAGAACTCTTATGTGTCTAGAAATCACACCCAATTACATCCAGATTCCTGTCCCAATTCCCACTACAAAATACTTCTTACTCAGTTCTAGGTAAAATACTCATCAATGCTGCTGCTCAAAGTCAAAACCACTGACTTTAGGAAGAAGAAACTAGTTAAATGAAAGACACCATCTGCCTCAACCACTCCATGACTCAATTGCATAAAAATCAAGAGCTGCCTAGCAGAAGTGTTAAATCCCAGTGTTGTCCAAGTGGATCCCAATAAAACCTAGGAAGTCATTCCAAACAGGATGCAAGTATCCTGTATCAAAGAAAAAAAAAGCTCTTATGACCACTGAGCAAGGTCAGAAGCCATTCACTTCAAATAGCACAGTGTTTCATCTATGCTCTGGCAAGCCCGGATGGTGAAGGGCTTCCTCATTTCTGTCTTGTGGGTTTGGGGATGGGAAAATTAAAAAAAAAAAAAATTTACTCTCCTTGCAGAAACATCTTCACAGAAAATAAAGGAGTGTACCCCAAAAAATTCACAATATTATTTAAATGTGGTTAATCCCACCTCCATTGCCAAGAAAAAACAGAAACTGGAGTCTAGAAATGTGTCTCATTTAATTTTTTTATTCAGAAGATGGGGTGGAATGCCCTTGCGCAGACACTACTCTGTGCTAAGCACCCTGAAACCACTTGGAATGGCTTTATTTTTGCTTTCAGTTTACTTGGGCTTAAGGAAAAAAAAGCCCTGAAATAAAAGCAAGAATTTCTCTAAAAAGATCATTAAAATTAATTGACCAAAAATAAGGTGCGACATAAAAAAAAAAAAAAAAAATTAATAAAAAAAGAAGGCAGAACTGAACAGGATCAGAGATTGTGTCAACCAAACTAAGTCTGCGTCACACAGGACAAACCTCAGAGGGAAAACATCAGAAGAGGAATTACATTTCTAGGATAAAAATGAGGGGTGAACATGAGAGAAAAATGAGAGGAAAACTGTGTAAGGTTGCACTCATACAAGCCAAAAAAAAAAAAAGCCACCTCTATTCTTTCCCTTCTGAAAGGCCATAAAGAATAATACTCCAGCTGTTAATTTTAAGATGGCTTTGCTTTCTTTTTTCTTTTTGGAGCTTGAAAAGTGATTTCAAACCAGTTCTTACTGTTTCCTCCCCTCATTAGAAAATTCCGATCACACAACTAAAAGCACTGACACCTGGATGAACTGAACTGTTTGCCAGTGTTACAGCAGGAAAAAAAGAGGAGGAGAATTCATCAATTGCACTACTGAATATGAGTTCATTTCTAGAGAAAAAATGCGCATCTTATTGAATGAAAGCAATATAAAAGTAAAACGCCTCTGCAGTGGCACATCACACCAGTATTTAAACAGCTGAGTGTTCAGGATAGCTTTTATAAATCTAAAAGGGAAATAAATTCAGCTTCTCAAGCAAAGGTTCTGGAACAGGAAAAATGAAACTTCCTAAGAAATCTGTCTTCTCCCCATCGTAGACACTGCCCAAATTAAAATACAAACCCACCCACAAAGCACATCCAGTTGAGTTGTATAACCTCCAGATTTTAATTTGATTCTGAGTCACAGAACCAAACTACCATAATGGGTGTGTTTAGTAAAACATGATGGTAAATTCCTTTAGGTTGGAAGAGCTATGTCCCACAAATAATGCTCCCAAAACTGAAATCCTCCCTAGAAATCCTATGTGTAACCTTGTGATCCCCTCAGAGCCCAAAGAATGATGCCCTCTCTGCTCTAAGGGCTGTGGACAACTGCTTTTATTAAGATAACATCTCAATGAAACTCCTCTTCAGCCTGACTGGATACCAACCCTATTTATCATCAACTTTGTTTATTATCCTCATGCTATAATTAACTGTGCCTACAATTAATGATAGTGCTCACAAACAGTATATGGAAGACAGTGTTTATTGTAAACATCTTTTTTCCCCCACTAAATCAATGCTATCTGAGAAGCAGAATCCAATGCAAACACCACAAATCTGGGGAGTCAGGTGAAATGCCAATCTCTGCCTAAAATCTTGAGGTTGCATGACTTGAACACTGCTCTTACCCCAACTGCTCTTTTTTAATTACAGGTACTAATAGATAACCATTCAGTTATCTATTATTTTAATCTATTACAAAAGAAAACGGTCACTGATCCTACGACTTCTCCTTCACAGTTTGTGACTTTTCTCTCATTTATTCCAACAACACTTGGCATTTACAACCAGGTAAGTATCTCTGTTTGCTACACCACAAATGCAGACATGAAGCTCACCCACATGATGCATAATTTATAAAGAATATGGAGAGTATTATTTTCCTACAGAGCTGTTTTCTTCCTCTTAAATCTTTCTCCAAACCATTTCCAAAGGTTTATTCCTCTGCCTCTGCATTTCCTCACCTTTTCCCCAAATCTTTCCTCCACCACTGCACTGCAGCAGGAGCAAGAATGTGTGCATTTGGTAAGCAAGGAGAGCACCTTAAGTGAGACATCAAAAATAAAAGTGTCTAATCAACATCACACATTTCCTGAGTCCCCAATAATCAAAATTATCTAGAGAAACCAAAACTAGAAACCAGACCAGAACCAGAAATTAGGCTAATCTTTCAAAGCTCATGAATGCTTATTATGCAGGGTGATCTGGATACACAAGAGCAGTTTCATGGCTATTTGGAAGTAAACACCAACTTCTGAATCATCAGCTACACTGACACTGCAGAGGGAGCTTCAGCAGGCAGGACACAGTAGGTTCAAATTAGATATACATATATCCATGGAGCTCTCCAAAAAAACAAGACACACAATTAACCTGCCTTTTTTTTCTCTTATGTATGCAATCAACTTTATCAAACTTTTTCTTGTTAACCATGGATTATTTTACATTTAAAATGCAATTTGTGTATTAAAAGTTATTTCCTAAAATTTACATTTGTTTTAAAGAGAAAGTCAGGCCTCAAATGTGTTCATGCTGACACCATTTATATTTGAGTTGATGTCTCTAATTTAATGATTACCATCGAGGTATAATTATATTTTGTTATTGATTCATCTAGCACCAATATAGCAAGCAAAAAGAAACAATGGTTGAGGTCACCATGAAGAAATCCTCATGTAGCACAGACACTGGCAGTTAATAGAGCACTGAAAAGTTTTGTGCTTAAGTACAACCAGGGTATCACATCTGATGATTAAACTCAAAGAATGTCAGAGAACGCTCTGGCAGTAATACATGAAACGAGGAAGCGTCAGTCAATTTTTTCGCTTTCACAACAAGAAGAAAAAAAAAGGCATTTTTATTGTCATAGCACTTCCAGCAAGTTGATTTTTAAAAGGAGATTTCATGCCAAAGTCGGCTGTTTAATCAGATAAAGAAGGCTTTCCTATTTCCTATTGTATAGATCAAGTTGGCTACAGGAGCCACACAGAGCTTTGAGTAGCACATTTTTCCGTGAGGGCTGTATCGTTTGATCATAGCAAAGCACGGGGACTGCTGGGTAATCTGAATCAGAGCTGCAGCAAAAGGGAACCAGGCAGCCTGCTGAGGCCAAGATAACCATGTCACCCCCATCCCAGACCTGGCTGTGGGGGGAAGCACCCATCTCCATTTACAAATTTGTCATGGAGGTTTTCACGTGGCTCCCAATTAACCCAAGTTTTTAATTCAAAGCTCACCTAAAATGACTTTATTGAATGCTTGCTAAGACCAGCCCCTCTGTACTGATGAAGATTCTCCCAACTGCTTTCAAAACAATGAATTTCAAACGTGCTTTGAAGGTGATAAGTAGAATTTTTTATGTAAGTCTTTGCAAGAGATGTAGCAATTTATGAACTCAATAAAACCCTAAAGAGGATAGAGTTTTTATTAGAAGACAGGACACATCTACCCCAATGCTGTTCACAGCCCTCCCCAGGAGACTGCAAGTGGCAAAGGACTGGTGGGTTAGGTCACCTGATATCCAGAAAGATGACAGATGAACTCATGGACAGGTGAACAGGTCACAAAGGACCCCTGAGCAAGACCAAGTTTAGAAGTTTAGCTTTTCACCAGGTACTGCCCCTGAAACACCTCTCTGGCACTTCCAGCCTCCTAACTTATCTACAGTAGCAAGAAGCCTTTCAAGTCTCTGCCTTCTTCTGTTGACTCATCTTTCACACTCCAATTTTGAACGAAATTTGTTTCTGGATTGTGAAGAAGACACTGCAACAAGATCCGTCCAAGCATTTTAACACTTTTCACTGAAATTCTCTTGAAACCGCTGACCTGGAGGAAAAGTCTTCAAAGCTGCAACCAAAAAAGTGCCAAACTAAAAACATTAGAGACTGATAAAACACAAATTCAAGCCACTGTCACTGTATTCTGAAATGCAAGACAAATACTTTCCCATACTTTCACAAATATTGCCATTTTTCCATGCACTACCAGTATTGGTAATAGCTTAAAAGGTCGGTTTCAGCATCCCTGTATGAACAGAACATGTAAAAGCCTGTAATGTGAAATTGGAGCCAATTGTGT
This sequence comes from Sialia sialis, assembly GCA_009812075.1. NCBI lineage: Eukaryota > Metazoa > Chordata > Aves > Passeriformes > Turdidae > Sialia > Sialia sialis. Next base: position 20,435,085 of record VRYO01001681.1, on the reverse strand, counting down.
TTATGTTGTATGCTTAAGTAGAAGCAGAGCACTAACTACGGCAATTCCAATTTACTTATTTATTTTCCAAGTCCCAGTGGGCAAGAATATTACTGGCTCTCATAGAAACATGTGGAGTTGAATAAAAGAGAGCACTGAAAGTTTACGTAGCTACATTTAATAATTCTAAAAGAAAGAGTGGTGGGGTGGGTGTTTTCTTCCCATCATTCCATCAAATCATCACCCCAGCCTCTTAAATGTTGAGTTTGAGAAAACGCATCGGGCTCCTTCCTGCTCCATCTGGTACAGACAGGCCATGTGCCCATCCAGTCACAAAACAAAACAGGAGATTCACACATTAAACCTTGATTTTGCTTTTTCCATTTCAATTTGCCTTTCATTTTCACATACTGAAGCACCATAGATGTGATCACTTTTCCCAAATATTCCAAAACACTTCTACACTTCCCTTTCCCTTACACTTCCCTTCAGAGAAGCTGCCATTGCCAATAGTCCAGAGTTTTAAATTCCATACATGCTCAGTCTGGTATTAACTGCCATAACACTATTTCTATTTGAAACATTCATTCATGCAAATGCTGCTGAGAACTGAACGATCTCATCTTCATCTCATGACTAAAAAGTTAGTTTTGAGTTGGCAATTTTTTCACACTATGTCAGTTTGCCATTAAGAAAGTTGCTCTTCTTTCCACCACTTCAGTCCTAGAATCCTAGACTAGCCCAGCTTGGAAGGAACCTCAAAAAAATCACCTGGTCCAAACTTTTGTGGGAAGGAAAGCCTAAAAAAGATTCTCTAGTTCCATGTCCAATTACATCTTGAAAATATACATGTTTAGAAAAGAAATTAACAGAAAGAAACATGTGAAAAAAACCCCAGTAACTAAATGACAAAGGGTTAGACTAAGAGTCTAAAGACCAAAACCTTCAACAAATCAAATCATGGCACATTCTTTAACTAAATAAACCCCTCCAAGTGCACAGACATAATAATTTTGAAAAAGCATTTAGAGAATTTAATACAAGTTGCCCCATCACCAGCACATTTATGCTCATTTACAAAAAGCTACTAAGCACAGCTGCTAGCAACAAAAAGCAGCAAATCCTCAAGTACAAGATCTCTACATTTAGGTGATGGGAACAACAGTACCTGCGACACTACTTTGTACTTTGCTCTGTCAGGAGCTCGTTAACAAAAACATCTCAATCACATATTCTTAACTGCAGTTGCAGCATGCCACAACTCAACTCCCCTGATATGTTTACCACAAATGACAGGCTACACAGGATATTATTTCTCTTCTGCAGAAAAACAACTGAAACTTTGTTTTTCCCATTATATTTTTTATCTTCCTTACGTGCTCTCTATGACACCCTCCCAATGGAAGTATCCTTCCTATTGGGTGCTTTTCAAATCTCCATCTTTCTTTAGAGGAAGAAAAGATTCATTTTTAAATGGCCTCAAAAGAGGCCATTTAATTCTAACCTTGTCTAAACTGCTTTATGTTAAATATAATTTAATGCAAATTAGTGCTACAGCAAGAAGCCATGGGAAGAAATCAGCACATCCTACATTTTCTCCTGTTACTAGAAAGGCTTTCCAGGACACTCACAAGATAGTCAGGCCTCATCTATATGAAGAAGTCATCCTTGTCAAACTAAGCCATGGTGAAGAATTTTCTACATACCAAAGGGGTTAAAAAAAACCTGCACAAAAAATACCTGGCATACCACTTTAACACACTATACATTAGTCACTAATAATGGAAAGTCAGATGGCCCAGAAGTCTCAGGCAACCTTTGAGTTAAGCCAACAAGCCAGCTCTAAAAAGACACACATTTATGTCAACAAAAGAAATGCAGGCTAGTCAAACTCTCTGTTTTTACTGGCATTTTTACTGGGGCTAAATTTGGAAATAGTATCATTTTCAGAAATAGGAAAAAAATGCTAAATACTTCCTTTGACTATCAGAAAGCAATAGAGGACAGAGCAGGCACTCAACAGTTCACTCTGCTACCTGTGAAATGGAGGTACACAACCTGGTGATAAATGGGAGTGCTCAGAAGGCTGAAAGCAGCTGACCATTTCCAAAAGCTGATGGGCAGGTACTTTCCCCGCTACAATTTGCTGGTCAACAAACCCATGAAAAGAGACTAAGAAAACGTTTCACCTGTTTCTAAAGAATAAGAATAAGGGCAGGAATAAGAAAGGTAAACCAGGATTGAACAAGTAATTCTGGTCGAAGAGACATAACAGGACACAGCTACTCTCACCTTTTCGGTTTTAAAAATACATTTCTCTCAGATGAAAACCACATTTGAGTGATTAAAAAACATATTCTCCTCTTCCTGCCTATGAGCAAACTTTTTGGGCTGAATCACATTATAAACAATTCGCACTATGACATGTAGGTGCTTTTTGGTTTGCTAGAAAGATCTGAAGAAAACTGAGAATAGAGATAAAATACACCGCAGTGAAGTCACTGTACTGAATTCATGACATCATAATTGTTGCCATGGCAACTAGCTAGTATCAAGCACAGAATACTGCCTTCACTGCAGAATCAAGGAGCACCCGTGCTGCCACAAAACAAATGTTCTTATTTGAACAAAAATCCAGCCAACAACACAGGAAATAAGATATTACTGCAAGTGGACTGCCTTTTCTATACCTCTTGTTTTGTTCACCTGGTGTGAGACTTTTTAAACGTGGTGGCACATGTAAAGAGGTCTGAGCTACATGATAAGAAGTCAAATTCAAATATGGTTTTCTTCCAGTGTCCCTCAATTCTTCCAGAACAGTAATTCTTCTTGTGTTTTCCTCTCCTATGCATATGACTGCAGTCAGAAACAACAAAACTCCGTTTAGACATGAAACAGAGGGGGAAAAAATCAAAAATCCTCCAGTGAACAACATTTTCCATTTCTTATTTCAACAAGCAAGAGATAGTCAAACTGGAACAGCCACACAGCAGCAGAACTAACTGATAAAGAACATACTCCCCATTTGCAGCCTATGGCTCCTTTTGTTTAAGGAGTGCACCAGCAGCGCCTGCGAATCCCAGTCATGGTTTTTCACGCACTGACTAAACACAGAGCTTCAAATCTGCAGGGCTCCTGCAACAGCTTTCTTGTAAAAAAACACCTCAACCCTTTTCCTCTGAAAAATGAGGCAGATCTGCCATTTCCAGCTCCTCCCCATTCACAAATATAAAAGCTTCAAAAACTAAAAAGAAGCAGTTGCCAATTTACCAGGTCACAATTATGTCTGTGAGTAGCACTTACATATAAAATGCGTAAGTGCCCCATTTGATCTTGCATGCTGAAATATCTGTGGGAATAAATCAGTATTAAAAACACACATGAAGGAAAGCACATCTGAAAATTAACTTCTTCAAATTAACTTGCTGAATACAAAAGTCAAGAGCTGCAGGTCAGTAACAGCAGCTAGTGTTTCACAATCCAACCTTATGGTTGATTAGCTCCAAAGAAATTGTTTCAAAACAAATTTTAACAACCAGACCACACTATACAGTAAAGTATACTTATTTGCTACCTCAATGGTTCTTAAAGAGCAATCTATAAATTAATGCTGGACCAAAGAACACTTACACATAACTACATGTAATTAGTCAGTGTGTCTAAACAGTTTTCAGTACAGCTGATGGGGTTTTCTCAGCTTCTAAGAAAACAAAACTGCCCTAGTTACCAATTAACTATTAACCAATTACCATTTCCACATTGGCTCCGTGCCTTTGTAGAACACCTTCTCTACTGGTATCAAGCACACTGCTGACACCAAAATGAAAGGCCAGAAATACTGTACTAACCTGCTCTCTCCAGCCTCTTTATAAAGACTGCCTCAATAAATGAGCAAAGGACAAAGAGAAGATAAAGAATAAAATCAGGAGTTTCTGAGGCTGAGGATTAGTAGAGCTGTATCCCATATGACTCTGTCCTCAGTGTTCTCTTGGTATTACTTCACACAACCAAGAATGATGACTACTACTTGAATGATGACACCACAAAAAGTTAAACTCATGTTTCCCCATATGAAGTGTACTTGGGAAATTATTAGAGTTGACAACACATTCCAAGGAAATCGTGGAGTGTGCCAATGTACTCCCTCCCACAGAAACGTAAGGAAATGAACAGTCTTTCATAGTTTTGGTTTTTTTTAATCTTAGGAACAGATGCTGCCTTTGGTGAACACAACTGTGATTCCAGCCATATATCCCAATACACCAAATACAACTAAAACAACTGCCACGAATGCAGAAAACTGAGGAAGTTTCATCAGCTTCCATCTTCAAGCAAGGTACATCACAAATGCAGAATCCTCTTCTCTGCAACTGAGTATAAATTTAAGCGCCCTATTATACAATTCACAAACCTATCCGTAATACAAACACAGGACAAATGGCGATGACATTCCCTTCCTCATAACTACACACTGCATTTCCAGCTCTTACACAATATGAAATCACTGCTTAATAAGTAATAAAAACCCCACTATGTCTGCAGCTGATTTTGCTGTTTGAAAGATTGACAGATTAATTGATCCCTTAAGCAACTAATGTGTCTTCTCCGAGTGCACACAGAAAATTATGGATTATCTCAAGACTTTACAAAGCTTTTTACATGACTTTAAAATGAACTTGTTAAATTAGGTCTTCCTCAACAGCCCTTCTGTTAAGTCTGACTTTTACATTACTACTAAACAGGAGAATGCAAAAATTTAGGTGCTGACCCACCTCTGCACATGGTATTTTTTTCTTGTATTATTCATGCATCACTATTATAACAAAAGCAACAACTAAAAATGTTCTGCTAGGATCTGTAGAGATGCCCAAACCACTTGCAAACCTAACTAGAGACACCACAACACAAAGAAACACCACCCACCCCTCCTCTCTCCCCAAGCAAATCAAGTTAAGAAAGGCTAGGGAATTTAAGATGCCAAACAACTATTATAACTCCTTCATTCAAACTTCTGTATAGCAAATTCTTTCCACTGTTAGGAGTCCATCACCCACAATTACAGGAAACTTGAGTGTAAAAGCACTTAAATACAATGCTATTTCCACTAAATTTAGCTGTTAGTTTAGAAATAGTTACCTTTTACTGTTATAGTAACTGAAACAGTTTACTCTAGATACCATTAAAATGTGTTACAACATATGACTGGATCCATTCTCAATTTTAACTGTGCTGAGAATGAGATTAATGAAATAGTTTTTTCTAACCAGGCATGGCTAAAGCATGATCTCAATGAATTTTGAGGCACTGGCCTTTATTCACACCTTAGTATATTTAGAACCAGTTCCTTATGCACCACTGAACTGAACCATGTAAGATGCACCCACATTGCAATTGGGTTCCAAACCAAATTAAATCACAAAATGGTAAAACACAGCATTTTAATTTCTTAGAACTGAGAGGAGATATTCTTTAAAATGTCAGTATCTCCCAGTGTAATGAGTAAAGGAATAGTCTGGAAATAAAAATATCTCAAAATCTATAGATTTCTGCAGTCCCTGTCTGCAGGACAATTTTCATATTCAAGACCCTCAACTTGTCTGAAGTAGAGAATCTGCTCTTGTGGATTTCTTACCTGAAGTAGTAACAGAGGCACTGAATTTTTAACACCCATCCTCTTATATGCACAAACACTGAGAGCAAAAGAAGCTCCCAGTTCTCCAACTCCCTGGTAGGGAATCAAAAACTATTAGGCAAGCCCTTGGAGCAATCTCACACTTGTTCCCCAGAGCTGAAAATATGCAGAGCAGACAAGGAACATCTTGCTTAAACTCTTTTATAGTGCTCCTGAACACTTCAGAAAAGGAGTCATGTACAAAACTTAGGATGCACTGTGAAATTAACAGGGAGATATTTTCTTTTTGTTGGGAAGAGAGCTAAAATCACCATCCTGGCTCTGACCAGAGATCTATCTACCTGACTTTCCTCCAACAACAGGCAACTGTGAAAGAACATAAAAACAGGACAAGCACAGGGATAGTTTCTTTGATTACATTCCCAAACATCAAGCTGCAGCCCAGCACATGACTGAGACAGAGGTGAAGAACAACATGCTTAGCCCTTCTTTGTACCTCCTTGCACAAAATGAAAAAAGGGTACATAGATACATGAAAAATTTCTGCAACTTTAGGAGACTCACTTTTTTGCAAAACTGAGTAAATCCAATCAGGAAAATCAAACTAGAAAAAACAATCAGGTTTCCAGTTCACACTCCTCTACCTGACGTGTTCTCACATGAGAACTTTTACCAGAATCCTGTCTTACAATCATGGCTACTTGGCCATGTTGTCCAGGGCAGTGCTTGCCCAGGGCTCATGGGCAGCAGTGCAGCCTGGCAGCTGATGTCTTCTCCTCCTTACCTTGGCACACCCATCCCAGCCAAAGCAAAGCCATCCTGGCAGGAAACCAGGAGCTGAATTAAGGCTAGTGATAAAGAGATTCAAGCTGGGATGTGTGACACACTGCGACTGAAGTCAGAAGCTACTAAACCTCAGACTAAATACGCAGAATTTCTCCATTGTTCCAAAAGATACTCCTAAACTCCCAAGTTAAGCTAACTTTGCTGCCATAAACTGCCTAAAATATCTGTAATGGGATTGAAATGGAGCAGCAGGTAAAGATGTTCTTATTATGAAGACCATTTAAGGGAAATTAAGTAAGTTGCATGCTTCATTTGGGACACTGGAATACAACAAGTTAATTTGTGTAGTTCAGACCAATATATCATTAAAAACAGCAAAGAATCATAACAAAGTCAATAATAGCCAAAAAGGGTCACACATTTCCAACACTGCTAACAGATACCTTAATTCAGAAACAACTGTTAAAAGTGGAAAGCTACTGTTCCCCCTGCCCTCCTAGCTCCAGTCCCCCCATACAATCCCAACACATTTCTGCTAGAAGCCAGGACATAGTTTTAACGGAGAATCTGTCAAAAGGGACAACAGCCCACAGAGTCACAGCCGAATACTTACCATGCTTATGCTCCCTCTTCTTTTGGGCAGCAGCCCACCCTTCAACTGTTTTAAGTGTAACATGAACTGTACCCTCAGGTGAGATGACAAAGCAATGCCAAGGAGCCCCTCATAGATTTCAATCTGAATCATCTGGGCTTCTTTAGGCAATTTAGATCACAGCCTTTAATAACTCTGCTGATTTTAACTGAAATGGATTACAGAGTATCGAAATGGAAATGCCTACAAACAGGTGCAGAGGAACAGGAAACACCAACAATCAGAAACAGTAAGGTCTGCTACTACTACAATCAGAGCTAGCAGAAGCTGTCCCCAGCCCAAGCTGTTACTTTTTCCAAAGGGTATGTGCATGCAGGTGTGTGTACATGCACTGGAAGATGGGGTGGGAATTGCTTCCAGAGGAGCGGATAGGGAGGGGAGGCAGTATTTACTGGCATATCCATCTCTCTGCAGCCTTAGAAAAATTCAAGTATCTATTTAAACCTACATTTGAAAATTCTAATAAAAACAATAACCTACTAAAGATCAGCAGCAAAACTATGAATACTTATAAATGAATCTTTGCCAACAGAATTCCTGAAATAAACTTGAATCTCATTTCCCATCCAGTAGACTGTATTAACGAATAATGTAGAAACAAGTGATTCAAACATGTGAATCATTTCTACCTGTATTCACTGTACACTCCTCTCCCTCTGCTGCAGCCAAGTAGTATAAAGCCACAACTTCACACTGGTATGGTCAGGCACAAATTACTAAGTCACATGGTATTTTTCAAATAAAACTGAATCATCGAAAGGACAAAGAGAACAAACAGCGAAGGAGCTCACTGCAAAAAAGATGGTGACTTCCTAGCAGCCTCAAAGAAAAGGAGGAGGAAAAAGAAGCAAGCTACACCTCCAGCCTGATTCAACAGGTTTTTTTACACTTATTTTTACGTCCTCAACTGTATTTACTATTTTAGTAACTCAGATGTTCATATCTTCCTTTTCCAAAGCTTCATGCCCTGTCATACAGTGTCAAACATGCTATATATGCTACTTCATCTCTATACAGCTAAATCAGATTTCTGGGAAGAAAAAAATAAAAGGAATGATGAGCAAAAGGTTTCTTGTCACAATATTACAATTTATAGAAAAGATACATCTGCCTCAGAGTGATCATATTAAATGGCTGAAGCACTTACGCTTGAGTTTGGTGGGGGTTTTTTTAAGGCTGCTTTAAAAGGATGTCAGTCCAAAATTTAGCAGAAGTAATGGTGTCTGTAATTTCCCAAGTACTTTTGTCAATATGTCCTTTAAAGCCACAGTCCTTTCTAGAGATGTGTCTCACTATAAGCAGCACTAAAATAATGGGAACCACTTAACGGTCTCATCCACTTCTTTTATTGGAGTTTCTGCCCTTGCTACCATTAATGCAATCATACCTATGACAGTACAAACCACACCAAATTTTCAGCATCTATTGGTTTCCAAGCTACTATTCTACTGAGGTGCAGTTTCCTCTCTGGCTTCCATGATGCATGTACAGCCTAGTGCTGAAAGAGAACGCCCAGCACAGTGCCCACAGCTGTACATTCCCGGTGCTTCCCTTTCGCCAGTACCATTTTAAATCAAGTTCAGCTCATCAGCTCAATCAGCTGTGGTCCCACAGTGGTTTATATCAATCTAAAAGCAAAGCTATATAACTAAGCTAAACAGAATACTGCTGCTTTGGAAAAGAGGAAACTTCCTTTTCCTTTCTTCTTTTCCTTTCCTCCACTTTCACTCAATGGTTCTCTCTACCCCCTTGCTTGCACTTGAAGGTCTTTGTGGAGCCAATTTCATAAACTCAAGATGTAACATGATCTGGAGCTTGTTTTCCACCAGGTTGGCAAGCTAACCTGGAGCATCCTGGAACAGGATGCCAAGTAAGTGGTAGGATCACATGGCGGAGAGTACGAGTGCCCATTCATGCCAACAGGAAAGTCATCAGAGAGAATGAAACTATGACAAGACTTGGGTCAACACATATGCTTCTTGGTCCCTTCCTTGATTGGTACTGCTATTTGCCTAATCTCATTGTAAGCCAGTTCAAAGAGCTAAACCAACAAAAAAACCATTCATTATTTTTGGCGAGGCTTGTTTTCTGCCAATTTAATTCCCTGAACCAGCTAAGCAAAGGAATCCAGCAAGCATCTGCACCAGTGCAGAGAAGGAGGCAGAACACACAGGGAGATGAGGACAGGCTGGGGCTGATTTAAGCTGTCACTGAACCGCATACCCTGGAGCAGATCTGCATCACACCATAGTTAGAACTGACAGTAATCTGTGCCTGTACAACGGGAGGCCCTCATCGCTGACGGGAGTGTGCCAACAGTGCCAGCACTGAAACATCCTCGGCAAAGTTCAGCCTGGGCACCAGCCTGGATCACTGATGTAAAAGCACGAGAATCACGGCTCTCTTACTCTCAGAGACACTAGAAAACATTAGCTAATTTTTCCCCCAGCAACATCCCTGTGAAAATGTGCTCTATAATTCCCATTACACAGATTCAGCCCAGAACAGCAAAGCAAGCAAAATTGGTGACAAACTCAGGATTGGAACCCAGTAAATCCTCTACACCAAACCAACACTTACTTCATCACTCAATTGTGTTATTAACCCTAAACTGATTAAATTAGTCAGTAGCAGTCTATAAAAAACTCCTTTTGCAAAGACTTTCTAATGCACTATAAAGCTCACGTACATAATACAGTTAACAAATGTGGACATTTCCTAGATAGTTGTGAAATAAGAAACTAGGGAAAGGAATAATACTGAGATGTTAAGTAATTATTTCCTTTTCTATAGAGAAAAATAAGTGCACATGAAGCAGCATGAGGGCCTATTCACACAATTCAAGAAATTTAATGCAAAGAGCTTCAGAAAGGAAAATACATCAACGGATTCTTTTTTCCTCAGATTACCATTGTAAAACCATTTCATGTGAAATGCCAACAATTATTTAATACACCCTAACCAAGTATAACCCAGTATCTTCCCTTAAATTTATCTCCTACACTTAGCCCAACAATTCCCACACTTAACTTGCTCTGTATAACAATGAAGCACATTTGAAAAAGGAGGGGATTTGTTAACACAGAAGCAAATCTCTGCAGTAGGGAACAGCCAGCACTGTAAGTCTATCCAGCAACACAGATAGTCTTTCATTCACATTCCAGCTTAAGCACAGCCGAGCACATCACATTTGGGACGCTCAAGTCATACTTAATTTTGTTCAACACCACCTTCTGACAACAGCTTTGTCACCAAGACTCAAAATACGTATGTCAAAAAAAAAGACAGTCATTTGCCAGGACTGTCACTGATTCTCTCAAGATAAAAATAATAAAGCTGTAAGTGCAAGGAGCAGAGGCTGCCTAATTGTCAGCTGTATAAAATGGAAGTATCAAGATTATTGTCCTGAGGGCAACAAGAGTTTAAGAGGAATAGAAAATGATGCTGCAACCTGCTTTGAAATCTTGAACAGGAATCAAAATTTAAGGAAAGCAAATGAAAACTTAGTGCATGCTACAAAAAATTACTGCAAATTTGCCATAGAACCAGGAGAGTAAACAAATCTGCCTAAGAGGGACTTGCACCCTATTTAACAGAAAGAAACTGGATGACAGCTCAACCCAACCAAAACAACCTGGACAGCATGGGCATAACATTTACTCCAGAACTCTGCATACTCAGAGATCTGGATATAAAGAAAACAGTCAAAGGGTGCTACTCTAAATGTGGAATTTACCGCTTGAAATCTGACAACTATTATTTCAGTGACAATGATATTCCAAACCTCATTTTTCTGGGCAATAAATTGTTATGATCAAGCCAAAGTAGGAACAGCACTTCTTCACACACAAGGGACTCCCAGCACAGAGTATGCTGGTGCTTCCTTGGGCTTAACAGACAGACCAAGGTGAAGGCAACCTCTCCAATCCCATCAAACGAGGCACCTCCAGACACCTCCACCGATGTTCACCAAGACAAGCATTTACAAGGTATCTGCATCCAGCATCAGAGCGCCAGTATGAACATTTGCTGCTTGAATTACGGTTCCAGGCTAATCTTGGAGAAATTGATACTGACAGCAAGCCTGGGATTTTTTTTTCCTTATTTAAATAACAGGGTGGGAAGCTTTGATTTTCCTCCCTTCTTTCTGGGGAGCAAGAGGGAAGCTTCAACTTCTCCAGTTTTAAAACCATCCCGACACACACGTTCCTAATTCTGCTCCACATGCAGCAGCATGGCTACTGGCACAGCTTGGCTTGTTTTCCAACCAGCTGTCAGACTGCTAAGTTTTGAAAAAGAGAAGAAAAAAAAAAAAGAAAAGATAGAAAATGCAGCATCACCTTATTAACTGAGCAGACGTAATCAGACAGCGGAACTAAATTCGGAAGCACTGTAACAGTAGCACAACCCTCCATTCTCACCACACCCAAGTAGACAATGGAGAAGAAAGTTTCTTTTACTCTCTGACCTAACACATCCGAAGATGGTCCAAGGAGCAGATTAAAATCTGACACCTACCTGTGACAAACTAACACAGAAGTCTGAGACTCAGACAAACACTCAAGACTGAGCAGCAATGCCCACACAGTAGTCTGGGCACCTTGTGGCAAGTGAAAGTGATGCCAAGGTTTGGGAAAAGGTGCATTAAGCTAACATGTTGCCTGTGGGCTTCACCGATGAAGATACATTTCTATCTGCAGCACATTCCAGTAAAATTTTAAGGTGCAACAATGACACACAGATACACGTTTGAGAGAAATACCTCTGTATTTTGGCATGTAAATACCTGAATTCAGCGTTATAAACCCCAGCTCAGCCATAAGACTGCACAAGGCCACTGTCCAGTATTCCATTCTATAAAAATTACTAAAACACCAGTGACAAAGAAATTTTGTTTGCAAGATGCAATGCACATTTTTATCATGCTGGATAAAATATCTACAGTCTCAGCAGTGGTTAAATTGCTGCTATAAAGGAAATTGTCCTCAGATAAATGGTTTCCCTATGAGAAGGTTTCAGTGCTACACCTCACCCCAGGTCAATAAATCAAATTAACTGCACCTTGTCCTCTGGCCAATGACATCATCGGCTTGACCACATCTTGTGAAGCGAGTGCAAAAACATATGCTATTTAAGGCATGAAATCATATTACTGCTTTTTGTCCAGCCAGCCTTGTGCTGTTGGTCTGTGAAATAGTCAGTCACCTGAACAGTCTCATTACAGCTTCTACAGCTTTTTTTTTTTTCCTTCTTGTATTCAAGGCCTGTCTTTGCCGAGGGTGAAGTAAAAAGGATAAATAATCGGAGTCGTTATTTTTTAAATCAAAACGCTTTTCATTAGCTTCAGTGCAGTATTTTGTGACAAATTAAATTTAGAACCAAACTACAAAATACGCCATCTGCACTTGCACGTGAACGCTCTTCCTAGTAGTGTTTCAAAGATGTTTACATGCTAATCTGGCACTGCTACTCTCAAGTACCCTGCTGTTCAGTCCTTTTTCTCCACAGGGTGAAAACAATGGTCACTAATGAAAACCTACACAGTTTTATTTGAAACCCATCCCTGCATAAATATTTTCTATTTTAAATTACTGCCTCCCCCTAATCAAGTAGCCCATTTGTTTTATTTCTAAGTAGACTAATATCTGGTTTAAAACTGAATTACTACAGACAATTTAAGAGGATTAATTTCAATTTTCACTTGGCGTTCTTATGACACAATCACAGAAAACTTATCTTCCTTTCTAGACCCTGTACTGCCTAGTGGTATCTTCTGTCTTGAAAGACAAATCTAAATGAAAGAGAGAGGGGAAAAAAAAAAAAAGCCTCAACCCAGAACAGTCAAAGATACAAGCAGCGTCAAAAGCATCTGACACACTGCACTGTTAAACCTCATCCACATTAAGCAAAAAGAAGGTGAATAAGATTATCTTCAATGTATTTGATTCTGTTTGTGTTCAGAGGGAGGAGGAAAGCTGTTTAGATTTTGAGTGTGTCTTCTATAGCTCTCTCAGTGCCAGGAAACGTAAATTAGAAGCAACTCTCCTTTAAGGAAAAGAATCAAGGACAAAGGGACCAAAAATGCCCAAGCTTCTGAAAAGCAGATATGAAAGGAACAGCTTTACAGTCTTGAGTTGCTATAAATTAAAAATAAGCTCCTTATTTAAAAGACATGAGTGTTTGAGAATCTATGAGCAGATCTGATGCTGCTCAAGCCCCAGGAGGGTTTTGTTTTTGCTGGCAGGGGTGGAGTGGAGATGGGGGGGTCATTTTGGTTATTAGTAAATAAATCAAGCAGCAGAGTGAGGCCTAGGCGCTTGCCAGAGGAGCTGGGGCCTGGCTCTCCCCCTCCTCTCCTCACACAGCCTGGGTTTGATCTCGGGGCCCTGTGGGTTTGCCAAGAAAATTTAAAAAAAAAAAGCCAGAGAGCGAGAAAGAAGAATCATATTGAACCACAAAAGCACATGGGGCGAATGTAAAATATAAACACGGCGTTGGGCTCTGAGTGGCTGTTATTAAAGGTCTGAATTACTAAACATGAGAGGCGGGGAAAGCCGGGCGGCCATTTCAATAATATAAACCTCCCCGAATTAGACATTATTCAAATGAGAAGGAGAGAGAGGGAGAGCGCGGGGGAGAGGGACGGGACCGGCACGGCCGTGCCCCGGGGCAAAGGGGGAGCGGGGCAAACAGCGCCGGGGCAGATCCGGCCCTGGGGGCTGCGGACGCGGCCCTCGGCCCTGGGGGGCGAACCCAGCCCTCGGGGGTGCCTCTGCCGCCCGGGAAAGGCGCGGGGGGGCTCTGCCCGTGCACCCCGCAGTCACCCCCCACCGAACCCGCCCCTCGCGAGGGGAGGGGGGGAGCTTTAAA
>VRYO01001681.1:20342511-20417868 GCA_009812075.1 Sialia sialis | reverse complement strand
TTTTTTTTTTTTTTTTTTTTTTTTGGTCATGTTCTGGTAGTTATTAATCTGCTCTGTGTTTTCTAATTGACCACCTATAAAGAGAACTTAATTCAGTCAAGCCACATAGGTGCTCTCCCTCTCCCTGTAAAGATTAGTCTGGATCTATGTCTGCATCCTTTCCTCTAGTTTTCTTTGAATGCATCTCTATCTGATGCCTTCCCCAAGGTGTCATACATCCCTGTGGCTATATATCCAGGAAAGCTGGCCAAATCATTAGTGATGAATAATTTATCAGATAAATTTTACCTCTCTTTCAATTGTGAGTGCCACATAGTGCCTGATTGGTGTCTTACTCATAAGCAACTTGCTGGAAATACTTGAAATTTGAGATAATTGGACACAAAGATGATACAAAGCTTAGTCCTACAAGGAGCTGAGCACTCTGGATTCATTTCACAAAAAGACATCAGTAAGAAACTTGGTTGTTCAGCTGCAGTCAGTGAGACTGGACTCACAATGATGGTGAAGTATGTGCTGAAACAGAGCCCAAAGGAGCGAGCAGCGAGCAGGACGCTGTGGTTCTGTTCTCTGGCTGGACTTGTCAGCCACACAGCATCGCCTCTCACAGGGATTTTGCTTTAAAAAGATTTTTCTGGCGGTGAAAAACAATACAGTGTTCAAAATCAGCACCACATGTAAAGGGAAGAAATGGTATCTGAGGGTCTTTTAAAGCTCTGCAGCGTATCTGCGTCCATTGTTTTGATGTTGAACCAGATATCTTTTAATTCCTAGCCCTCCTTGGCCTGCTTGACTTGTGCCCATAACCTCAAATTTTCTCTGATTGCTATGTGACCTTCTGAATTTTCTATCTCCTGCTAGAATTAATTCAGTAGTGTTTCACAGGCAATTTTTTTTAAGGTAGGGAGGCAGAGGACAAAAGAAACATGAGGTGGGAAGGCAGGGAGCAAAAGAAACACAAATCACAGTATTTAAGCAGAAAGCACATTGGGAAGGAAATTATCCTTTTCACAAAACAGCTCTAGTTTATAGGGAAATTAAGAGCAAACTTATCTGCTCTGCTCCAATTCCACCGTGGCACTCAGATGTGAATCCCAGATGCTGCTTTTCTCACACGATGTCCCCCTTCTCTCTATCCTGTTTTCTTCACATGAGATTTCTCTCCTACAGGAGGGCCTGTTACTAGAATCACGTTTGCCTCTGCTTTCCCTTTGGTCATCCAGGTAATTAGAGGCTTCTGCCTCAAAACAGTCATCCTTTGCCCCTTACGTTGTCACACATCCTCAAAAACCTCTGCATTTCTTTTACTTGGGGACTGCACAGATTGTCTCACATTTAATTAAACTTACCTGTGTGTTTGTCTGTTTCCTATTTCTCATCATCATACACAACCTGACGGAGCAACCAGCAGCCTCCCTGCTACAGTGTTGTTTTTTTGAACACGCTATCCATAGCAAAAGACACTGTGCCTCAAAAAGCTTGCAATTTAGAGAGCTGGCAGGGAAAGAATGAAGGAAAAATAGGATTAGTACCTTCTTGATTGAGGAGAAGTGAAGAAAAGCAATGTAAAGACTGTGCGTAGTCCCTCCAGTGTCACAGCCGACATTAGTGGGACACAGATTTGCACCTAGGTGCTCCGAGGCTGTGCAGTTCAGTACTGTAACCACAAAGCTGTTTTTCCTTTCTCTCCTGCAGTGCTCCCCGCCCTCCCCCTGTTCCCAAGCATGGAAAAGAATCCCTTATCCCCAAGGCTTGGGACCCACCAGTACCGTCTCTTTCCATTATTAGACGTTTCCCCCTCTTCAGATCTCCTTCCTACGCACCTTGTGAGTGCTGAGCACGAACAGCAGAAGAGAAATGGAGACTGTCCACTGCATATATTGGCTGATTTTTTCCCCTTGCACACTCCTCTGACCAGATTGCTTTTTGCCTTCGATTCTGACCCCATTCTGTTGTGTCTGGATCGGAGAAAGGATGACCGTGAATCTTTTATTTCTGAGAGTTGTCGCCACTCCTCCGAATCTTAAAGATAATAAAATTATAGCAGGAAAGTTGTACTGTATTATAATACTCTGCCCCTCTCAAGTGCAGCTAACTGCATTTTTGGAGATAAGAAATGGAGCATGGAAAAAAAGAAGCATGTTTTTTATTTTCATATTAAAAAAAACCCCTGTAATTCAGAACCTTCACACATCCTCAGGAAAGGGAGAGGTAATTACTAAAAGGACACTTATCTTTTCAGGTGGATTTTTCAATCTATTTCTCACTTTCTGCTGCTTTACCTGCACTTACTTTAGCTCTGGCTCAGGTTTTTGTATGCATTTCAATAGGTCATCAATGCAGCTTCTGAACCTACTGATATTAACCAATTACATTTTACAAGCTTTGAAGATTTAGGAAATTATTGCTTTTGTTAGCAATGGTAAACTAAAGCAGAGAAATTAAGAAACTTGTCTTCCATGGCATGTGTAGCTGGGCAGCCCAGGAAGATGAGCCCCCAGTTCTCTCTGTCGTGCCTTGATTGAAGGACCCTGTTCAGCAGTTCTTGTTCCTCTCCCAGAGACCCACAAGGCTGTGGCTGCATCTTTACCTGTTTCTCTGCTCTGAGAGGGACAATGATGGGGTCCTACAACTTGATTCAGATCTCTAAGGAATGAGATTTGCAATTGCCTGATTCAAGTTGCCACTCAAAACTGTCGCAGATCTGCTTTCAGTGGTTTTCTCTTCCTCCCCTTACTACAGCAAAACCCTTAAGAATACCTGTTTTTTGTTAGGATGATTGTTAACTAAGACTTGGGAAAAGCTCAGATACTAAAGCAATATTGCCAGCCGTGTGACAAACTCTGGTAGAAGGGCAAATTCTGGTTTGTACCTATATGAATACCAGGGCTGAACTCCTTTTTTTTTTGACCAGTTGTACAGCACACTTTCTGCTGTAGACCTTGGGAATGCTTTGGTGCTGCTTACATGAGGAACCAAATTGTTTTTGACCTCAGTGAAGAGGGGGCCAAAAGGGACACATCTGATGCCTTTTAGCAACCGCAAGGTTTTCTGTAGAATAGACATAGCCCATGAAACAAACACACAGCTGGAGTTAGGGTGCTTTTGAAAACATTGTCTTTATTCTCTACCTCCCTTTCTTCCAGGACAGCTCTTTGCTTATTCCCTCTTCAGAAAGGGACTTTTCTGTCACACAGTCACACAGCCTAGCCTGGCTGGAGATTAGGGATTCTCTCTGCCCCTTCATCCTTGAATATTTCCTTTTAATTTCACAGTTTAAATTCCAATTGTGTAATTACATTCTGCCTACCCCAAATTCCTCTGTAATTTCAATTGGACACGGTGTCCTTCACTCTCTAGGCAGAACTCTTGCAGTGCTGTGGGGCACTGTTAATAGGCTGCCACGCTCCACTCTAGTCCCATTTCATGTAAATGGGGAAAGAGAATGGACCTGGATCCCTTTGAACTAAAACTGCTGCTCCATATAGGCGAGACAGGGGTTGCTACAGAGTGACAAGGCAGTCTTGCCCCATGGCAATACACCGGGCAGTTTTTACAATGCCTCAGTCTGAACAGATTTTGGAGTAAAAGTCTAAATCTGTCTGGAACTATTTCTCCCCCACAACACCATACCCTTTGATCACAAATAAAGCTGTACAGGGACACCCAAAACACTACTTCACTGAATTTATGTGGCCTGAGAGTACCTGCTCGCACCGTTTAACATGGCAGAAGTGCCATAGTGATTTAATTTAGGTCCAGGCAGTTGTGTAGCAATGAGAGGGCACACAGCACAGATGCCTAGTTCAGTATATGTTTTTCAAGAACTGGCAAATCCCATGCATTTTATGACCCAACCCTAACACTTCCTGCAGATGTTGCTGTGTCAGCATTTCCCCATAATCCTTATGCTGCTGGTGATCACCCGAGTCCCACATCCCAACTCGTATTATCACAACATTCCCTTTCTGTGTGTTGGTACCTGCTTTACATCAGTGTGAAATAATTGCTACTTCTCCTGCCTCCTTCTTGCTTTCAAGTTCCTTCTTCACTGTGGCACAGGTGCTTACTTAGTCAGCGTGCCTGTGTGTATCCCTTCAGGTATCAGAGTCGTTCATCTTTTGGAATTCCACCACTTTCTGCTGTGGTCTTCTGTGGAAGCTCAGGGAAGAGAAAGGAGATAGCACGTGCAGGTGGGAGAATGCTCCTCCTTTGCTTTGTCACACAGAACTTCATCTCTCTATACAAATTCTCTGGCAAGCTCAGGGAAAGGAGTTGTTCACCAGGTTTAGAGTGATGTTCTATACAGGTCAGCAAAAGGAATTAGTTTACTTTAGAAACTGGAATTATTTGATGTGTGATCATCTTCAGCCACAAGCCATATTCTTTTCATCATGTGTACACCGTTGTCAGAGGAACATGGGGCTGATTGCATAACTGGCAACAAAGTCCTTCAACAAAGTTCATTTCCTTTCACTGCAAGACTACCCTAGGTAGTCCTCCTACCACAGAATGATAAATCTTAACTTGAAATAAACATCCAGCTCCTTGCTGGCAGTGCTGTATCTACACGGAACCTCAATTACTTTGAATTTTGATGGGACTTCTTCTTTATATATTCCAGACATTTGGTCCTGCTCCCGAGGGATGTCTTTATGCCTGCTCCTGTGTTGGCAGACCAGAGGCTGCTGTTTGCATCTCTAGCAGCAGATAGATCAGGTGAGATCAAGGAGACCATATTTCCATGTTTCCTTGCTTAGCTTACACTGTTAAAAGTGAGTTGTTGTTAGGAGGAAACAGAGCATGTAATAACTTCAGTTGGGTTTTATTTGGCTTTGAGTCATAAATCTTAAAGGAAAGGAAAGAGCCATCATGTTCATCCCCAAGTTTGTCATACAATCAGCAAGGGGCAAGGCAGTAGTGTGGGCAAGAAAATGAAACATGTGAAGGTACAAGTGCCAGCGGGGGGGAAGTCACTGTTGCTTATTGTCAGTTTTGGTGTGACACAGAAAGTTCAGCTAATCCTCTTAGTTACAGAGACACACGGGTGGGGGGAGATTGTTATCTCAAGCAATTTGCTGGCTCTACTCCTTTTTTCCTTCGAGTTTCTTTTCGCCTAATTGCGCAGCATTTCTTCCTGGGACTCGTTTGCAATAATCCTGGGGCCTCATCTGGGAAAACACTGAAAAATATAGAAAGGAGAAGAAGCCTGAGCAAGGCAGCTTGTATCACCATCCATTTCCCTCTTCAGAAAGGTATCGGGTTTGGCTCCAAGTGCTGAGGATTAAAAATAAGATAAAGATTCAAAGTGAAACAGAACAGTCTGTTAATCGGGGCACGTGATCTCTCTCAAAGGTGTATCTCATCCATGCACTAGAAGGACAGGTAATTAACCACCATTCAGAAAATGAGGACCTTGGTGGTCTGAGGGTGGACCAGGGGCTGAGAATTCCACTGGAGTGCATCAGAAATGTGTTGATTCCATTTTCATTGCCAAAGGGATGTATCTGCAGTAAATCTAATCAAGAGTCAAAAGGTGAACGAGAACAATAACTGGGGAGTTTGTTTTTATTTATCCAGGAGATAAGGATTCAACAACAGGAATAGAATGAGAAAAAGGCACCTCTTTCTGAGCAGACAATTATTCCACCCACGCTTGCTCATCATCAAGGTTTTAATATTCTATTACTAAGGCTATTAAACAGTTTCTCAGCCTCAAGGCTGCTAATGTTTGTGCAGATACTCTGCCAATTGCCACAGGTGTCTTTTTACAAGAGAGCTGAATAATTAACATGGGATAGTCCTGAAGATGGCAGTAGCTAAGAGCCATTCTTCAGCAGATTTCACACCTTCCTTCCTGGTGCTGGAGCAGGGTTGGTATTACGAACATTTGAATACATTTGAAAACCCGATTTCCATATGCAGACAGAGCCTTAGTCCTTGAAGATTGTTCCTAGAGAAGTTAAGGCTCTGCATCCCAAGCCTCAGTGACTCCTCCTGGAGAAGTTTAAAATATCACTGTTCAGCTGGCTGCATTACTAAGGTACAGGAGGTAGTTATCCGAAAGAAAGGTGGCTGAATGAGTGGTGTGGCCAGTGCAAACTGTTCAGCTCATAGCCTGATACATTTACTAATGTAAATCTCATTTCAGCTGATACCAATTTACTGTGATATCCTGGACTAAGAACTGCAGACATGAGTGATTTAATTCAAGATCTTATCAATGTATTTTGCTGTGGTGGCTAAAGAATTTATTACTTCTAACTGTGGAGATGGGTTACCTTTTCAGCTGGGATGGCTAAATCAAGCAGGGACTGCCAGAGCCATCAGATGAGAGAGAAAGGGCCAGAGTGGACATCAATCACAAAGGAATTGTAAAACAAGTACCATAGTGCTTTTAAGAGAAAAGATGCTCTGCCGATGTCCTGCTAGCACAGGACAAGGAAGTGAGGAGCTTGGTATGTGTGTTGTATCTTGACATTCTTTTTGACTTTAAGTTCTTCAGTCTCTCTCTAGTGTTGCTAATCTGGGCCGTTGGAACAGCTCTGAGCTCACAGATCCAGAGGCCATGCCTGGACCTGGGCTGTGACACAAACATGGTGCCTGTTGCTGGTTGTCAAACAAAGGAAATCCCAAGGCCAGATCAAACAAGACTCAGTGTGTTTCACCAGGTTTTTGACCCAGGTACTCACAGAATAAGGGCCCCAGCACATGCTGTGTCTTGTGCCTTGAGGTCGCTTTGGTGTGTTGCTATATGCACACCATAGATAATAACTGCATTGCCTTAGTTCATGCCCATATTGTGAAAATAAATGCATTAAGAAGTGTAATTGCCAGAAAGGACAGAGGTGAGAGCATCTTTGGTGGTCTTACTTCCTTTTTTCTTAAAATACATTGGTAGAATTTGATCGAAACTAATATTTGCTTTTTCAAACTGTACTAATTTATGGTTTGATTGTGTGTGGGAACGGGAAGAAAGGAACTTGTACCTGTCTATGCACAAAGCCCTTGGACCATGAGAAATGCAGGGAATGCTCTGTGATGAGTTATCTGGGAGTCTGCAGTGCTTCAAAAAACACAAGGAGGAATAAGGACAGGGCAGGAATTGCTGGATTCATGGATGCATCTCTTCCTTCTGCAGGTCTGCACAGCTAGCCAGTTACATGCAGGACTACATCATGCTCTTTAACCCTCTCAGCGAGCATTTCAGTTTGTAACACTGAAAATATATGGAAAAGTCATGTTTTTTAGCCACAGATAATGCTTTCTGAATCCACCTCTGTAGTATTAGGCTGCGGCTCTGACAGTGAGATTGCATTCACAGTTGCAGAGACTGTGCAGAAATTAGACTTTTATAAAAGGCATACATAATGAGTTTAAAAATATGTTTAATAAATATTCTGGTAGGCATATATATGTCAGAGAGATGAGTGTTAGATTAATAAGAAAATGAACATCTAAAACCACAGAAGAAAAAGACAGAATTGCAACAGAATATCATGAATGAAAAAAACATTTACCACTCTGAATAGGATCATCATATTTCCCAACAGCAGAACCCCATCCTCCCCTAATTCCCCCGCTTTCCCCTCCCTCCTCAAACACATACGCATACACTATGGGAGGAATGACAGCTGTTCTTCATGGAATGACAGCCCAGGGATATTGCATCCTCCCTCAAAAAAAACCAGGCAAGGTACAGAATAAGGTCAGTGAAGGGAGACAAAGGGGTCTCCCAGAGATGGCAAAGGGTAATTTATTGACAGATGAGATAGACGTTACTACAGAAAAATATTAAATGGATTCTTTTCCCCTGTCTTTAGAAGGGAAGAAACGTGGGAAGGGTTAGGAAGGACAGATGCCAGAAATAGAGACAAATTTCCCAGGAGAGGAAGAAGAAATCCTGAAGGAAATTAGGATCACAACACACAAAAAAAATTAAAAAAGAAAAAAAAAATCAGAGCATCTAAAAAGCTACAAAATTCTGTCCTAGAATTCTGTATAGAAACAACAAAAAAAGGTAGCAGAGAAGGAACCCCACCAGTGTTGGCAGCCTGGCTTCAAAGGCGTGCAGTGAGAGAAGGAAGTGCTGGTAAAACACAGCACCTGATTAAAAGGCAGTGTTTGAAAAGGGCTGTCGGGAAATTACAGAGCTGTGCATGCTCCCAACGTCAGCAGCGAGGAAGATTCTGGGAGCACGAATCAAAGGGAGGCTGAGGGAGCATGTGAAGCATGGAGATTTTATCAGGGGAAGGAGTGAGGAAGGGTTCATATAATGGGAGCAGCCAAGCTCTGCAGATGGGAGGAAAGGAAAAGGTCTTCTGGTGCAATAAACTGGCATAGTGCTGTCGACTTTGACAGTATGTCAGTTCTCACTGCAAGGAAGGAATCCAAGTGAGAGGTTTAAATAGTGGATATTATGAATATAGTTTTGGTAGCCTACAGAACTTTTCCCCAGATAATTGCATGGAGGAGGGCAGGAAAAGCTGGTGTACCAGTGCACTCTGGTTGGGGTTCTGTAAATCCATGCTGCCTCCAGCCAAGGACATGTTCCTAGAGCTTGTAACTTCAGAAGGGTTCATGATTTTCATCTGTAAGGGCCAGGCTGAGAACACCAGAGGAGTCACCAAAGAAAATTTCCACAAGAATAAAAGCAGCAGAACAAAAGAAATTTGAAGGAGAACAGATTTAGTTTACATTTACAAGCAGGAATACGTTTAAGCCAAACAGTATTTTATTCTGCTCCTTCATGCAAGTTCACAGTATGTTACTCAGTCCATATGGTAGAATAAGGGAATAGGAAGACTTAGTGTGTCCATTGTAATGTGCCACGTGCAGTATCTTTCTGATGGTGTCACTGCATGCATAAATCTTGGCAAGACCTTTCCCACAGAGCAGGTTCTTCTGCCCATTTGCTAATCTCACCTAAACCCCTCCCATTCCAGCAAGCACACACGATGGTCTCTTACCATGTGCAAATCTAGCAGGAGCACAGGGCATTGTATCGCCCTGTGTTGTCAGCTGCCTGCTTTCCAAACCGACAGAATTAATGTTAAACACAGGTTTTAAATTATCTAGATGGGGAGCATTCATCCCATCTCTGCAACTGCCCATGCTCACAGGCTGAAGGGAATAATAGCCAGGCTGCATTGGATTTGAAGCTTTGATGCTCCAGAGGCATTTGCAATCTTTTGAGCCTTGGGAGCCTTTGAGCCTAGGACAAAGCAAAAATAAAAGCTGTCGTTTTGCTGAGTTTCACTGTTAAATGCTAAGGAAGTGTTAAATGCTAAAGCAGGCTTGTACTTCCAGTGGGTGATTTAGCCCAGCTTTCTGCTGGCTAGGAGGCTGCTGCATGCTCAAGTGCAATCTGCCTCACAGAGCCAGAACCAATCTGATTGTTTCTGAATCATTTCTCAAACAGGAAAACATAGGTAAAGCTGCTGGTTTTGCCAGGAATGTATGTCACATCCATGTGATGGCCTGTATTTATATTTGAAACCACCTGTACCATCAGTGTGACCCAGATCCAAAAGATGATTGAAGCACTGTAAAATTCAGTGCAGCATATTTTAGGGACAATCTCCAATTACACTGGGTTATGATGGATAAACATAAAACTGCAATGAAGAATTTCTCCTCAGCCTGTGCTCAGCTTGAAGTTACCTTCGGTTCTAACACCAACCTTATGCATGGACAAGACAGCCCATAAACAGCAGGTGACAAAAGGCAGAGAGGGCCCTTTTTCAACTCAGTTGCTCATTGTTAATGCCATCTCAGAAGACAGCATTTTAACTCGCTCAGAGAATCTGAACCTGGGTCCAGGGAAGTGTCAGGCTCTTTCTTTGTGCTGTTGATTATTCTGTAAAAGAGTCCCAAATCAACTATTTCCTTTTCAAATCGTTATTTAAGTATTCTTTGGGACAAAAAAAGCACTGCTGCTTTGCAAGGTAGCAGCCAGGAGCCATGATCTGGGAGGGGAAAAGCCTGCACTGATGAATGCTACACTCTTTCACATCACACACTCCTTGGAAAAAGGCCTGAAACATATATCTGCCCCTCACAGGCAAAGGCCTTAATCACCAGTTTAGAAAGTTGTGCTTGTGCTCTCTGGAGGCCAGTGAGTGTTTAATTGTGCCATGGAGAGGTGAGTGATTGCTCATGGAGAATGTTTGTTAGCAAGATGAATTTAGCCCTATCTTGTGAAATTTCCTGCAGGCTTCTGCTGCTGCAGTATCCATGTGCAACACTGGGCTCAGTTTCTGGGTCTCAACCACACTGACAGATGCAATCTCTTTCTCCCAGCCTGTGTCTGTTTCATTCATTTAACGTGCAAGTCTTTTAGGGCGAGAACATCTAGAATTGTGCTGCATGCTGTACATGCTACAGTGGGGTCCTGGTGCTAGTTTAGACCACTGGATATTAATGTAGTACAGTAAATATCTAAATCATTAGCTAGCTATCAGCCCAAAAGGATGCTGAGAAATAATAAGTCATAAAGGTGAAAGATTTTAATGTGTTGTGTATGGGCATGGATATAAGGTGAAAAAGAGTCTCACCACAAAGGGCAGGAAAAGCACAGCATCTCCCTGCAAGGTTTTAGAATGATTCTCTGGCAGAGCTCTCCTGCAGCTTTGTGACAGGCAGAGGTAGCCATGCTGCTTGTAAAGAAGGGTTGTGGACTTAAAGGTAAGCTTTACCACCAGTTTAAAATGACAATTTTGTGTGTGGCATGGAAAGTGCAACAGTTCTTGGGGAAAAGTGAAAAAAAAGAGCTGAAGACAAATCTCTGTTCCTGTTTCCCCATGTATAAAGTGGATATACACCACGTTATGCTCCCTATTAACTTCAGCATACAACACTGAAATTCTCTGGCATCTTCAGATGGAACATGCCTATTTTTGAAATTCAACTTTTGTACTTTTTTCTTAATTGGACAATTTTTTTTTTTAAACATGGAATTGTCTTGTCAGAAAGATTTCTGATGGTCTCTGCCTTTTTTCTTAGTGCTTTCAAAATGAATAGCAATGCTTTTTTTTTTTGCAAAATACAGACTATTTCACTGAAAATTTCGAGGACAAAAATCATTTCTACTTAGCAGTAGCATTAAAGCCCTTGAATTGGGCCACATTCTGCTTCCAATGCAGTTTCGAGGACACTTGGAAAATATTTTGAACAGCAGGGAAGAATAACGATTACCACCTCACAGTCTCTCAAAGGTGTGAATATTGTGGGTTATTTTCCCTTTGACTGTTTATGGCCTATTTACAGTATAATCACACCAAATCAGGGTTATAACATGCCTTTCTTTTTTTCTGTTAGTGAAAACAGAATCCAGCATAATTTTTTTATTTACTGTAGCTCCCCCTAGAAGCTAAGGCATTTTCAGGCACTAAGCAAGAATGATCTCTTCTCCAAAGCATTCATAACTGAAGGAGAGACAAGGAGAGAGGTCACTAGGAAAAATATTAGGCAAGTTATTTACATTTTCTATACACTTGTAATAGCTATGTTTTCGTAAACATAGCCAAAAAATGGAATTATAAAGAGTAGTTAATTGTTAACAGAAGAAAGATTTGCCACAGAAATAAGGAATTATTTTACAGTGTGTAAGCATCATCAGACCAACCTGTAGACACATGTATAAGGTCAGTTCAGTGAAATAATATTCTTATCACCCTATACATACCAGGCAGTGTCTTTGTGTAAGTGGATTAGAAGAAAACAGTCAGAGACTCATAGAATGTGTTGAGTTGGAAGCAACCATAAAGATCATCCAGATCCAAGCTCCCTGCCATGGGCAGGGACACCTTCCACTAGACCAGGTTGCTCAGAGCCCCATCCAACCTGACCTAGAACACTTCCAGGGATGGAGCATCCACAGCTTCCCTGGGCAGCCTGTGCCAGCGTCTCACCACCCTCACAGTAAGGAATTTCTTCCCAATATTTAATAGAAATCTACACTTTTTCAGTTTAAAATGGTTACCCCACTTCCTATCACTACATTTCCTGATAAATAATAATAACAATCCCTTTTGTTTGTTTTTGTTTGCTTAAGATCCCATCCTTTCTGTGACTCAGGCTCCTGGTTTGGCCAGCGCAGCTCATGCTAATTCCTGATGTGTGCTGGGAGCAGCAGCATTGGGTTGAAGCAGAGCCAGGCAGCAGGACAGGTGGCCAGGAAGAACTAAAAGGTTTTAATGCAGCCATAGCGAAAACAGTGATTTTAGCTGAATTAAAAGGACCAGCTCCCCTTGCCTCAGGAGCTTGACAACCCCTCCCAGAAGAACTGAATCCTTAGGAGGTGATTTGGGAGCCTGCACACTTCTGATGTGTGCCTAATGGAAGCTGAGGGGGTGTGGGAATCTTTACCGTGTAGCCATTAAGACAAGCTTAAATGGTTTTACTCCCCAAGAGGTCCTTCAGTGTAGGCTGGCAGATTTACCACTATGTATCCCAGAGGGTAAAAACCAAGGGAGATCCTCAGCTAGAGAAAATATAAAAGAGCCAGACTATTTCCATGTGAAAGACAAAAGGGAAAATCGAGTCAGTTACTACTGAGTGTAAAAGATGATGGAAAATGTGTTTAGAGAAGGAGCTGTCTCTGAGATGCCAACTTTCCTTTTGTGGTAATGGACAAGTTTTCCTTATTTACTTCTCATAACCCTCTGGGATTTGTGTTTGGAGACGGGGTGACACCATATGGTTCAAAGGGATAAAGCATGCGAATACTGTGAGCTCAGGGATATGTCCAAATCCACCAGCACTAAACCTAGACAGGATATTAAGGAAATTAAGGTGGATTCTACTCCTACTTCTGAGGGTCCCAATCCCAAGATGATGGTCCCAAGTTAATGATCCATCCCTACCTTACAACATGCCTCACTGACACAAGAATCCAGATATCCATGGTAGGTAAGGACAATTACAAAGGGCAGCCTCTGCTTTGCAAGCAGTCAAGTTTCTATTGCAGGCCATAATGGGAAACTCACCAACCTGTCTGGTCAGGGCAAAGTCTGTCTAGGAGGCAGACCAGACAATCCACCTGACCTTACTTTTGGGAGCCCTTAATATACTGGGCATGGATGTATTGAAGGGTCATTTGTGGGGAAAATGGAAAATAGGGATATCACCCTTTCTGCCCCTGAGTTTATTTCCTACAGATGCATCTCTGACTGCTAATCTGTTGCAAACAGCTGCTTCTTTACTCCATAGTAAGGCAGTTAATATTCCACAATACACATTACCTTCTGGTGCTATTTGTCCTGTTACTGAATTGATAAAGGAGCTGGAAGAACAGGGAATTATTGTCACGTCTCATTTCCCCTACAATTCTCCTTTATGGCCAGTAAAAAAATCTAATGGCAAGTGGCAACTAACAGGAGATTACAGAGCCTTGAACACTGCCACTGAGCTGCTCACTGCAGCTGTTCCCAGTATGAATGATGCAGTCATTTTTCTTAATGAACAATCTCCTATGCTCAGCCAACACCAGCAGGATGCTTTGAACACCTCAGTGTTGTATCCAGGAGATCGGGTGTGATTTCAACATCCAGCACTTGGAGAACTCAAGATCCCTTTGCCACACTTTTGAGGGAAATGAATATGGGAAACAGTGGATACTGTGAGAGTGAAATTCATCATTACTGAGACTTGGATATAATCCAAAACCTAGCTCTTCTTTCCCTCTCCCTAGGAGTTGCTGAGGTCCTAGACAAATAAGTGAAAGCTGTCATTCAACCTGCATACAACTGGAAAGTGTCCATCTAGAAAGTACATTTAAGCATTCCCTGGAACTTTGTTAATGCTTTCTGTAGTATAGTGCTATCACCTGCAATAATGTTGTCAATGTCTAAAAAGTCAAGAGCCTTCATGTGCTGGACAATTCTAATCCTCACCTTGGGGCATCTGGCATTGTGTCACATAAATGTTCTTATGCCCTATGCAATGGCCAAACAAATCCACAGAAGCTGGGCTTTGCTCAACTCAGGATTATGAGCAGCCATCTCTGTACGAGAGGGATAAGGACCTAGGCAGGAATAGCTGACTTTGGATTCCTAAATTGTTTTGGGGCAGTAGAAAAATAGCCTGATTTTCATCCATTTTCAGTGTCTAAGAGCCCCAAATTACACCAATACCTTTTCAGAAATGAGTAGTGAACTTCAGTGGAAGAAAAAGAAACAGCTCCCATAGATTATAATGGAATCATTTTCTCAGGACTCCTGTCATGCTTCTACAGCTTAAAAAATTATTTTTATATATATGTGTGTATATATACATATATATATATATATATAGGGAAATATTGATGAACAGTAGTTTCAACCAAGAGTTGACTTTCCTAGTGTGCTCCAGGCTGAAATCTCTGAAAAGCAAAAATGCTCACTTGCAAGCTATCTCCACAGCCCAGATCAGCAGGCAGCAATTAGTTTCCCAGGCACTCACTCTTCTTCCCATCTTCCTGATGGATATTTCATCTGAGTTTATGCTCTCCTCCCTCGCCTTCTCTTCAGCCTCTCTGCCTCTCTTTCCAATAAGGCTATGATCTGTCACAGACTCTCAGTGGACAAGACCTATACATCCCATCACTGTCATAGGCAGTTACATGAGACAGGCCAGGATGAAAAGCAGTTTGGGAGGGAGAGAAGCCGTCATGCTTCAGGGCATAGAGTTGAACTCTAACCAAGGAGGAGAGATGAAGGAGGGCTTTGGGCCAGGAGGGGAGAAAATTTTACTCAGGGCAGGTTATTCCATAATTACCCACTTAAACTTTCTTTATACCTTCGGAGGTGAATCTGGTTCTGGCCAACATCAGAGACACAAGGGGTGGATCACTGGTCTGATCCAGGAGGGGAATGAGTTTCTTCATTCTTTCTGCCAGTGCACTGAGTTTATAATGTTTTCTGAAACCACAATGAAATCCCTTTCCAAGCATGACCCTTGCTCTGCCAGTGATAGCCAAAACTCCTTCGCCTAGCCCCGTCCTTCACACTTCCACAAGCAACACAGAGAGAAGCCAGTACAAAGCCAGGTCAAGATGATAAGAACAAAGCCTTGAAGGCTGCTTTTAGATACCAGCTTTACTTCGACAGAGGAGGAAATTTTCAAAGAGGTGAACTCTTTCTGTCTCTCTCTCTGGCAGGAGTCTCCTGGGAGAAGAAGAAAACAGCTTTCATTTTAGCGAGTCATGATATTTATGGCCCTTTTATGGGTTTTGTTTGAAAATATAAAAGTAGATGGACTTAAATCTGTTTCAAAAGAAAGGAGATAGGAAGGGGAGAGACAGAGCATATGAAGGGCACGTGGGTCTGAATCATCTGCCCACGTTCAAAAGGAAATTAAACACCTTCTTTGTTTTAATA
This sequence comes from Sialia sialis, assembly GCA_009812075.1. NCBI lineage: Eukaryota > Metazoa > Chordata > Aves > Passeriformes > Turdidae > Sialia > Sialia sialis. Next base: position 20,402,509 of record VRYO01001681.1, on the reverse strand, counting down.
TGGACCTTCTTCTGCCAGTCATGAAGATAATATCTGACCTTGTCTGGCATGGACCCTTTTATCCCTAATGACATACAAATTTTTTATGTACACCACCACCAAGAACACTCACCTTGGGATGAAACATGACAACTATTAAATTATGCAACTGCAGCACCATGCAACAGTTCAGGTGCGATTGCTTCCAGGAAGCAGACTTTCAGATCACATCTCCTGCAGAACTGAAAGCTTTATACTGTATTCCTGAGGGGCAACTGTCAGCTTCTGCTTGCTCACATACCAGTCTCATGTGGGCTTTTATCCATCCTATTTGTGGTGTCTGTTCAGCAACTGAGGTTGCACCCTTTTGAGGGCCTCCTGTTTTTCATAAGTGGAATCTCCTCTGACCCTTTGCCTCTAGGCAATACTTTTGATCCAATTCACAGTCTGAGAAGCACATGCCTCGAAATTATTGAGGGAGGGAAGTTTAAGTTGAAGAACTGGGGTTTGCTTTTAGTTTTGAATGTAGTCAGGCCTGTGGTCATTTTATGTGCTTTGGGAATTAACCTCCATAGGTTGTGACAGCTACTGTGATATTTTTATGAGCAAAATGTACAAAGCTCCCCATTAATTGGCAGTTTCATCAAAACTATTACAGCTTTCCTCTCAAGCAAGGAGGGAGAAATGTTCTGCCCAACTAATAGATGACTTCTGACTGGATCTGAGTTCAGCATGGAGTCACTCCAAAGATCAAATTGTTGGGATTGTGCATGAAGACAGAACAGTCATACTGCGGTTATTGCCAGCTGGTGTTTACGCATCTTTCTTTAATATAGTGTCCTGCAATAACTAAATGGAGAGATCACAAATAGGCAAATCTTTAAAATTAGGCAAGAGGTGCCCTGAAGCACACAGCTGTAAAAAGTTGTAAAACGTTCTTGCCACCATTGTTATTTTCTTATATCACTCATAAATCCAAAAATACTCTTAAGACATTAAGCTGCACGTTGATGCTGTTGGCAGTTGGGTGATGCTATAAAAATTACAGTTTCTTTAAATGTTTCTGTCTTCTAATTAGTATCACCTAAGTCTTGTTTCAGTTTTATGCCCACGCACATGCCCTCCTGACTAGAGGCATCCTTCCTGTCATGGTTACTTGTGCAGAGTCCTTGGTAAGTTTGAATCAGGTTTTAAGATTTATTGATCTGGCCTTGTCCATTCTGTGGCGTGTTCTTTGATTTAATTTAATGACCATAAAGCATTCAGGCATGTTGGCATGAAGGGTGCACTGGAAAAAAAAAAGTGATTGATTGATTGATTGATTGATTATGTAGAGACATTGTTCTCTTCATAGTTAACAATGAAGCTACTTTTCTATTATGAACATTTGTGTCTTCCTGGGCACACAACTAAAAGTAAACCAGTCTATCTTCAGATATGAATCAGATATGGAAGCAGTTATGCTCTTTTGTAAGGATTAAAATTGTCTGTTTTAAAGATACATGCAAATAAAAATGAAATGCAATCCAGAGGGGAAGGTTCAAAGCACAAACAGGATGTCCCTTCTCCTGCTCTCTAAGACAGTTTTCACATCACCACACTTGGATAGTCCTAGGAAGAACTGAATTCATATTGTTGACTGCTTTTATAAGTCACAAATGATGTTTTCTCTTTATATCTCTGTGTTGTTTTGTGTGTGTGTGCACCCTGTGGCAGAGAACAGCAGTCACAGGAAAATACCAAGCTTAGAAGCTACTGAGTGGTAATAACAGGAGGATAGACAGAAACAACATGAAATCAGCTCCTGAATATGTTGAAATGTACCAAAGAACAAAAGACAGCCTAAGCAAAAAAATCCCCACAAACTCCAGAAAACAACAAAACCAACCACAATGACAGGGTGCTCATTCAAGCAGATTATGCTGGTATTGGCAATACACAACCTAAAAACATGCACTCTGAACCTTTCTCAATTTATTACATGAAGTACAGGATGATAAATACTATTGACATTTAAATGATTACTTCTGGGCAAATATGTTAGAACCTTGCTGAAATGGCTGGGGCAATTCACACACCATTTAAACCTATGCTCTCACCTCTCTAGAGAACAGTTTATTTGTTACACATACTTGCAATTCTGGAAGTTTTCTTCACAATTAGAACAAGCAGAAACTTGACCCACTTTCATTTTTCTACATGACAAGTGAAATTCCAGAGAATAGGTAGGTAGCTCTCAAAGAGATTTTGCTGGATTACATGAGTATGCAATGTCTGTTTCCAAGGCCTAGACTATATTAATCACATGCTTTCAGTACCTTTGTTGGATTGTCTATAAATTTAGGAAGGTCATGGATATTGTGTTTTCACATTATAATGTCTATATTGAATGTATTCCAGCTACACCCCTTAAGGAAAGGCAGGCAATGCAACATAACCTCCCCAAATAAAACTTTTTGTCTCATAATTCACCTAGCTCTCCACCACAGCTAATGTGTAAGCATTTCTCAAGGAGCTGTAAAGGAAGGAAATGGTGCTAAACTCCTTTTAAAATCATCCAGTCTAAGCTAGTGCTGCATGCAATAAATCACATTGTCCTGAAATTCCTAGATGGGGGAAATGGGCCATGGCCCCACAGCTATCAATATTACGATGCAAAATGCAGCTCTCACAGAAGGAATCACATATTTCTGGCACATTTCCGCTTCCTTCAAACTTGCTTGTACCACACTGAATTCCCAATCCAGCACCAATGTCATTTTATCATCAGTGTCCCACTAATGTCTCTCGCTCTTTGCATTTCTCCCAGTCCCCTTCACACTTCTCACAGACTTGTAACTTCTTTAAATCTCCTTTCTTCCCATAGATGTTGCCTCCTAACCTTTTCCCAGACTTTGATACATCTAAACAAATTAATATTTTGCACTGGCCTCTTTGGCTTACATTCTTATCTTCCTGTCTCTGACCACTGCAGGTCTCCTTCTTAATTTGCCTATTGTCTTCAGGTCTCGTTTTGAACATTTATCACCTAGCTCTCTGACTTTCATCACTTTCTTATTTCTTACTTCAAGCAAACATCAAATGGGTTTTCCTCTCATCTATCCCTCCTTAACTTCTTTGCTTTCCACACCCTCTGAGTTTCTACCTTGTTCAAAGGACATTAAGGAAACTAGTAGAAATGGGAGGACGGCTGTGGAAAAATACAGAAGGACTTAATGTGATGGAGAGACTGAGAACTGAGATGGCAGATGAAATTCAAGGCTAATAAAAAAAACATTACAAATAAGAAAACTTAACATATAAAATGATGATCTGAGTTGACCATTGCCATCCAGCAAGATTTGGTGTATATAATAAATAGTTCTATGAAAACATCACTCTGGTGCTCAGCAACAGCCAAATAAATATGCAGCCTGTTAGAAGTCAATAGGGAAGGAACAAAAAAGAGAAAAAAAGGTCAATGCTATGGGATAAATCCCTGCCACATCTGCACCCTGGATACTGCATGAGGATTTGGTCCCTCATCTCAAACATAACAAAGCAGAACTAGAAAAGGTTCAGAGGAGAATGGCCAGGATGATTAAGAGACATGGGACAGCCCCTGTAGGAGGGATAAGTAACTCAGGTGGAAAACCAGAGAGCTAAGGATGGGACAGAACAACAGAAGGTGGGTAAAATCATGGGCCATGTAGATACTGAACAGATACTACATTGGCATTGAAGGCTAGTGGGCAGAGGGCTCAGAACAGGCAGAAAGAAGATGGCTTAGCATTTTGTGTACAGTAACTTGTGGGACTTCTCGCTACAAGAGGTCACAGAGACTAGTGGGTACAAGGCTATAGTGGTTATAACTCAAAAATTACTAGGCACTTCCATAGAAGGAAAATCTATTAAGGACCATTAAATACAGAAATACCACACCTGGCTTAGGAAGTCCTTGAGTTGCAAATGATTAGAAGCTGGAAGATCATGCTGGGGAAATAACACTTTTATCACTGTATATATTCTTCCCTAGGTATTTGCTGTTGTTCTCTATCAGAGACAGGATATTGAGCCAGATGGACCTTTGGTCTGACCCCATACAGCCTTTCTTATGTTTTTGTGTTTATATTCTTAACTGACCGTATGGATGCTCCTTGCACTTTCACCTTCCACTATACAATGGCAAAAAACCCCTCCTACCTACAGCAGCAAACTGAGAGGGAGAAAAAACATCAGTCCTAGTGCATCTTTGCTGAAAAATCCTTCCTAGATAAATTTGGGTACTTATTTACTCTTTTAATCTACTGTCAGACTGGTGTCATTGCTGAAAAACCATTCACTCTGCAGCTCTGGTCACCTGAAACAATCTGTGCAGACCTCTCCCCTTTCAGCAATTCCTTATCTCCTTTCTAAATTCTCATCTTAAAACCTAGCTTTCTAGCCTGCCTTCAACCCCTCCATTTCTGTCTCTCCTGGTTATTGGTCTTATGACTGAATGCTTTAATATTTTCACCATGCAAGGTCTTTATGTCACTGTTTCATGTAATTTATACCTGTGAGCTGGAGCCTTTCCCATCTTGCTTTCAAGCACTGGCCATATACTGCACGGAGTCCAAAATGATCCCCACCCCCTTATTGCTTTGGGGGTTTGGCTTTATTAACAAGGATATAAGCAATAAGAAAATAAAGTTCAGCTATTTCTAAGGCTTCTCCCTCATGGCTGCTCAGCCAGCATCTTAGATGGCCTCTCCCCAGCAACCCATTTTTATCTCCCTTTTACACAAGTGAACTAATAAGCCACCTACCTCAATGAGTCAGCAGAACCCACTTAACCCTTTCTCACAAGGGTCAAAACTCACTATCAGGATGGTCTGGCTCAGACTTGTTACAGAACCATATTCTGCCCCTCAGTCTTGAATAATTTATTTGTGCAGCAGACCTAGATTAGTGTTTAAATCAAAATGCTGCCCAAACAAAGGCTGTGCTCTACAGTGCAAAATGAAACCAATTACTACATCATCTACTGCTCGTCTTTTACAGCGCGAGATGCCCCCTACAGTACTGCAGAGGACAGGCTTGTCTGCTGGGAACATCCAGGCACAGGATGCAGGAGGGGGGATTTTTCAGAGGGAACCAGCCTTTGATAAAAAAGTAAATTCAGTGCCAGAAGGTATTGCACACTTCAACTTTGATCCATCAAAACTTAAGAACTTTTCTAGGGTGAAATTAAAGCAAGCTCCAAATATGTCTATGCATTGCTGTTTTCTGCGGAGCGACTTTACCAGGGATGAAGAGGAAAATGCGTATCCTAACACACACTCCAGAAATTCAATGTAAATTTTCAGAATGTGGCTCAAGGCCTGGAATTTCACTACTTTAAAAATAACAACTCACAAAAATATGCAGAAACAAGGATACATTGTATTATATATGATTTTATAGCAGAAGAGCATTATAAACCTTGCAGAATCCCTGCATGCCTGGAACATTAACACGACCATGTTCCTTATGTATTTCAGAAATGCAATCTCAGTTTACTAAAAAAAAAAGACCCCAAACCCCAAAACAACCCATACAAGTAAGTGATTTCTCTTATTTTTTTCTACCTTTGTTACTGGTTAATCACCTGATTGTGAGACTCCATTCACCTGACAATAAGTAGCTATCATTTACCCAGGTCCTGGCTGTCAGAAAGAATTATCTTTATCTTCAGAGAAGCAGGGATAATGTCTGATCAGTGAGTTATAGTTGAGAGAAATGATTCTAAGTTTAGGAAAATTGCCAGCTGCATTTTGTTATCAGTAACCATTATTTAGATAGCATTGCTGATGTGTGTAGCGCCATACAGACAGGGACAAAGAGCAGGCCCTCGCCCTGTGGAGCTTGCTGTCTGCATTACACAATTAAAATAGGGAGAGGTACTAGCATAATGGTAATGGTGAGCTCTAAGCATCACAGTGGGAGGGAGAAGAGATTACAAGAAAAAGACAAACTTCATGTGAGAGAGCGCTACTGCATCATCCCTCCATTGTCCTTTTAGACTCAGCTCTGCCAGAGGGCTTTGTTGGTTCAAACTACAGTCTGTATAGAAAAGGGAACTAATAATTCCAGAGTCAAAGTCAGTAGAAACCAGCCTATGTGCTTATAAGAGAGAGGTGGAGGACGTTGACTGGTGAGGGTTGAGTGCTGTGGTGTGGGAAGACACACAAGTGATGCTGGGGCAATTTGGTGGCTGTGTCACACAATCTCACAAGGCTCTGCAGGGCATGGAAAGACCCAAGGCTCTTAACCTGGAGTACTCAGAGTTACCATGGAGGCTGGGCTTCTGCCTCTGTAGCTCAGGATGCAAAGAACACTTTAAGATGCTGTTTGAACCTACCACTGCCTCTTAAAAACAAGCTTCCAGGTGACACATTCATAGACACACACAATTTCTCCTTTGGTGCATGATGCCTTACACCCATGGTCTAATAAACAATTTTATTACAAGGTCAGTTTGTGTACTGCTCTTTTCTTTCAAGGCAATCATGTTGAAAATTAATCTGACTATAAACACAAAAGCACCAACTTAGCTGAGCTGCATACATAAACCAAAGTGAAGTCAATGCTCAGAAACCCAGCCTACACTAACACTAATCCTAACTCTATCTCTTTAACTACATCCAAAAAATTATTTTTGGATGGCTGTTAATATTACTGCATTTTTCCTTTGTTGACCTGAACTTATTAGCAGGAACCAACCATACTGGAGCAGAGATGACTCCATCTAACAGAAAACAATGAATACATTCATTACTGCACTGAACTTCTAAACAGGAGGCATCTTCTTTTTTCTAGTATTCCATTTTGCTTCTGCTACTTAATGAAGTAAAACAGAACATGTATTCCCCTGAACTTATTTCTCCAGACATTTGTAAGGCTGATGCAGAAAATGGAGCCTACCTGGTAATATCTTCTCAGTCATATAAAGTAAAACTGATTAAGAGAAAAACATTCTTTAAGTTCCTAGAAAAGGCTGTTGGCTTCTTCCATTTATGATCAAAATGTCCTAGAAAAAACATGTCCAGTCTTTAATGACCCTAGGAAATTGAAATAACCAAAATGGGATGTGATTGGTCTTTTGACTTGAGGTGTCACCGTTACCTGCTTTTGCTGCTGAAACATCGTCTGGCTCCTAATGGCTTCTAACATTGTGTTCCTACCTACATTGATCATTTAACACCAGCGTCTTCTTTCTGACAAACCACAAACACTTGCAGAACTTGACCTCTTCCCTTCATCGCTTTTGATTAAGAAGAGAACTATCTGCAGGAAATGCCCTACAAACCACAAAGGATTATCAAAAATACAACGATGAGTGAGTGATTCAGGTACTCTGTGGCTCTGCTTGTGTTCCTGTAGTCTGATCTTGGTCACTCTTCCCTTCTCCGCTGGAGCTTGGCTGTAGTTTCTTCCAGTCGGCTCCTCCAAGCAGCAATAATGGCATCATCATCCATCTCTTCTTCCTCTTCTTTCCGCATGCTTCGCCTGTACTGAGAGACCTGCCTAGATGCAAACCTTTCTTCCCTTTGCTCCACTTTGGCCTCCTTCTTTCCATCCTCTTCAGACTTTGAAAAGCTCTGGGTGAACTTTCTCTTTGCTCCACATTCTGACACGTCTGACCTGGCCTCCTCTTCAGATGCCTCCACATGATGAGCTCTAACTCGGCTCTGTGTATTTGGTTCAGGGGATTCAGAGTCAAAGGGTGCCTCAGGTGACTGGCTGAAAACATGCTCTGGGCTGCTTCCTCTGGAACTTGTCTCACTGACCCTGGACCTTGTGAACTTGTACATCTTTTTGTCTTCTTTTGCAGAAGCAGAGGAAAATCTTGACATGGTTCTCAGTGAATCTCCTGTTGACTCATAGGAAGAACAGCTATCTAGCTCTTTTCTTTGGGATCTGCAGAACCTGTAACTGGATGTCTCCGAATCTATCTGTCTAACTTTGGATGATCTGCTATATTTCTCTCTAGCTTTCTCAGTCTGATCATAGTATGACAGTGGTTCTCTTTCTGCTTTCAGGCCATTGAGCCACTTGGTAATATCACTATCTATCTCTGACTTCGGTGCACCTGAGGCAGCAGGTTGACTGGACTGATCAAAGACTGTATCACTTCTGTCAAAATCTGCTTGCAAGGGATGCCTGTGGCTGTTTGTTGTGCTCTCTCTGTCATCTTCTGTTTCATTTTCCTCTGCTTTGGTCACCTTTTTCTTAAATAAAGTGCTGCGTTTATTGTCTCTGATCACCTTTTCAACTTGATAGTCTGACATTTTTTCTCTCATTTCCATTTGCATCTCCTTCTCCTTCCTCCTGAGTTTCTTTAGGTCAACATCATCAGCAAAGAGGCTGTACAGTGGTTTGCTTGTCTGAGTCATCTTCATGTTTGAACTAGTCCCTTCTGTCCTGGTGCTCACGGAGGTGTTGCAGGACAGCACAGACTGAGACTCAGCCCTGCGCAGCTCCTGCTGGTGGAGCTGAGAGGCAGCAAGGGATGAGCCACTCTGAGCACTGAGAAGAGAAACTTTGTCATCATCTGCACGCCTGCCAAGGTCTCCTGACAGGGAGGCCATGGCGGACGAGGGACGGGACAGCATCAGGATCTCGTTCTGCTTTTGAGCAATGGTTTCACTGACCACGTTGGCAATCCAGTTCTGAATGCTTGCCATGGATATTGTGTCACCTGGGCCAACTGGGAGATTGGGAAGGGGTATATTTGGCATCTGCATTGCTCCTGTACAACTCCTGGCCTGTGACAAAGATGAATGATTTGTCTGCATGCTCAGGGCAGAAGCTGCATCGTCAGCACCGCTTGCAGAAGATGCTGAAGGCCAGAAAGCTGACAGAGGAATACTCCCACTCATTGTACTCTCTGTCTCCCAGCTGCACATGGACTGACTTTCTTCTAAAATTTTCTTTGAACGTTCAAGGAGCTCTACACGCCTCTGCTTCTTTTTAGCTGAAGCAGAATCCTCAGTTTTGGCAAATTCCACAAATTCCTCCTTGCAGCTTTCACTGCCCACCTTCTTCTGCCGCTTCATTTTCCAAGCCTGGTAAGCAGTTAGATCAATATCTGACAAACTCTTCCCTTCTGCTTCCTCCTGACCTGCCTGGCTGCCATCTTCTGCTGGAAATGGTGCAGATGATGGTTCTAGATCCTTCTTGTGAAAGCCAAACTGGATCCTCTTGACCTTCCACCTTTCTAGAGGAGTCAACTTGTCCTTGTTCTTTTGGCAGAAATTGTAGAAGGAGCTAGAGGAGGAGTCTGACAACACACTCTCCTCATCCACATCCCTCTCCTTTCTTCCTGTTTCTGGGGACTGTCTGCCCCCACAAGTTTTATTCCTAGAATGATACCTCTGAGCAGCTTCTTTCTCAATCTCCAGAAGCCTCTGATTCCACATGTCCCAAGTGCTCTCAGAAGACATGGAGTCTGTGCGGCTCCTCCTCATCCTGCTAAAGCTACTGGCTTCCAGCTGTTTTTTTAGGGTTCGGATCTCAAAACTGCTCACACTCTCAACATCACTGAATTCACCTGATGGGTAAGGTCTTCCTCCCATGCTGCATTCACCATCCTCCTCCCTGGCTGTACCTGCCATCTGGTATTTCTCATTTCTGCACTGCCAATCATGGATCCTCTGTTCCACGTCCTCATCAGATTGTTCCTCTTCCTGATCCAGATGCTTTGGAGATGTTCTTCTTTCATGGTAAACCCCTGCTTCCTTTGCAGATAAGCCTTGTTTCCTCCTCCATTCCTCATACAATTGTTCTTCTTCCTCCTCAGTGATCAGGGTGGAGTGTTTGGAAACCCAGCTAGTTTTTTCCATCGATGAAGAGCTCATAAAACTACCCAGAATGCTGCTGGTGTCCTCTTCTTCTACTGTGATGGAGTGGGCTTTGGCTCCCTTGACACTCCCTGAGTCCTCAGCTCCAGACAGCAGCGAAGAAGTCCCTGCATGGGCAAGAGGACTTTGGTTTGGAGTCACGTCCTCATCTCCAGAACGCTCTAGCTCTCGCTCCTCCAGCAGCTGCTCATTGAGCTCCCGCAGCTGCTTCAGGAAGCCGTCGTTGGGGTAGATGGCACGTTTCTTCCTCAGGGTCATCAGAGCCTCCAGAACAGTCATGTGGTGGTAGATCATCAGGTAGGCAGCCACCAGCACAGCAGAACGACTGATCCCCATCTCGCTGCTGACAAGGATTCTGCCTACAGACAGGGAATATGAGAAGAATCAGCTACTTCCAGTAACAGGCAGGATGTTCTGCTAAGCAGCACAAAAGCATTCTCTGAATGGTGTTAAAAGCTACACAGATTATATGTTTCAGTGACTGAAACCAATACTAAATATTTGCTAGCTTTACCTTAATAAAAATATGGATACATAGGAATAAAAAGCACATTAGTTTCTAAAACTGTAGGCAGGCACATTTCCAAACAATCTAAATAGCATTTGTATTTTTGCCTACACACTTCACTTACTCAAATAGTCAAAAAGCTTATAACAGGTATTAGAAAGGCAAGTGAGATGTTCTTGACTTGCTGGCTGACGTAAGGTCAGACATTTAAGCTTTCCATGCTTTTTTCTCAATATGTAAAAACTAGATATTAGCATTAGCTTCCAGAAGGATAAGCAACTAACTATTTTTTTTCTGTAAGAGACATTATAGGACTTAAATAACAATTTTATATTAATTTAATTGTATTTTTGCCAGAATATAGGTCAGTTTTGCAAAGCACCCTCAAATAATTACATTGAAGACTGGCTGAAGGCCAAAGTCCTATTATATCTTACAAGAGAAGAACCAAGCAAGTGTCAGAAAAGAGCTGATTTTGACTGACAAACTGATCCAGCTTCTTCAAACTACTGAGACCCACTGTCCTGCACCAGTAACTGTATGAGCAAGAATTAAAACTGAGGATCTGATTTATTTTATAACATTTACTACCTCCTGCAGAAAACCAAACTTTGGCACAGACAAATTGTTTGCGGTTTAAGTTACTTGTATGGCAAATTACAGCTCAAGAAAAGCTTGTAAATACGAAGAGAGTGTAAATGAAGCTTTGCTAGCTTGCAAACAACTGAAATTACTGTTTCTAAATGGGTGTTAAATTCCAGTTTAATCAATCTGTTTGCACTGAAACATAATGAAGCCAATTTAAGCACCACCTTTCTGACTGCTGATAAGTTACCACAAGAGGTTTACTTAATGAATCTCTTCCTACAATCCTGAAATCTTTTATACCTTTCTTAGCATCAAAAGTCTTCGTTGCCTTCCAAGTGTTTTACCAGCCAGCAAAGCCAATCTAACAGCTCATCAAGAGGGGCAGATCTTCCTTTCATTTCTTCCGAGGCTCCTCTGCCTTGGTGCATCCTCCTCATGTTGTTGAGTTATTAAAACTGTCTCAGCATTGCTTGTATATGAACTAAACTTTAAACTTTTCTTACTGTCACTATCTGTTAGCTCTCTGCAGAAATTATATTAATTGACGGTTTATATGAAGAATAACAGTGATATCACAGATCCTGGTGCTTCTTTAAATACTGAACTGCTAAAAGAGATTTCTAACTGTCCACTGAATTTGCAGCAAAATAACCAGTGTGCACTGGAGGTCCACAGAATAACAGTTGCCATGGAATTGAAGTCCAGCAAATCTGACAGCAGCCTGGGTGTAGACACCAGCTGCGGTTCAACTCAGCCACTTGAATTGTTCTAGTAAATCAGCCTGATTTTTGCATCATGGTAAAACTGAAATGTGCAAGGTACAGGAATATATCTACCTCTATATATACATATAGTATTATAGAGTATCAATATTTTTAAAAAAATGTATTAGAGCAGAGATTCTACTCTTTGCTGCAGTCATGTTCTTTCAAAGCAGCTGCAGGAGCTGACTTGCAGCCACTTTGAACCTGAAGCCATGGGGCTGCTGGGCTGCCTCCTCTTACCAGTTTGCTTCCTCTTGTTTTGAATGAAACTGGGCAGAAACGAGCAGTTCACTACAGCTGCATGCAGAGGGCAAAGGTTCTGCCTTCTACTCCATTACAAATGTGGCATATCAGAGTAAGGTTTCTCCCTGTTAATTCCCAAGCAACCTGGAACCACTTCAGTCTTCTCCTCTTACCTCTGTAAGTCAGCAGGGCTTCGTCAAGGAACTCTGCAGCTGGGCGGAAGTGTTTGGAGATATCCACATCTGGAAAATCATCCACTTCAATGCCCAGGTACTGGATATTGAGACCATTGTAGAAACTTGGTCCTGTGTAGACACCTGTGCCATGAGCTGCATTCAGGACATGGGTGATCCCCAGTCTCTTCAAACGGCTTTTGTTCACTGCAATGCTTCTGCAGAAAAGGAAAAAAACGTGACAGAGATCAGTGCTCTTGTTTTAGCTGGGAAAAAAGCTGCATGCTACAAGGCCTACATAGCTCCCAGTCCATATTACTCATTCACCATGATGTACACTCAGACCTTAATGTCCTTTGAGAGTTCTACAGGTATTTCTTTCCAATACTCACTGGGAAAAGAAAACAAGAAGCCTGCATTCACGTGTAGAGCCATTTGCTCTGTTTCCACTCCAGCTTGATTTGAAACTCATACTGCCATCCTAGGTTCAGGCCATGTACTTATTTATCAATTTTTATCACTTCATAATTGATGCTTTACTCTATATCCCCTTCTAATTCTGTCTGGTCACTTACACAGGTATCTCAGACAGCTGAACCACGGCACAGGAGACCTAATTGTGTTTACTCGACATTTGCTTTGGCATTACCTTTCAAACTCTCTTTTACATAACAAAGAATTTAGTTCCAATTTTAGGTTCAAATTCCAATCAGAACAGTGGAATTTGGGCTTATTTGTCTTTTCCTCTCTTAAACTGTTGAAGCATCTAAACAGCATAGCAAAACTGCTGATTCTATTCCAGAAGTATTTACTTTCCAGTGCATAGAGATTTCTGTGAGCAGAGTCTGAAAAACACTTTAGGGCTCTCTAGGGATGAAAGGTATTAGATGCATGTAATACATGTTATGCCTTCAATGGTTCCATTTGACCCTATACTGGGAATCTCGTGCAACTTGATGACAGAAGCTGACACTCACTTTTCTGCTATGAAGACATTAGGCCAGACTTCATCCACAGCGTCCCTGGGGGTCTCCAGCCTGTCCTTCACAAGTGCCCTCTGCAAGTCCATCACACACGGCGTGTTAAACAAGCTGGTGTCATCAATCTTTTCCTTAACTCGGTTGTACAGGTCCTCCACCATCAGCTGCTGCGCAGACTCCAACATCCTGGGACACACTGAGTCTACCCTGACGTCCTTTGTCTTCAGCTCTGCAACAAACTGACATTGTAACTAAAAGCACATAAAAGCAATGCAAATGTGAGCTGTCATTACTTGTGCCTGGGACAAGCCTCGTGGCTTTTTTCCCCAGAAACATCACCCTGTTCTGCAATGTGGGCAGGCACATGCTCACCTAGGAACTGCCTCAGGGGAATTTAGCAATGAGAAGGACACATTGCTCTGTCCTCTCAGTCCTACACTGGCCAAAGGCCTGGGAGTTGAGGGGACACCCTTATTCCAGGCCCAGAAGAATGCAGGTGCTGCCTATGTCTTCCTGAAGAGGGGAAATGGAGAGGGAGCTGCTGAGCTCTTCTCCCTGGTATCCAGTGATCAGACATGGGAATGGTTCAAAGCTGAGCTGGGGAGATTCAGACTGGACATTGAGAAGCACTTTTTCTCTGGGAGGGTGGTCAAACACTGGAATAGGCTTCCTAGGGAGGTGGTTAATGCTCCATCCCTGACAGTGTTTAAGAGGTGTTGGACAGTGTCTTAATAATATGATTTAACTTTTGGTCAGCCCTGATAGTTGCACTTAGATGATCACATATGTCCTTTAAACGAAAATACTCCATTTTGTTCTGTTCTATTCCATTCTCCTCTAATTTAGTTCATTACAGCAAGCAACCAGCACTCAAATTTTACCCCTGCAGTACAAAATTCTGCCACAGATTCATTGCACAGCTTCAAAGGAAGCCACCAAACCTTTCTATAAGTTGTTATTTCTTTCTCTACTTCAGATGGAGTTTTCTCATAAGGGCTTTTTTATCATTTAGGATCTGTGATGAAAGAGGCAAAACAAGTGCAACTTCAGGTCTTTGTAACTTCCATAGCTCTCTTACCTTCACTGATGATTTGTTTGGCAGCCACAGAAGATGACAGATGGATGGGCTCCATGAAGATGCTCTCTGTATCAGCGTCTGATATCACTGAGTACCTGCCAATCAAGCACACTGCCTGTTAGGCAAATGCCCTCCACTGGCATCCCATCCCCAGGACTTTAGCCCTCTTCACCCATTCCAGAGGGGAACAGCAGGGAGCTGGAGCAGGGAGGATTCTTTGATTGTAGAAGGAAAGTCCCAGCTCTTCTCCCGCATCTCATTCCCACCCTGATCTCCACCATGGCACTACAGGCTTCAAAGATGCCTTGGCATCCAGTGTTTGCAGGATGTAGGCAGGTCCCATGGGGAGAAGCTGCAGTGGATGAGAGTGCAACCAAACTGCCTGGTGGAGGAGGTTATTGGAAAAGAAGATCAGTGTCTAAGCCTGGGAGGGGGACAGAGCACAAGAAACAGTCTCACAAGTATCTCTCACTTAGACAGACAGACATAAACATGGTCCTAACTAGAATTTATTGAGTAATTCAAAACAGATTGCAGGAGAAAACTGTTGGGTTTTCTTTCTGCCAATCAATTGCCTGCAAGCATCCTTTGAGTTACCACAGGCTGCAGTGCAAGCATTGAGATTGAAGCCCATGAATCTCTCCCTCAGTACTTTGAACCTTGGGCACTTCAGAGCAAGAACCTGTGGTCAGTCTCTCCACTCAGTGTTGTGTAACTGTGGGTCAGAAACTACTATGACACCCACAAACACCTTTGAAGTGAATTATTTGACACAGTAATAAGTTTTTGTTAAGCAAAAAAGACCACAACCTTAAAAACAAGTATATTTCACTCTGGGTCCACCTATACAGTCAAATAAAATTCAGTCTCTCAGTTAGACCATCTTAACAAAATATTTTACAGAGCTTTCTCCCTGATCTACACCTTCTACACTTCCTTCCAAATAGATGGTACAAATCACTAGGACAAGTTTGCTGCCATCACAGAAGCTCTCTGGCAATGCAAGGCTTGCAGACTTGCAATAGTTTGTTTTTGTTTAATTAAAGCAGGACAGGGAGGGTGATTAATATGCAGTCAGGGTGCAGCAGTGTCTGGAGACCTGAACTGCTTTCAGGCTCCAGAACCAAAACAGAGGGCACAGCCACTGGAAACCACTTAACAAGGCTCATCCAGGCCATTTAGTTGAGTTCCAACACTTGTCAACCGTGACTGAAAGTAATCCTTTTCTAGTTCTTCAAAGGAGTTTACGAGATGAGCAAGAGGAGTCTCAGTCTCATTTACAGGAGCTGACACAAATTTGCAGCTATGCCCTGCCTTCGATTCCTTGTGCTGTAAAGGTTGCCTCCAAGCTCAATAAAAAGGTAACAGTTGGTAATAATTTGCCACCACAGCCTCAACACATTTTACTTGTAGCTGCGCTGAACACCTGTGAAATGCAGAACTGCCCAAGCCTGGGTCTTTAAGGACCCCCTTCTGACTGGGAAGGATCATTTTCATCACTATGCCATTTTCATCACTATGTTTTGCCATTCACAGCAAAACCAAAGGGAGAAAAAAAGGGAGAAAAAAATGAAAAGGGACGGGAAGAGGAAGGGGAAGGGGAAGGGAAAGGGAAGTTTCTGTTCATTTTCAGTGACTGATGAGCAGTAGAATAGAGCTCGATACATAATTTTACAATACATAATTTTACTTGATGTTATCTCAGTGATCCTCTTAAAAAAATTTGAAATACATGTGGTTAAATGAAATAAGTACTTATTTTTTCTGCAGTGTCCCACGGTTATCAAGAAACATTTCATAACCTCCTACTTGTTGAGGGGCACTGGGGAAGGTTCTTTTCAAACTCTAGCCCTACTCCTTGCTGTCAGCTAAAGCATCTCAAAGGGTACAGAATGCCCTGCAGAGTATTTTGCTTTAGGAAAAGAGAACAAAGGGGTGTATTTTTCCTTGTATTAGGAAAAAACACAACTAATCATGCTTGTTTTGCTTGAGGTAACTCAATTTCTGCTTGTGCTGTGACAGCCTCCTGTTCAGTGCCGGAAGCCTGTAGCTAAAGTTGGTTCTGAATCAAGGCCAAATCCCAAGACTCTTGGTCTTTCTGGGGCTGGCAAAACCTAAATATCAACATTCAATAAATCCCCAAGTCCTTACAATGGATGTAAAGATGAAGCTGAATTTGTGAAGAGTTGAAATTGGATCGGAAGCATCAGCATAGGGGCATGAGAGGATGAGACAGGAAGAGGGACACCACCAGCCCACAGTAACCCCTTCTGCAGTTTATCCCTGCTGTGCACTCTCCCAGTGGGATGGATTAATTAGTGCAGCACTCCTATCTGAGCTGGCACACTGACCCCAGCTCAGGGAGGGCAGGGAATTCCCGGGCTCAGCTTGGCCCAAGTGCCAGCGGGAGCAGAGGAAGGAAGGGCAAGCAGGAAGGGCAGCATGGGGGGCTGTGCACTCACCGGCTGGGCGAGGGGCTGCGCAGGTAATGGGCCTGCACGGCCTTCACGTCCGGGTTCTCCGCCTCCTCCCCGGGCAGCGCTGGCTCGCTGTCGGAATCTCTGCCGCTGGCCATGGCGGCTGCTGGGGATCCGCTACGAGGAGCAGGGCAGGAGGGTGAGCCATTACACAGGGCTGCACAGGAGACCATTCCCTGCCTCTGGGGGTACAGCAGAAGGGCCTCCCACTATTTGCTCCTCAAGGGCTGCAGTGGCTCCTCTACCCTGGGCCATCCCCAGGGCCTCATGCAGCTCCCTGGCTGCTGCCCAGCGAGCACCAATGCTCTTCTGCCTGTGAGTAAGGGTGCTGGAAGGTTAGGAAGGAAAGGGTGGCAGGGCAGAAACTCTATATTCCTCTGACCGCACGTGGTGGCTGGAAGGAGCTGTACACAGCCAGAGCTGGGCTGGAAGGAGGGTTGGGGCAAGAAACATGAGACCTCGTGTCCCCAAAATGAAACGCTCCTAAAGCTTAAGGCCAAAGGAGCTTGAAAGCTTGGGATTTTGTCCTTGTAATCCTTTGTGTGGAGGCTGCTGTTCTCACGCTGGGTGCGGGAGAGGGAGGGCACCATAGCTCAGTGAGGAACATTGGAACACAGCAGCCAACACTTGCCCTGGCCCAGGCAGAGGGACTCAGAGCCACAGAAGCTGGGAGCAGCTCCCCAGGGCCCGGCAGCCGGGCTCAGGCTGGAGGATCATGGCCCCGTGGTCGCTCAGGGAGAAGGGTGAGCAAGGAAAGGGAACTTACCCCTGTGCCTGATGGCTCCACTGGGGATCCCTGCTGGAGGCACGGCTAAAAGTCCACTGGAGACAGCAAGGAGTGGTACTGGAGGGGAAAGCAATCAGCTGCCTCCCTCTCACTCTCTCTCCAGCTTCTTCATCGAGGGGCAGGACAACTGTTGGCACCAAAACTTTATCAGCTTTCTAAATATAGCTGTCCTGACACCGGCTGCTGGATTGCACAGGGAAGGAATTCAGTGCCTCACAGACAGCAGCTGGTCAAGCATTTAACTCCTTCCCTGCTGTGGGCTGGATTGTCATCTCTCAGTTGCAGAAAAGAGTCCAGAGCCAGTGAGGCTGGAACTCTGCCCAAAGAGGTCTCTAGGCAAGGGGGCATGCTCAAATTGAAATGCAGGTATGACCTCTGATATCCTTGGGAAATGCAGTGCAGGATGAACCACTCCAACCTAATGGAAAGTAAGCTACCTGTCAACTACCTGGACTTCTGTATTGACTTTGGCATGGTCCTACACAACATTCTTACCTCTAATTCAGACAGAGGTGGATTTGATTGATGGGACTATTTGATGGATAAAGAAGTGGCTGGATGGCATCCAATTACAGTCAATGGCTCAGCATCCAAATAGGGATTGACAACAAGTGGTGTCCCTCAGGATCCTGGACTGGGATCTTTAATATGTATCTTTAATAATGACACACTCAGCAAGACTGAGTCACACTCAGGAATTCTGCAGAGGACAGCAGGCTGAGTGGTGCCCTGGATTCAGCAGGGGTAGGGGTGCCATACACAGGAGGAGTGGGCCCATGTGAACCTCAACAGGGACAAGTACAAGATCCTACATCTGAGCTGGGGCAATATCTCAATATCACAGAGAGACATTTTACCAGAGCTGGTAGGGATGGAACAAAGGGCAATGAACTTAAACTGAGAAGGTAGATTTAGATTAAATGAAAGGCAGAAATCCTTTGTGAGGATGGTGAGGTACTGGAACAGATTGCCCAGAGAAGTTGTGAATGCCCCATCACTCAAGTGTCCAAGGCCAGGTTGGGTGGGGTTTTGAGAAACCTGGTCTGGTGCAAAATGTTCCTGCTTGTGGCTGGGAGGCTCAACAGGATGATCTTTAAAGGTCCCTTTAGACCCAAATGATTCTATAGTTCTATGGTTGTAAGATCAGCTGATTTTTGTCCTTGGAAGAGCTAGGACTGAGTCACACTGTGTCTTCTCCAATGTCTTTTCAAAAAGGAAGCCTCTAGTTACCATCTCTTGATCCCCCAGGAAAACTCATGGGCCAGACTGGCCCAGGACAGAACTAGATGAAAGTCTGAATGCTGTTTATCTGTACTGGGGGCTCCAGTTGTGAGTCATGCAAAAACATCCCTGTTGATTCCCTCTGCAAACAAACAAGCCAACTAGAAAGGAAGTGGAAAAGGAAATTCACCTACCTCATACCACAGACACTTTGCTGCATCCTGCTGGGTAGGGCCTGCACACCCCCTTCCTTCTTGCTTGAGTTCTGCATCCCGACATGGGGATGGGAGCTGTGTCTGCAGGGCTGCCACTTCATGGCAAGGAAGAGCTGTGACACAGCCACTGAAGTCTTGGTGTGCTCACAGCCCAGACTTGTGTTAATGCAGGTACAGGATGAGCCATCAGGGAAAAGAGTAGGTGGATGTTGAATGTCACAGCAAGAGGAGGAAGGGATGGCCAGTTACGGGCTTGAAAAGATCCTAACAGCTTCATGCACAATAAGAGAATGAATTGTGTTGATCCTGCAGATGCCTCCTCTGGGCAATGCAATTTCTAGCTGCTTCTGCAATACAGTGACCATGTGTTCTTGTTAATTATTGCTAATTGTGGCAAGAAGTGATCTAAAGATATTTGCTTATAGACTGCCTTATATTGGAGAACAGAACTTTCAAAGGACCTAAATGTTGTGGGAGCACATAAACCATAAAAACAGATGCTTTTAAGTTGCTGAGCTAATTCTGAAAATCCTATCCGTGAATCTTTAGGCTACAGTGCAGCCAAGGATGGTGAGGGCCCACTGCTACCCTTCAGATGCAGAGATGGTGAGAGGACCCTGTAGGTTACAGACTTGTGGAGAACACTCAGAGCAGGCAGGTCCTCCTCACTGCTGGCCACAGCCTGCTAGGTTTTGGGATCAAGGTGACCATACAGAGCAAAGGCAAGGATGACAGAAATCTTTGCTAATGATTGTTTGCATGTGCAAACATTGCAGTAAGATCTGTAAGTGGTTGGGCATCTGTCATTGGTGATTAATGTATTCATTCATAGATGAATCTGAATTGAACACAAACAGGTGCTGTCCCCTTAGGAGGGAAAGGTGGGACCTTGATGTTCCTCCTCCTCTTTACTGGCAGGAGTTACAAAGATTTATAGTGTTAGCACACTGCTACCTAGGCATATTCCTCATTGCCTTTTACAGGCAGGCCTTATCAGAGTATTTTTGGCAACACAATGAAGTCACCCTGGTTTCGTACTAAAGCTTTTCATTCAACGGCAGTTTTATTTAAATAACACAATAATATGCCCTAAAAATCCTATATATCAGCAAAAAAAGATTTCCCAGAGTTGCAGCCATCAGCAAAAATAACACTTCAAGGGTTGCATTGCCCACAGGTGAGGGACAAAGAAGTTGATATGCAAAGCTTTGGCAATGTTGCTGGTACCTATGGCAGCTTTTAGCTGTGGTGCCAATGCCTGTGAGCTTTGCCAGCTCATGCCAGACAGGGAAAGAAAATCAAACCAGAAACAAATAGAAAATCTCTTAAAGTTGTCCACATTAAAGCAGTCTGCTCCTGAGACCCACAATGAGAGCTGTCAGGGAAAAGTGGCAGGATAAAAGTGCCTAAATACTTTTTCCTATCTGGGCTTTAACTAACAAAATCTATAAATACAGAGCATCTAAAACAAGCATTTAATACCAGATTTATGTAAGTATCAGGTACTGAAGCATACACTGCCCACAGTACCTAGGAAACCAGTCTCAGCCAAGTCTCCAAAACAGCAGAATATAATCCATCTCAGTGCCAATTTATTTATTTGTGATGCATCGGAGGGGCTGATAGAGGCAGGGTAAAAATCTCCCCACCAGTCAATCACTTCCACACCAACATGAGATGAGGCAGCCTATGTGACTACTCACTCTACCATATTTCCCTGGCTGCACAAAAAGTGAGACCCATCATGTTGTGAAACCACAGATTCTTGGAATGGAACACAAGTATTAATGGCTAAGAGGTACCATTTCTATTTCTCTCTTATCCCAACTGATTGGGATTACTGATTTTTCTGAGACTGAAAGAACTTCCCATCTTTAAGATTGCTGTCTGTCCATCAAATTCAACTGAAATCAGTCAAGTGGGTTTTGAAGTTACTGGTAGAAGAAGGAGAGGTTGTATAATCACAGGCTGTTGATCCTGTGAAGAGGAGAACAGCAATCTGACCAAGCTAGTTATAGTCTGTGCACTTTGCTAACTTCCTTTGGTTATGTGAAGTGTTATGTGAAGAACTGAGATTTAACACTGGAAGTGTGGGCAGATGGTGTACAGTGATAGCATTTCTGTCACTACCTCTGTTCATCAGACTCAAAATATTAAATGGGAGCAAAATTGAAAGCGGAAGCTGCAGTAAAGATCCTGCATGTCTCTTTCTGGACGATGTGGGATCAAGCCACAAAGATCTTGAAGTCTTTAAGGGAGGTAAACATTTAAGAAACTCATCCTTGTAAGGTACCTCATCCTTGTGGGCTCCAAAGACAAGAAATGAGACTACCTTTCTCCAGTTTTGTTTACATCTTAAGCAATTTATAGTTAACATTTTGAGGTTAGTTAACAAGCTGTTGTTGGAAAATGTCTCCGCTTCTCTTTGCAGGGTCCTTGCCATTTCCTGCAGCTTGTCAGAGACATAACAGGATGAATTTTTCTACTGGCTGTCCTCATTTGGAGGATTCCTGAAGAATAAAATTTCTGTACTTTTAGGTGCATTATTTTTGCTTTGTGCTAACAGTCTGAAGAGAACAGAGGTTATGCATCAAGCACAGAAATATAGACAGATGGTCCTTTCTATCAGAGGGATTGGATTTCCAGTCACTCCTAAGTTTCACTGTCTTGGAGGTCTCTTGAACAACTGCCATATAGACCGCAAGGTGAATCTTCAGTGTGGCTTTTGGCAGATTTACCATACAAGTCTGAGGTCAGCACAAGAGCAAGAACAGATCTGCTCTACTGCACTAAACACAGGCATCCAATGTAGAGAACTACTTTTGAGGAAGCCTCCTTCCAAACCCACAACAAAGTTCATCAATAATATACTGCATTATAAGAGTAATTGAATCTCAAAATGATGTCTAAGAACATGATGTCCCCATCTAAGATGCCTGAAATGTTCCCTTACACCCTTAATGCAGCTTTGTTCTTCAAATGGCTAGAAATAGAGCACAAATGACAACCCCACATGGAAACACCCCTTGCTCCCTAGTGGAAGTGAAGTGTTTAGAAGACACACACTGCCCTCAGTTAAACATAATGTCAGATGTTTGCCTCAGCTGCCATCAGTCTCCCTTTTACTCTTCAGTCAATTATAGCAGCAGTTATTTGTGACTTCCAAGTGCCCATCCAGAGCATGTGAGCAGTGCTGGCTGTGCAGTGCCCATGCCTTGACAGAGCCATCACCAGAGTGCTGCAAGCCATGGGCTGGGTGATCTACCAGCCTTTTGCAGCAGAGAGGCAGAAGGACCCGTGGCTGCTGTGCAAACCACACACTGGGCAGTGGAACAGTGGGCATAAGAGAGTAAGAACTGGCTGAGATGCATCTCACCTATATTTAGAGAGCCCATTAGTCATCCAACTGCCATAAACTACATGTTGGGATGAGTATTTAAAGTGAATGGAGTTAGGACCTCAAAGGAGGAGGGCCCCTCAATGGAGTTGGTACCTCAAAGGTCCTCAAAGCCTGGATGAGGGCTGCTGCCTGCATTGTGAAACACTTTAATACCTTTTAAACTCTGTTCCTTACGAAATATTTGAGAAAAATTAGGTTTATCCTCCCCTAGTAGCCTGTCATCACATGACTTCAGCTGCACTGCACGGTCTCACTGCACCCTCCCCTTGCTTCATGCACCTGCATGTTGGGAGAAACAGGGAAAGGCTGCTTGATTGTGGGAGAAAGTTCACAACCGTGGAAGGAGTTCACAGAGCAGCAAGTGATTTCTAAGCCTAGTGGTGATGTGGCTTGTCATTCTGGCTGGGAGGGGAGGGGCAGGCTGGGGCAGAAGCACTTTAAAAGAGACTGAGGAAGTGGACATATGATGCCACTGCAAAGCAGCCCTTCAGGGAAAGCCAATTACCTACCCAGCCTCCTGGAGATTACAAGGAAGAGCACCTTGAGGTGAAACAAAGGAGAGATGAGGCGGATGGCAATGAAAGGACTGGGGCTGTTCATTTTCAGTACAAGTGAGTACTGATTTGGTTATGTCCTCAAGGGTTGGGTGGGAGGAAACAGTACTACAAAGTACAAGGACTCCAGTGTACTTTGTATGTCTTTTTTTGTTTAGTGAAGGTTCCTTTTTGTTTATGGCCAGACAAGTGTGTGTACCATCTCTGTGCTGAATGTCCAGACACACAGGCATCTCCCAAAACTGTCTGGAGTGGGAAAAAATGCTGTTCTTCATGAAGCTGGAAAGTATTTTTCATAAAGAGTTTCATCAGTTTCTGTTAATACAATATTTACCTCTAAAGAAGGAACTTCCTTTTCTAGAAGTCTCAGTGCTTTTTATCCTGTCTCATCTTGTATCAATGTTCCTACACCTAATTCCAGGCTTCAGACCAAGCTACACACATGGGAATTGCTTGGAGTTTTTTTTACTAAAAATCCTGAAAACCTCACTTCAACAATAAGACCCACAAAAAAGAAATTCACAAAGTGTAAAGTAATCATAAAAAGTGGATAGGTTCCATATGCAATAAATCTGACTTGGGTCATGGCTGATGATCATTATTTAATGTGTGCAATGCCATTGGCATTCACTCTCCTTCCTCCTTATTCTCACCTTTCGTGCTATGCAAAGTAATTATGGAGAACTTTTCAGAGAGAAAAACGTATGTAAAATGAAGTTTTTTTGGTTTTTTTTACTTGATCAGAATCTCAATTTATTTCAGCAAACAAAATATTCCTGTAATTGTATTAATTACCTTTTAGTCTTTTAACAACTACTCAGTAAGGAAACTGAAAGTAGAAATGTCACTTTGATTTCCTTCTTCCTTCGTACAAGTACAAATCTCTAAGTTAAGCAGAGGGAGATAAAACCCTCCTCAATTTCTTAAAATGTTATAAACATACAAAGTGATAAGACACAAAGAAATAATTCTAGGGATTAAATCTAGGTGACATTCTCTCTCTGTCTCTCTAGTAGTATGTAGGCTATTTGTCCTCTCTCCTCCTCTGGAGTTCTTTCAGAATTTGGTTCCCCTCCCTTCTACCATATTTTGAACAGATTCTGCTTTCCCTCAGACAAAAAACACCCCAACCTCTGAAGAATAAACCACAACTTTTAGACATGCTGACTATGAAAAGAAATGTGGTGAGAAGTGAGAAGGAGGAAATCAGCCTGAGTCTGACATCCCAGAATGAAACAGGGTCACTTCCCTGAGAGAGGGAAGCTCGTTCTGGGAAGAGATGCGGGTGACAAATTCAGAGCACCAGGAGCAGTGGGATGTGAGGGTGACAGCAACAGATGAATGAGTGTGTTACAGGCTGTGCTTCCCATGCAGATGGGCTCAGCTGCTGCCCAACTCTGCCCCAAACATGGCTGGAAGAAAAGAAAGATCTCATTTATTGTAGGATTTGACTCATCCAACTGGAAGAAGGAAAAGAAGTCTTAGGGTTGGGCAGTCTATTCTCTGTCTCAGGGCTGTGTTTATGACCTGTCAGTGAACCCCAGCCCAGTGGAACCAGTTTCTGAGGGACAAAAAGATCAGGAAATGGGTTTTGCTCAGTCTCCCGGTACAGACAGTGGTGCTTTTCACCTGAATGCAGGAAAGCACCTCTATCCAGTCAGAACAAGCAAGGAGAAAGCTTTCACAGGTGTCTCTCATCCGGAGGGCATTTGAAAACAGCAGTCAGAAAGAGCCCCGGGGCTATGCAAACATGGCCCTTGCCCTGGGTGCTCCAGAGCAGAGAATCATCGGGGAGTGGCTGCAATAAAAGCATGGTAGAAATACTTTGCCCTAGTTTTCCTTCTCATAACTATCAGCAGTTGTAAATGAAATAATCCCCAAGAGAACAGAAGCCACCTCTGCCACGTGACAGAGGAAGAAGTGAAAACACACCTCACTAATGAACTCTGGGAGCCCACAGAACGGCTCAGTGGTGGGGCAGAGCATGCAGACAAATGGGAATTCAGGCTCAGAGCAGATCCCTGTGCCAGCTGTTCCATGGCACCCTGTGTAATTACCTGAATGTCACCCCAGGTTCTTACTGCAGTGACACCACCACCTCTTGTGCTGTTATTTCACTGCTAGTCAAGGATCTGGCAGTGCTCAGCTTGCCAATGGTGTTCACTCACTGACTTAGGGCACAGGGCTGCACCCTTTTCCTGTCTAAAAAACTGAGTGCTCACAAGCAGTTTGCAACTCCAAGTGGTCTCTAGAAATCTTTTGCTCTGTCCTTTATACATTACACTTCCTTATAGATCTAACCTGGACAAAATGAGGACCCAAAGCTTGTTAGGTGGCCACTTTTCAGATTAATCCTCTCCAGGGAACAGCGACTCAGCTTTCAGAAGCAAACCTTCACCACCCCATGCAGCATGCCCCTCATGGGGTAAGCCCTCCTCCTCTTTCCTCCTTACTGCACCACGTTCCTCTTTGCCATGGGAGCACCTCTGAGCACCACCTCCTTCCCTGTCATTTACAGTTTTCCCAAATTATTTCACAAATCATGGTGCCATTAAAAAAAATGAACACCAAAACCTCAAATCAACAAACCTAAACACAGACCCCACAGCTAACAGGAGACAGCAGGTGTTTTTAACCATGGATTCTCACAGGCATGAAGGTCACCTATGGCAGGGCAGACATAAATGTCCAGCTCAATTCTGAGAATAACAAAGACCTGCCCACCAGGCAGTGCTCAGACATGATGAATTAAGAGCAAGTCATAGGGAATTCAGTGTAAAAGAAACACCTGCCCTGGATCCTGCATGCTTCCTCAGGGCACAGAGGGATTTCTGTTTTATTCAACTCTCAGCTATTCCTGTGCTCCAAAGGCAGGAGCTGGAGTTCTTGGAGAAAGGTGACTACTACCTCACTCATTTAAAAAACAAAACCTAAGAGCTTTTTCTTCCCTTGTTTCTTCCAATCACTCTTTGCTTCTCTAGGTTTTTCTGTTTTCAGGGATGAAAAACATGAACAGATTTTGATTCCCTAGCACAAAATGTCACTTTTCTATGGATTTGGATCGAGGCAAGTTATTTGACAGTCTTCCTGATCCTTGAAATTTGACAATATCAGTTTGTTAGTTTAGCCTGAATCCTTAAGACTGCTGATGCACTTGTAGTATCTGTTTATCTGTCTCCCTCTGTACATTCTGAACTGTCAAATGGTGTCAGTCATGCTGAAGGAGGGCTCAGGAGAAAAAAATAAAGCATCTTTCTAAACTCCACAGCAATACAGGAGTAGGTGAGGAAGAGGGAAGCAAGGAACAGAGAGCAGAGTTTAGCTCTAAACCATCCTGTGCAGCAGCTTTCCAGAGCACACATCACCTCTTGCTCAGTGGGGAACGTCCTGGATGACAGGGAATGAGGGGTTATTGTGGCATCTAAGGAAGCCAAAGAGACTACCATGAAATCCAGATGTTGCTATTTTTGCTGAGTGCAGCATTTATTCTCTTTCTAGTTCTGGTGTCTGTTCATGCCCTCACTGTGGAAGCACCGACGAGGGAAATCCGAGTAGCAAGAGGAAAAGATGTTACCCTGCGCTGTAACTTTAAATCAAACTCAGTTCCTGCTGGAGGAGACCTGGCTGTCTGGAAGAAAATCAATAGCAAGGTAAACTGAGCTGCATAAACAAACAGATGAGAAGGCATCCAAGAAGGGGCAGGAGATGGAAGCTGTGAGTGGGAATGGATGGTGGCAGAAAAAGATTTCTTCCAGACTTTTTTTTTATTCTAGAGCTGTGCAAACAGAAATGCTGAGTCTAGATGCAGTTTATCCCAAATCTATTGCATCTAGACAAACCCCCACCCCTCTTCCTCCTCTCTCTTACAGCTGTCTACTGAGGCTACATCACTGTATGTACTGTGGGGGTTCACATCTACTCAAACATGTGAAACACTCAGATAATTTCTAAAAACGTGCATATATATGAATGTATATGTCTAATGCACATTTCTTTGATACTATATAAGAAGTTTTAAGTTGATGATACATTGAGAAATTCTTGAGGTCTCCTACATCCATTTGAAGTATTTGAGAGTTAAGAAACTTTTGAAGTTTTCCTTGATTTCTTGGGAATTAGTGAGATGGCAAACAACCTTTGGAGATTTTTTTTGCAAGATCTGCCAAGGGTTTCTTTTCTGGAGATCCTTGCTGGGAGAGCTTGTGTAACCAAAGGGCAATTTGACTGACATGGGACTCAGACAAGTCTCATGCTGTCCTCTCCTCAAGGTGAGGAAAGGTGAATAAGCTCCAGCAAAAGAAATCAGTTGTCTATGATTTCAGATAAGGTGAGAGAAGGGGATTCCAGAAGGAAACAGAGATCTTTTTGAATTTTTTAAAAAATACTTTGGCTTTTTCTCAAACTGGTGCAGTTTAAGTTTTCAAGCTTCACTTTAAGAGATTCGTGGAGTTACATGGCAGACTCACCCAGAAAAAGCCAAGATTGATGGTGTCCCCTGCCCGTGCCAGGTTGATGCTGTGACGCGCTATTTTGACGGGCTGGTGCAGTACGGGGAGGGCTATGAGAATCGCATCCAGTTCAGTGGCAATGCTGACAGCGGGGACATCAGCATCACCCTCAGTGCTGTGACCATGGAGGACAATGGCACGTACGCCTGCAGCGTGCGCCTCCGCGAAGACCCGCCCCGGGAGTCCGCGCTGCTGGATCTCTTCGTGCTGGGTGAGCTGACACAGGCACTGCCTCACCCCTGCCGGGCACACCTGGGTTAAACAACAGATTTTCTAACACCAAAAAATAAGTTGTCAACCCCAGCTCCAGCTCTAGTCTTTTCCCACTCCCATGGAAGAACGCTGGGATGTGTAGCGAATGTAACTCCCTCAGACACCTGCCTTTAGAGCTGTACAGCTCCCTTTCCTAATAATCCAGGCATCATTACAAGGCTTTCCTCATCCCCACTGTGGCCTGTCATGCTCCAGTTATCAAAGGATGAGTTACCTAACACTATTAGGCATAGCCCAAAAAGCATCTTGCAATTCCTTCTTGGCTTTCCAGTGCCAAAAAGGGATAAATAAATTAGAAGCAAATTAGATCCAAATTCACTTTCAGTTCCTGTAAGATGAAGGTGGCCAGGTGCAAGATCAGCCTTTGCTTGCAAGAATAAAAACCACAGATGCAAATGGGCTGAAACAAGAAACTGCTTCTGATTAATACAACTCCTTTTTTCTTCCTTCAGTTGCACCATCCAAGCCCGAATGCAACATTGTGGGGACAGCACAGTATGGACAGACAATCAACCTGACCTGCGTGTCCCACGAGGGCTCCCCAACGCCCACATACACCTGGAAAAGCTTTGATGTGCAGAATGAGCCCCGTGTGCTTCCACAGACACAAGGTACCAGGAATCCAAAGACAGCAAGGTGTCGAGGTCTCTGCAGATGAGGGCTGGAAAGATTTTAAAATGCAAATACAAAAACACTTTAAGGCTTACTCTAGGATGTGCTCTGAACAGGATTCTGAAAAGTTGTCCTTTTGATACAAGACATGCTCATGAGTAACTTAGCAGGGGGAAAAGGACTCTTACATGAAGTAAGAATGGTCAGAAAAACTTTAACTTCATCTCTCCTCTGGTGAGAAAGCTGGATGGCTCTGGAAGCAGCCAAAAATTATTATTTCTCAATTGCTAGGGGTAAGGCTTAGCATGAGGAACAACATTCAGTTTTCTGTCTTTACATCCCAGCTTCACACTGAGGAGATCTCTTTCTAAACTGGAGGAAACAAAAGCTGGCACTGGAAGTTTTCTTCCAGTGATGACCCCTCACCTAGAGGAAAGGGGTATGAGAAAGTTACACCATTCCTGCTTTGAGCATGAAAAAGGCTTCAGAACTGACATAGAGACCCTAATATTTTATTTGCTTTCATTTTAAATTGGAATCTGGAAGGACAAAGGAGCTAATTAGGAGGTAAATTAGGGTTTAATACTCTTTTAAGTGTATCAGTGACAGAGGACTCAGATTTATTTCATTAAACAACTTTGTTTTTCCCTGGCCTGCTCAGCTTCAGGAAGACTAAGTGTCTGTACCTACCCTTCCTGGTTTAAGGGAAGTAAACTAAAGACGAGACTTCACGGAATACTCCACACTCACGAAACAATTCTTGCATAAAATACACAAAGTATCACCAGGGGCAGGAACTTTATATTCATTTCACTGGCCACTAAGTGGTGCCAGCGCATCACGCACAGCCCTGAGCACAGCAGGACTTGTCATAGCAGCGGCTTCTGCTGTCACCCTGTCCTTCCCCGGGACAGGAGTCTCCGCTGGTCCATTCCCACCTCATTTCTGTTTTCACGGGAGCACCCACGGCCAAGCAATGTGCCCACTGTCCCCTGGTGCCCCAGGCTGGCTGTGCTCCCTTCCTGTCACTACAGGCAATTTCCTTCTGTGCTAAGCCAAGTTCCCAGTGCTGCAAAGTTTGCAGAAACCCTTCAGGACATACTCCAGAGCTGACAGCACCTGACCCACATTTTTCTCCATTTCACTCACTCAATTACTTTTGATTTCTTAAGAGGATTTAAATTCCACTTCTAGATTTAGACTTTTAGAGTGTTAAATTCCACTTCTAGACCGAGACTTTTAGAGCTACAAACATCACAAACACCCCAGAAAAAAAAAATGAAAAGAGGGAGACAAGTAAATACAAGGAGAATGTAGAGACATACACACACACAAATAAAAATCAAGCAATTACATGGTCTGTCATTTCTCAGTTTGAATGCTCTTCTACTATTTGGCACTAGGTGCCAGCAAATCCTAAACATAAAAGAGTGAGATCCCAGGGAAACAGCAGTCATTAAAAAGTATTCTGTCTTTTGCTTTCAGAGCAGGGATCTGGATCTCTCTCACAAGCAAAAATCATGGACTACACATACCCATACCAGCTGGAGAAATAACAAACTGACTGCCTGAGCAGACAGAGCTAAGCTTCAGCTTGTGGTTCTGAGTTGTGTGAGTTTGGACAGGAAGCATCAGCATCACTGCAATTGTGTCACTGCAGTTCTTCTTCATTTATTTACACAGCCTGTTTAGTTTCTCCCAGACTAGAAAACTACTGCTAAATAATTCATATCTGAAATCCTAAGAGCTTCATGACTGAAGAGCTTTCTCTTGTTTAATAAGTTAATTTATCAAGATGGCCAGTTCTCAGAGCCAGGTCCTGATTTGGCATCTGACATTTCTCTATATCCAATGCCAAAAAAAAAAAAAAAAAAAAAAAAAAAAAAAAAAAAAAAAAAGCTTGCTCTAAGCACAGACACTTCTCTACCCTCCACCTACAATTCTGTTTCTAAAAGGAATGTTCAAATACCACATGTTCCCTGTAATCAAAACAGAACACTTCTGTTTATCCTCCCACAAATCACTCTAAAATCTAGGGAAGAGCATGGCAGCTCCCAAGCAAGACAGAGCAATCCATCAGCTTTAACAACCTCTCATCACTCCAGCCACCCTGGGCTGGACCTGGAGGGCAGCTGTTGCCACTTCCTTCCCCGCTTTAATTCTGTTTTTTGGCCCGATTTGTGTTTCACAACAGGGCAACAAATAACTCTGAAGAACATCTCAGCAGACACCTCTGGCTTTTACATCTGCACTTCAACAAATGTCGTGGGAACGGAATTTTGCAACATGACAGTCAGCGTTGTGCCACGTAAGAGATGGGGCTGCCTCGGGAAAGAGAAGTACCAGAGTGAGAATATCTTAGCTCAAAGCATTAAAGGAGGGGATGTTATCATCTGGTTTCTGCACACCTATAAGAGAGACCCTCTCCACTGGTTTTCATGCTGGTAGAGCATGCATTAGCTCAGAAATGACAATAAAGCTCTATAGAGTCAGACAGCACTGAATTTGTGTCTCAAACTCAACTTTATGGATAAAAAAAGTGCAGTTGCTCAGAACCAAAGGCTTCTCCCTGTCAGTGGCTAATTGCTCCTGTACTACCCAGCACAGAATTATTTCCAGTTGCTGTAGTCAAGTCTGGAGCTGGTGGGAGGGTTTGAAGTGCAGTGAGTGTGCTGATGCCATCTGACATCATTCCCCCTGCTAACTCCTCCCTTCCCACACAGCATCCATGAACATAGCTCTGTATGCTGGCATCATTGGGGGAGTTGTTGCTGCCATTGTGGTGATTGGGATCATTGCCTATTGCTGCTGCTGCCGGGAAAGCAAGGAGACTGACTATGAGATGACGTGAGTACCTCTCCCCACTGCAGTGAGTGGAACACAGGAAGGGTTCTCCTTTTCCCTCCTGCCTCAACAGATGGAGTGGAAAGCAGGGGAGAAAAGGAATCTGGGAAAGCATGCACTGCTTTCTCCTTTCAGTGTCCACCCCAGTGGTTCCCACCTCTCCTCGTGGGACATCCCAGGAGTCCCAGACACCTCTGTGTCTCTGGGTAGAACCAAATTATTCAAACCTTGGATGTCAATTAGCACACATGAGATGAGGAAAAACAACCAAGTAGCTCCTACAACTCTCACATCATCAGCAAGATTGAATTTGTAGACTTCACTTGGGTACAGTTCTAGATCAGCTTAGAGCAGTTTAAAAGTATCCTAACACAAAATCTCTTCAGAGAAGCTATTGGCTGGTTTTGACTAACATCTCTACTCTTGAACAATGCTTTAGAGAGCAACAAGACAGAAATGAACCCACCAGGGACCAGGCAACAAGGCACGAGAGCACAGGGGAGGATGTGGAGAATGCATGAATGAGCCCACTGCCATCTCCAGGATCTGCTGAGGCACAGACATCACTGTAGAAAAGAAATCAATCCCTCTTTCTTACTGCAAGGAGCTGAATTATAAAATGAAAGCCAAAGACTCTGCCTTCAAGTTCTGAGAGAGAACATTATTGCTTCCCTGGAAAAAAGTGCTTGATGTACAGTGAACATTAACACACACTCTCAGAAAAGTGCACATGGAGCACTGCTGCACCCAGTCAGAGTCATCCAAAAATGTCTTCCAGACTTACAACTTGCTGAAAAAAGAAACTAGTCAGGTTTATTCGGAGAACAGAGCTGCTGATGTATCCCCAGAACCACAAAAGATTTCAAGGTCACCAACAGCATTTCATCAAGGAGGGGTGGTCTTATTTACTGAGTCATGCAAATGCCACAGCTTTCACCACTGCCCAACACAACCTTTTTTTATGGAGGTTGAAGCAAGACGATTTTTAAAGACATTTTTTAAAATGTGTTCTTTGTATATATTATACATGCACATATAAATAAAGATACGGAAAAAAATCATCTATGTCCAATGAATCTCCTGTTTGGGACAACAGTGCATAATAATGTCACAGGTAAGGTAACAACTATGATGGGCAACTGATAACAACCAGAAACAACCTACCCTATTTACTGTCAGACTCCTGAATTTCCGAGTTCTAGCTCCCAGAGTTCCTAATTTTCATTACAGTACTCTTCCCTCCTGTTTGTTGCATGGGCAAATCAGAAATAGTCCATTGCTTCTGCTGCTTCTGAAAAAACAACGTGAGAGCATGTACATGGCAAGTACATCCTTATTTTAAAAGCAAAAGGAGGGGGGAAGGGGAAGAAAGAAGGAAAAATAACTTTTTATTCAAAATTGTAACAACTTAATCAGAAGCACTGCATTTTATGTGCAAGATGTGTGCAAATGTGGAGGGAACTCCTACCACTGGTATCTTTGGAAGAGAATGGACTGTCCATCCCCAAGGACAATCAATGGGTATTAAAGCCAATTAACAGTTTTTTGGGGTTGGTTGCCTTTTTTGTTGGTTTTGGTGTTTTTTGTTTTTTATTTTGTTGGCTTTTCTTTTTTTAAGATATATTTGCAGTAAAATATTTATCCTTTCAAAACTCGTCATTGTATCTTCAACTTGGGAATTTCAGAAACTTACAGTAATGCCTCTCATATACCCTTTATCCCCTAACAGTTACTGAAATAAAAGTCTAAAATTTAACTTCAAAGAAGAACCAGCCATCCTCCTACACACGACCAGTATTTTCTAAATTTCAAACTATGAAAATCACCCTACCAGAACTGCAATTCTGACTTGCTTTCTGGCTGCCTTTGTTTTACATAATACTTAAAATACAATTACTCATTTGTAGTAATAATAACTGCAAATATCAACAACAGGAGTTCTTTACAAAGAACACACAAATCCAAATCTCTCTGGCAGTGGACAACCTGAAATGCAAGACATTCTGAGGACCTTTTCTCACAATGCATGACAGAACATTGCAAAAATGGATGGCTAAAAAAGAACACTGCCCAGAGAAGCTGAAGGCAGATACAAAAATGAAGTGCACAGCTCAGAAGCAGAGCTGTAACGAGCAAGGATAATGTGAATTATCTAATTATCACTGTAACACATTTCTACTGTGAAACAAAAGCTATTTCATTTGTAAATGTTACAGACATTAGTCAGCACAACCTGTTTCCTCCACCAAAACCCTGTGGCTGAAGAGGGCTTCTGCTGAAGGATAACTGAGTGTGGATTCTAAAAGATCTTAAGTGTAAAGTCCAGCAAAAGGACTTGAAAATTGTCAGCAGAATAATGCCAGTAAATAGCCAGAAACTGGCTGTGGCCACTAAACCATTCTAACACACTGCTACCTGTCCCACACTCTCCACTTTTAGGATATGTGAAGCTTCTCCCAAGTTCTCCAAAGAAACCAGCCACAAAATACAGAGGAGTTCACAAAATGACCCCCAAACCCAGGAATTTAATTCTCTGTAAGCAGATTCTGTGAGAACTAGCATAGGAAAAGCAAGAGAGTCCAACTTGACATTTAAAGTAGAACTATTTCAAGTTCTGCAATGCTAAGGCCAGTTCTGCGCTGAGAAATAAACTAAGTGATAGCACATGGAGATATGGCTGAGATAATTCAGTGCTGCTTATCACTTTTTATCTTTTTCAAAATACCTTGGAAGTAGTGCATTTATCAGAATGCTTTATGTGTTTTTCCTCAACCCATTCGTTCTACTCCGCAGTCAGAAATACACAAATACTCATATTCAAACTCATGCCTTATTCAAATGTTTTCCTGTGACTGAATTAATTTCCTGCCTGTCTTGTATCTCTTTTGAAGCAGGAATAACTCCAAGAGTAACCTGTAGTATAGCCACAACCTTATGAAAAATTAAATCAGAAATAATGAATTTGGATACATTAAGCTAGTGATACTAACTAATTCCAAAGAGTTAATGTATGTATACTGAACTTCAATAACCACTTCCCTCAAAAGGCAGGAAGGAGGGATGAAATGTATGACCAGGCAGAAAGGTAAATTCCTACTTTATACTTCACATAGCAAACAGTAAACTACTGTTTAGTTATGCTCAACTTTCTTTACTCACAAACTTAGCACAGAAAGCAAACTGGTTGCTCAGGCATGATTTTGCATTGGCAAATCCATGCTGACTCCTTCCAGTCCCCCACTTCTCCTTCATATACCCAAAAACACATTCCAAGAGGGCTTGCTCCATGATTTTTCCAAGGAGTGCAGTGGAACTGAGCAGCCCAGGCTTTCCTGGATCACCCTTTTGACAGATGGGTGCAGTATTTGCCTCCCATTGCTGTGACCTTCCAAAGGTGAGAGAACAGCCTCACAAAGGTGTCAATGAGGTTCCTCAGCATCCTGGGATGCAGCACATCTGGCTGGAGGGACTGCAGGTGTCTGGAACTCCCAGTGCTGCTGTTCTCCTCCCTGAACCCTTCCTCAGTACAGATTTGCTTTCCAAACAACATCCCTACAGCCCTGGCTCGTGTTTACGGATTCTTCCTTTGTAGCCCACACCTGCTTCTCCTTCCCTTACACTGCACTAGGACTAGGATGCAGCCACAAGATCCCTGGGAAGACAAGAGTCATCCCAAACAACCTCCCTGCATTTCTAGATTGCTCTTGTGCTCAGGAGACACTGTCCTTACTGAACTGCCAACCTTAATGCTCCTTTACCCCACAGATTCCACGCCTCCCCATTTCCCACACAACACCCAAGATCTGCTCCCACTGCCTTCCTCACTCTTCTTGGGATCCTGGCAAGTATTTCCAGTATTACACACACACAAAAGCTGGTGCTGCCACAGCCCACTTCAAGATTCAGTACAGTGCACAATTCACAACTTGTCAGAAAGACAAGAGTTAATTACCTCACCATCCTTGTTGCTAGAGCAACTGCACTCCTTTTCTGTTTATTTGTATCAAATGTTCCAGGAAAGACACTGAGGCAGTGTTCCTGATGAAGTTCACAGTACAATGATCAAATCTCCAAGATTAATTCTGGATGTGTTGGAGCTACTACTAAATTTATTACAGCCCAACATAAGGGAATTTGTAACTTCTGCTGCACTTCACCTGTTCACTAGGGATTGAAGGGAATTATCTGAAGATGGCAGTTAGAGGAGTTTATCAGAGCCTCTAAGAACCACAGAAAAGTGAGAGAACAGAGATAATATACAGTTAGATTAACAGAAGTGTTTGCCAATTTCTTAATTTTACTAAATCACTGCAATAACATCTATTGGCTGGCCACTCTAGGGTGACAGTAAGGAATGATATTCCTGCAGAAGTCATCAGGAGGGCAGAACCTAGATAACAAACTTGTTTTCCTCCTGCTCCACCACAGTACATTTACTCTGCCAAAAGGAATAATGTTGTTAAAGCCTTTGTAGTCAGTTACAGCTACTTCTATCAACCAGAAATAAACCCAGCTTCACAAATATACTTGAGTCATTTCACTTTTGGGCAAAGTTTGAGATCCTTGCTAGCAGAAAGGGTTAGCACTTTTTAGTTCAACTACCAGGTCCAGAAGCACAGCCCCTCTATGATAATTATGCAAGTTGTTTTAAAAACTTACCAGGAAAAGAAAAATACAACTATTTCACAAGAAAATTGAGACACCTCCTAGAACAGAGATTTTCATTCACCCAGAACAAGTACTTATTCAGAAGAATCTGACCTTCAGCACACCACCACTTGTCTGTGACAGCTCACAGAATCCCTGAAATGGCAGCAAGTTTCCTAGTGGGGAATGACTGAGCATGGACCTCACTCCAGGCAGCTAGCACAGGACACACCCCATGGAATGAGTATCAGCTGCTGCTGCTTGATCCAGGATCACAGCACTGCTTCCTCCAGCCCCACACCTGACCGATCCTCCACACAGACAATTCCCACCCAATTACTGCCTTGTTTCTGTCTTTTAGGATTTGGATGAGTGACACGTTAAAGACACAATAAAGATTATTCTTACCTTAGACACAGCAAACATTCTCTGATAACGTTATAGTTATAATGGGGATCTCAGAACTGGCATCAGGAGTCAAGAGATGGCATGGCTCCCCTTCCCACACATCCCTCACCGTCCAGCTTCCTTCCTCACACTTGGGAGGCGATGAGGGAGAGCTACTGTCCATGTGAGAGAGCAGCTGGAATGCAGAGCTGCACCTGGGAACAGACACTGAGCCAGTCAAAGCTCTTGGGCTGGACACAGGACAGGCCAACATGGGTGACATTCCAGGGCTGTCTGCTGCTCTCAAGGCTTTCTTCAGACACCTGTGAGGAGCCTGACACTCCTGACAGAAGTGACTGAGGAGCCAAAGTGGTCCCCGCTGGATCTCATCCTTAGGGACAAGAACTAACTGGGCACAGATGTGAGGGCCAGAAGGCAAATTTAGCTTCAGTAACCATGAGATAGTGGCGTCTAGGATCCAAAGGGGGAGGAAAAGAACAAAAAGCAGCATCACAGCCCTGGACCTCAGCAGAGCAGTCCTTGGCCTTGTTCAGAGACCTACTTGGAAGACTCCTGTGACACATGGCGCTGGAAAGAGGTCCAGGCAAGCCTGGTGATTTTTCAATTATCACCTCCTCCAAGACAAAGAGCAAAGGTTGACCAAGAGCTCCTGACAGAAGTCACCCCTGAAAAGGAAACCCAGGAGACAGCAACAGGGACAAGTGACTGGGGAGAAACACAGAGGTGCTATGTGTGTGCAGGTATGGGGATAGGAAAGCCAAAGCACACCCAAAGCTGCATCTGGTAAAGCACATGGAGGACAAAAATGCTTGCTGTGGGTGCAACTGAGTGAGAATGGCCATGAAGGACAAGGCTAAGGCCACCTTCACCTTGAGCTTTTAATAGAAAGAGCATCCTTTCAGAGCAAAACTCACATTAAAGATGTCAGAACCAGGTTTTGCTGTATCTACGGAATATATGGGTGCATCTGAGAGAATGCTGGAACTTCTGCCACATCCCTGGTTCCTGCAGTTTATTGGAAGGAGAAGGTAGACAAGCCAGCGTAAGTAAAAGTTAAAAGCAGCAGCAACCGCTGTTTACTCTTTGTTAACACACTTTATTTTTCAGTATCAGTTACATACTCTAAACAGAATGTAAAAGAATATGAATACAATGTACTGATGGGAGACTAGATCAGCAAAGCTGCCACTACAGGTATTGTCTCCACGACCCTCACACAAAAACTGGCCAAAACCTTAAGAGTAGCTATGCACAACTCAACCACTTGTCTACTACTCCTTGCACTTGGGAAGTGGGCTAAGGTTTATTTTCCTTCACTTAAAGGAGAGAAGCATTACTTTATTGTGCTTGGTTTTCAGAATTTATTTATCCAGAAATCAACAAGAGTTGCAAGTTGCAGAAAAGCCAGGGAAGTAGAGCTACAAAAGGAAAGAATTTTCTATCATCCTTCCACAGCTATTAGAGTTCCCCCCAATAAATGCAGAATAACAGTATGAAATGGGATACTTTTAAGTTAGTGTACTCATTCTCATGGCACAGATCTTTGATTTTCACTACAAAAAACCCCTCTAGAGTTGTTGCTTATTACAGTAAGACAGTTACTGCCCCAGTTAACAGCCCACTGCCAACAGCATATAATTAGATCTTCTACATCTTACGTGCTATTTTAATTTACAGGTGGTAAGGTACAGATATGACATGGAAAACTAATGGCATTTCCCCACTTCTGCTTGCATTCTTTATCTCAGTCTTGATATGTAAAAACATTAGTAAAAAATGTTCTTTGGTTTGTGTACTTAACACTGAATAAGTATTTTAACAATAATTTTTAATGAATTCTCTCCTACATAAGAACTGAAACAAACTTTTATTGCAACAGTGAACTCTGAAAATACTTCAAAAACAATGGTTGTGTACATTATGAAGTATCAATGCAGCAATGTCAGTTAAGGACCACTCTACACAAATGCAGAAAAGCATTTAGCACTACCAAGATAGACTCACTCAGTCTGTTACAACATTCCCCAGTGCTTCACTGGTAAATTTCAGCTTTAGAGCTTCGTCCTTTATACGGTGAAAATTAGCAGGTAGGATAGCAGCCTCCAAAGAAAGGAAATACACAATCAATCGAGGAAGTTCAGTGATAAAGGTGAACAGTTAGGCAAGAACAGAAATGCTTCAGTGATCCTAAAATATTGGAAGAAAGGCTTCAACTGGCCTTCAACTGTAACAGGTTTCCAACTAAACCAGCACTTGTCCCTTTCTGACACACTGAGCAGCATGCTCCATAAACCTCTCATTTTGGCTGCATTTTGGCTTTTGCTTGCATTTGTTTTGTTGGCTTTTATTCCTTTATTCAAGGGAATGAACCACCTCATCTTGAGTCTCAGTACCTACAAGGAACAAAATCTTCACACAGTTAGTTGCTATGGAAATAGTATTTCAAAACTGGACATCTGTTGGTACAAAATCTATGAACAACTTAACAAAATAAGCTCTTATTTCTCAGAATCACTTGCTTAGGAGACACATAGACTAAGCACAAGGCTCAGACAGACAACTTCTTGGGGATTAGTCCAAGCATTACTCCATAAAAAGTAACATTTAACTTCTCTGGAAAATGTCAGACAGTGTCCCACTTTTCTATGTGCCCCCAAATAATTCTGACTGGTATCTACTCAGCCTGACTAAACTCTTGTGAAGTGTATCAGTTGGAATTTGATATTCTTTCCAAAAAAACCCAACAAACCAACCCCTTAACACCTACACTTCTCTTCACTCCCTATGTTTGAGAAACATGCATGTCTTGAAAACTGATTAAAAAAAAAAAAAGTCTATGCTGTACTTGTTCCTCATCTATATAATACAGCCTGTGTCTCTAAGAACATTAACAGATAAATTTGCCACAGTATTTCTTTCAAGACATTTTACATAAAATCTGCTTTTTTGCCTTGAAAGAACACTCAAAGTTTTCATGGCTAAAAACTGAAATATCACAGCAAACTTTTGGGACTACTGACTTTTAATTAATTCCCCTAGGGCAGCCCTTCACACCTACAATGCTTTCCCCTCTGCATCTGTTTTTGAAGCAAGACTATTACACTGAAATTCCGTCTTCCACATGCAGGAGATGGGAAGGTTATTAAAAAATTAAGCAAAAAGTTTAAGTTGTTTAGTGACACTGGTCACTAAAGAAATTCAATTATATTGAGTAATCAATCTTGAATTTGCACTCCTTTCATTAAGAAATGCACCTAGTACAGTACACAGTTTTAAAAGATGTGACTGTCAGTCTTCCTGTAGATGCTGAACAAGATTTTTTTATCTTCTTTAAATCCAGTCAATAGTTTTATCATTCTGACAAGAAATCCAGCTGTCAAGGTTTGTACAGAACATGAACAATTGCAGTCTGGAGAAACCATTAGTTATCTTAGGGGAAACAAAATTAGAATTTACAACTGTCCTGGATGTGAAAGATTTTCAGTTACTGAAAGACTTGGAGAGACCAGGTGCACTTCTCAGCAATCGAATAACTCCTCTTCCTTGTACAACACTTGTTCCACAAGAGGTCTTCACACCACATGGAGAACCACCTATTGAATTAAATACAGTTTGCACCTCAAATCAGCCTTTAAAGCTTGCATAAACTAACAGAATTGTTCTTCATATGCTGTGGAGCTGAACCTATTCAACAGCTCTGATACAAAAAGTCAGGCAGGTCGTGTCCTCCACAAACACCAAGACTGTAAGTTCATAATTTCCATGTGGAACAGAGTTTAATTCAGCATGAATCTTACATGCAAGAAATCAACTGCAAACTCTGAATCATTACAGTTATTCATTCTGCAAACCTGACTCTGTTCCTCTGAAGGTTAGCTATGCATTGCCCAGATGAACTGAGCTCAGAGGCCTTCTAAGTAAACAAATCCTTTCTGCAAAAAGAGACTTTAAGAGAAGTCTTTTAACTGAGTTGTAACAGAACATTTGCAACAAGGACCAGCTCAGTCTGTGCATACAATGATTTGAGAGCATGGAGAGTATTTTAAACAAGGCCCTGCCTCAAAGCACTTGGGCAGGGGAATGGCTTCATGTAACAGAAAAGCATAAATTGGAGAGCAACAGTTCTAAAAAAAATTGAATTTTGAGAGACGTTTTTGACACTAAGATTCTGTCCAGAAAGAAAAGGAAAGCTCTTCATGCTTTAGTCTTCAGAAATTCAGTGATAGTCACAAGAATAAGCACAGCTCACACAGAGCTGTGCACCAGTTACAGGCAATATCTAAGCCCAGAAAACTGAAAGAGTAACAACTGGATTAAGTTTAAAGATCTTTCTGCTTAAAAAACATGAAAGTTTCAAACTCACTATTAGAAAGTACAATTTCTTGATCCTGTCTTGAAGGACCCAAAGGTTTGTCACATCCGGAACTTGCTTTCATTTTCTGTATGAAAAAAAATGTTCAGAATAAGGTACATGTATCTTCTAATATGAAATATATACCACTATCCATCAAACCTATGAATCATGGCCAAAACCCTGCAAGTTCATCAGTCTGCCCAACATATGTCAAAGGACAGCATCCAAAGACATAACAGCTCACCTGAAATTGGCAATTGGAAATAAATCAAGGTACCAACTGAAAGAATCTGACCTGGATATCTCCAGCATCCAGTTTCACGATCCTGGTATTTGTGCTCTGATCACAACCAGAGCCTTGCAGAGGGAGGTGAGCTGCTGTTAGTGGGACTCCATACACACCAGCAAAGGATTTACTGATGCAGTAACTTGAGCAAGAAAAAAAAAGAAAACAAGAGAAGTTTGGTTAAGAGCTGGAATGCTGATGTGTGGAAGCACAGCATTTTATGTTCTTCAACTGGCAAACAGAAGCAGCCAAAGCCTGAGATGCACAGAACAGATACCAGAGGGCAGAGGGACTTTATGGCACCATCCTTGCATCCTCCCAAGACCACCAGTCTGTTCTATAATATATGAAATAAAAAACAAACTGCTTCCCCACATTATCAAATGCAGCACTTAGGAGTGTGAAAAGCAACTTTTTTTTCAGGGTATAGCAGTCTTTGAGTTTTTTGAATGAAAGACTATTTATTACTGTCTAAGTGCTACTACTGCTGTCAACAGAGATCATAAATGGCATTTCCTTGTTTCCCCAACTATTAACTTTACCTTTCTTCCCACCAAAAAGATTACAGAACTTTATGTATCTACATTCTGTGTCAGGGAGTACAGAAGTTTCCAAAGTAGAGATATGCCACAGGATCCTGAGAATGCCTCTGAAGTCAGTGACTTCCAATGTAATTAACACTTTTCTCACCATTGGAATGCTAACAAAATAAAAGCCATCATGATGGAGACAACTTATCAGCAATACTCACCCCATTTTCTTACAGGATGCCAGAGCACAGCAGATGATATCAGTCTCCTCATGCCACTTGCACCTACACAAAATTAAGTTCAGGCTTATTTCAGAAGCACTGACATTGTTAATCAACAAGAAGAGTCGGTCTGGCCAGATGACCAGGAACAAATATTAAAAATGGTATATTTTTGTTGCAGTGACCATGCAGTACCTTTAAAATTTCAGAGTTCAATAGCTTTGCCCTAAGTAGTTTATGCAGAGTTTAAAGGTCTGCTTATCATGCTGAGATGGGGGACAAGAAGAAATAAGAACCCTGAGAGACAAATGGAATTTAAACCATTTGAACCATTTCAAGTTTCCCAATAATGTGAAATAGTTCCTCACAGCATAAACACCCTCACTTTCCTCTTCAAATGTGTCTTTTAAAGTACATTCTTTCATTCTCCTCAAGGTCTCCCTCTAGGGTGAAGATACTCATGGAAACTGCCTGACTATAAAAAGACAAAAGCGGCAAGATGCACCCAATGGATCTTAAAATCCATATTCCAAGTACACTGCCAAGAATAACTCACATGGTTTCTTTAAAACCTACTGAAATTTAAGATCGAATTATTGGTTCTTTTCTTAAATTAGTAGCAGAAAAAAGCACCAGAGCCTATTTCTAAATTAACTGCATAATCACCCAATATGCTCCTGCAACACCACAAGCAAATTGTATTTTTTATACCAACACAGAAGAATCTGCAAGTGGGCACATTTACACCAAGAACCACCCAACACACCTGGTATTACTGGAGAAATCCCACAGGCAGACATCCAGTTTTCTATACACCCAGATCTTGGATGGCTCCTTTTGGTATTTCTTCTGGTACAGTTTCATTATCAGGTCTTCCACAGCAAAAAGCTCCCAGTGGCTCTCAATGCCTACAGTTCAGTGAAAATCCAGGCCAGAACAGGAGTCATTGAATATCCTGCTCAGCTTATTTCTCAGTCAATCCTTGTTCAGTACCCAGCCTCTTATCACAGAATCAAAACTCAAAGATATTCCACCAGCAGTTTTAATAAAACCTGGCTGCCTAGAATGTGGTGGGAGAAAGGAAGGAGCATGCAAAGCAGTTTTAGCTATCAGCAGCAACTTTTATGAAAACTTTAACATGCTTTTCAAACAAATACAGCTGTTCATGACTACACAGCCCTTTTTTCTGGAGGTAGGAGGGGAAAAGGATGGACAAAAATGATCCATTTCCTACCTGTAATGCTGGCCATTCGACCAAGACACCAGTTAATTCGGAATCTGTCATTAGACTGGAGGGAAAACATATTTCTGTCATCTCAAAGGAGTACAGCACAAAATTCTGACACTTCCATGACTTCTGACTAGGTCTGCAAATGTCACCTCCAAACCAAAACTGTTTGTGCACTGAATGCAATCTCCCTGACAACTATCTTGAAGAGGAACCAAATGTCATGCATAATTCTTCAGAGCCCTGTGTGTATGAATGGAGCCCAAGATACTGTCCCTCCCTCCTTTTTGAAGACTAAGATGAGGTTTGAATTGAATTGAAACATAATATACCTGTTACGAAACTTA
Organism: Sialia sialis; assembly: GCA_009812075.1. Taxonomy (NCBI): domain Eukaryota; kingdom Metazoa; phylum Chordata; class Aves; order Passeriformes; family Turdidae; genus Sialia; species Sialia sialis. The sequence continues at coordinate 20,359,421 of VRYO01001681.1, read as the reverse complement.
AACACCTCTGAATCCTAACGTTTTATTCTACTCCCTGGAAAATGAAACTTGAGCAAAAATTTAAGACATATGCTGTTCTCATGGGGAAAAGAGTTACAAAAACATAAAAATATCCTTTCAAAAAAGCAGGATTTATGACTATTATTGAGCACATCCAATTTAAGTCAAATCTTAGGAGCCCTTAACCAAAGTCATAACAATGTCAGAGAACAATAGACCCTGCTCATCAGTAGATTAGAGCCAGAAGTGCAGGCTGAAAATAAGAAGGCAGAAAATTAGGTCTCTGCTTTATAAAAAGGTTGGCTTCTAGAGGCCACTTCTTCCTGCATGGAACTGGGACACTTTGGAAAAAGTGCCTCTCCCCACTTATATGCACACTAATTAGGTTTTAGAGTGAGGCATCTCTTTAGTCACCCAACAGCAGTGAAAGCAGAAGATGAGATTTAGAACTTTGACCTCGACCATACCCTGCAGAAGAAGCGAGGCTGAGCACCTCTGGCTGGCTGGGCAAACTCAAGGAGCTCCCGTAGGACAACTGCGTAACAGGAACGAGGAAGGTGAAATCCAGATATAGGGATCTTATGGGTATCATCACCTAATGGAGGGGGGAAAGGGAGACAGGAAAAAAAGTCCAAAAAAATCAAAGGTGTGAGAAGTCTAATTGCCTTAAGAGATCCACAAACACACACTCCTCCTCTGCACAGACAGGGTCTGTGTGTAAGCTACCAAAACCTTGCTTTTGTCAGCAGCTCTGGGCTATGAGCAAACACCCACACTCCTGTCCTTGTAAAAGGCCATTATCCAAGGATTAGATGTAGGAAAACAGGGCCAAGTTTGTTCCCTCTGTACACAAGGAAGAGGAAATGTCCTAATAGAAAGAAACTGAAGACTATAAACATTACTGAGAGTCACAATGGAAACAGGCAGGCCAAGCCAGACACAACAATGGGGTAGATATTTTAATTTTGTTAATATATGCCAAGCTGCTAAACATAACTTTTAAATATAAAGCAGTATCTTTGAGTTACCCTGTTGCTAATTAGCACTTCATGCCAGAGATACACATAAGGATTATCAAGACTTAGAAAACATTTGGATAGAGGCCAGGTAAGCTGAGTCTAAAACTGCACATCTCTGCACACACCATTATTTTCCTCCACTAATACTCACCAGCAGCCTGGCAGTGGTAACGAAAACCACGTGGTGGAACTTCTGCAGTAAAGAGGAGAAAGTACAATCATCATCCAACACCACCAAGGAGAGATCCTTAACTCCCATCTGTACACCTCAGCTTCACATACAGAGAGAAACAGCTTTATCTTCCCTTGTAGCCTTTTACAACTACTTTTGGAAAAGTTATTTTCAGTTACATGCATTTTAAAAGAAGTGCATTGTAGATGTGTTTAGGTCCAATTAAGAGAAACATTCATTGACATGAAATATAAAGCACAAAAACATGCAGGTCCTCCTGGGTTTAGCCTACACTCTTTGGAGTTACATAAAATTCTAACACTAATTCTCTTCAGAAACAAGCCCAGCACTGCTCTGATATTTTAAGAAGTCTGACCATCTATAATCAAAGAAATAAACTTGTCTTAACACCAGTAGTTTAACCTGGGCAGCAGTGACTCCAGAAAGCCTCCCTCTCACCCAGCACCTCTCTGATTTTCTTGGAACTCACCTGGATCTATGAAGTGGTGGAAATCAGCCAGGATGCCATCCTGCAGGGAGTATCTGACACACCCAATCTCACAGGGAAGGAAGCGCTGCTCGCAGTGGGGTGGCAGCTTCCCATAGCTGTAAATGTCCAGGAAGTAGAAGATGTCTGCAACCATATCTGAAAGAAAAAGAACAAAACCATCTCCAGATGAGCCACCAGAGGTTACAGAAGCCATGCTGGTCTCACCTCATCCAGGAAAGCTTTGGTGAACTTTCTCCTGGGACTGGGTGAAGAAGGGTAATAACCAAGCAAAACACACAGCTCTTCCTTTGTGTCCAAGATGAGAAGGTAACAACACCTATGCAGAATTCAGGCACATTGGCAGTGCTGATACATCTTCCAGAGATCCCACTTTGTGTAGAGATGGGGCAAAAAACCCCCAACAAATACAAGCAACTAAAAAAAAAAAAAAAAAAAAAAAAAAAAAAAAGCCAACCTCCAAACCCACAAGGTGTGAAGATGCCCGCAATCCTACAGAAACTATTATACTTTTTAAGGATAGGTCTCTTTGGCCTTTCAGAAAATAAGGTCAGGGAAAAACCAAATCAGCAGCTGCAAAACAGCCTTACAAGCTAAATCTGGCAGCTTGCACCATTTAATGAGTTGGTAGTAATCCTGTGGGGCAAGAAGATGAGAAGTCTGCTACTAAAAGGATTGCTTCCCCTCCACCAAATGAGCTCCCAAAGAAAGCAGCAAGAATACTCAATACAAATATTAAGAAATAGATTTATCATTTACTAATTAAAAAGTATCCAGCTATGACAGATATTTTACAATACACTTTAATCCTTCTCTTCATGACTTTAGTTTCCTTAGTGAAATTTAACACAGCTGTTTAATTCTTATTCTAAACTCCTGCCCCTCATCAAAAAAATTCTACTTGTTCTACTAGAGATGTGCAACTGTCTTCACACATAAATAATTTTGAATGCCAGACTTTAGGACATTTAACACCAGTTGCCCTGAGTCTGAAAGGTCATACTCCCTTATGTGGGGCTTAAACTGTATGAGCTGAGGGGTCACAGGAAAGACACCTCTCCTACCTTATGAAAAAACTGATATAGCTCCAGGGAACCATACAGAACTTTAACTGAGAAATATTAAGAGCAGCACCATGAAATGTATCTCAATTATCCTTTATCATTATGCCTCTCATTCAGCTGAAAGATCAGTTGTGTCAACTCAAGCCAGCATGATCAGCCCAATCAAATCTGCATCACAATGACAGGGGATCATGACCCCTGGCACAGAGGGCACTAATAAGCATTTCACTTCTTATGGAGCTACTGTTCTTGCTCCCCCATAACCATGACAACATGAAAACAGTTCAAGAGACTGAGGTAAAAAGCTGGAGCTGAGACTTAACCACACAGCACATACAGTTAATATGAACTGGCTTCTTCACTCACCTTGTAAGCACCACCTTTTATCATTTTTCAGAATAACATAATGGCCATTGGGTAGAAGACTACAAATGTGTTCACTATCCAACTCTAATTAGAACAACCATCTGAAGACAGTACAGGCTAGAAAGGTTTAGTTCTCAAGAGTTCTTTCAATAAGGAAGCAAGTCAGGATGTTATAAGGACACTGACAGAGTGCATATTCCCTTTTTCATTCTCCCAATGAGGCCAGGCCCTTGTTTCATTTAATACCTCTGTCGTACAAATTTTGACCTTTGATATCTAACAATTCTTAACCCTTTGAAATCAGAACAAGTATTCTTTTATGCTGAACTTGGATTAGGCCTTGTCAAATCATAAATGCAGGACTCAAAAAATTACCTTTTCCTTAAAAACCTTGAAATAACTGTTAAGAAACTGTTAGTGGCTGAACTCCCATTCAGCTAAAGAAACAGGATAGAATTCTTGGAGATTGGGGGTGGAGCAGTATTTTCCCTGGTGTTCCTCTACCTTTTACAGCAGTAGCCCAGCAGTGTAAAACATCTGGCACACATGTAAACAGTCCGTTTAGCAGATTGTAAACAGTCTTTGTACAGGTACCACTGAGAATATCCTCAAAGAGCAAGCTCTCATCTACCAGGATCAACTGCTTTAAAATCACCATACCCTGATCATTCTTCCAAGACAGAACAGAGGCATCTGGCAAAGGAGTAATGCTGGGCATCTTTGTGGTCAGAGGAGCAGCAACTGGATCAGGCAGATTACAAGTCTGGAAAAAATGAGAAAGTTAAAAAAAACAAACAAACAGCAAAATACCTCAAAAAACAACAAAAGTCTTCTTGCCCCAAATCAAGTCTTTCAGCTCCTTATATCAGAGGAAAATGCAATATCCACTAACAGCTGTGGCTAGGTGGAAAAGTTTATATATATAAAGTGCCTGCATACTTGCAGGTCAGGAAGGCAAGATTTCTCTCCAGTACCTGTGTCAACCCATTACAGTTTAAAAGAACTACAGCTAAATTTTAAAAAATGTAATATATTAAAAAAAAAAAGGTTCAACCACTTATCTTCAACCACTTGTCAGAGGCAAGCAACTCTTCAAACTGGAACTGAAGACTTTACTCTCTAAGTTTCATGAAAAAAGCACCTGGCACATGTGTTAGTTGTCTTTGACTAGGAAACAGGTTCATGAAAAGCTGATAAAGCCTCAAGGAAGTCATTGCACTGCTTTGAAAACTCATTCATTAACAATGAGCTTTTAATAGGATGGGAAAAGAAACCTGGCAGCCTTACAGAATCTGATCATTGAAACCCAAATTGGGAATAACATCCACACCTAGGTACACTGATCGCAGATAACCATCTTGGCCAAAGTTAACTGGTTATCAGTTTGAACTATTTAAAACAACATGAGGAATTATTCCCATCTAAGTAAGCTCTGGCCACCTCCAAAAGAGGGACAGGAGCTTTCACTACACAAAGTGACTGTGGCTGTCTGTGTACAGGGACGGGATTAATAAAATGAGAGCACATAATCTCATGTATCCATATTTGCCTATTTCCACGGACACAGTAAGGATTGTCATCTTTATACTGGTAAAGCTATTATTCCTCTCACTGAACAAAATATTCTAAAATGCTACAGCTTGTGGAAGGAAACACAGAAGCCTCCATTTGTGACTTACCTGCCACTTCACTTAGCTCTCTTTGACATATAAAAATGGAGTTTCATTAATTACACACACTCAGCCTGCTAAATGACACAACGATGTTTAAACATTTTAAACCGCTTTTTCCCAGACAGGCAGGCCCCCCAAACCAGAAAACATCGCCTAACATCTCCCTTCTAGTCTAGACTGACTAATTTAACTAATCCATTTTTACTAGTTACTCCAGACTATGATCATCCTGTCATTCCCTCTATCACCACGCAAGTGTTTTGAAGTCCTGGAATTTATCCTCACCACTAATCCACAGTTCACAGTCATTATCTAGTAATAGAGGCATTAAGAAGTAAATGCAGTATTATCCATTTACTCAGTCAGTAAACGTGACTTTCCTTGGACACACAAGTTTTTACACTACCAACAAATACTGAAATGAAACAAGCTGACACCTCACATAATTCAAACTCTTAAGTAACTCTGCTTCAGGGAAGTGCTGGGAAAGGAAAAAAGACAGAAACAAATAGACAGGACAAACACGTTTTCAAGGCAGTAAATAGCAAAAATTATCTGTTTAGCACCATTTCTGACCACAACCATATACTCTTAACTGCCTACTTCTACATCATTCTCCACAACAGTGCTACTACTCTCTCCCACATCCAACCAACCCGAAAATAATGGCAGGGTGTAATCATTCTATTTGTACATAAGCCACCTGGTTCACCACAGAGCTCAAGAACAACGAATCAGCTACTTCTAGGATGTGCTTTCAGGCCACCAAACAAGAACTGCCTAAACCAATGACACCCACAAAGCAAAGGCAACATGAACCTTTGACAAGAAGTAACACAAATTTACAGTGTAAATTAAAAATAATTTAGTCAGGCACTGCAAAATACTGCTAGAGTAGGGTGTTAGAGAACTACATTTTACTTGGTAAATGAACCCAAAGGAACAAGATGTGATGGGTTAAACAGGTAATCGAGTATTTTCACCTTCAATTCAAACCAGAAGGATTATCTGCACGACCCACATAATGGCATGTACTGCTACTGCAGCCATAACCTCCAGAGTTAGCTGGAGGATGTGGAGAGCAGGTGGAACTTCCACAGCATCCTATGGAACCGACCACACAGAGCCCAACACCGTTTCCTCCTTCTTATTGAGGGCATTTCATTCTCAGCATTTACCTCCTTTACTGTCTTCTGGGAGCGTTTCTTGCTGTTCCATTTACGAGCCTTCTCTGCATACACTGTCTTCTTTTCCTCTGTCAGGGACTTGAAGGAGAATTAGCTGTTATAAAAAGGTTTCTACCACTTCCTTCTAGCAGCCCCACAAACCAACAAACTCCACGAGTAAATCACTGCTGCACTTCCCAAAGGGCATTATCGATGCCAAGCCTCAGTCAAACACTCCCAAGTCGCTTTTTTACTAACAAAGCCCTAAGCTTTGAATACAAACACACAGCAAAGTGAAGGCAAACTACCTCCGAGTGAGGGCAAGCCACACACCAGAGACCTCCAGGAATCACTCCTACGATCCAGGGATGCCACCAGCCCACCCACAGCACAGGAACCGCAGCTGAGGGGAGGACGGCAGGGCCACCTGAGGCCGCACAGGGCAGCCATGTGAAATGGCGCCCAGCCGCCTGCCAGCCCACCCTTCAGGCAAGGCCCCGCCGCCATCCCGCCCTCACCTCCCATGCCTGGGAGCAGTAGGGAACGGCGTCCGCCAAGTGGGCCACGGGCAGCCCGCGCCGCTCCAGCTCGGGCAGCTGGTCGTGCACGAAACACGAAAAGGCGCTGCGCAACCCGCCGGGCACAGCCATGGCCTCGCCGAAAGGCGCTGCCCACACGCGGCAGCAGCGCGGATCCTCATGAGGGGCGGGCGGGGCGGCGCCCGCGCGGTCCGGCGGTGAGGGCGGGGCGGCCATGACAGCGCCGCCATGACAGCGCCTTGTCCCGCTGCGCGTGGCACAGTGAGCCCGGCCTCAGCGCCCGTGTTTTGCGCTCTGCGTGCTCGTTATCAACCATAAAGGAGAGTTATCTGTGGGACAGATGCGGCCAACAAGCTCCATAGAGCGTTCAGGGTTGGAATGGACCTTGAAGGTGATGTAGTTCCAGGGATGCCTTCCACCAGACCAGGTTTCTCTCAGCTCCGCCCAGCCTGAACGCTTTCCTGGGATGGGCAGCTTCCCTGGGCAACCTGTTCCTGTGCCTCACCATCCTCACAGTAGGCGATTGCTTTCGAATATCCAACCGAAGTGTTCTGTGTTTCATAAAACCGAACAGGATACCGTGTGTCCATAGAACCAGATAAGTGGTTAGCACCCCTTAGCTGAGGACATACTGTAGCGAACAAGCTCTATGGTGAAGTAAATCAAGATTTGGTTCTATATATATAATATGTATATATTGCCAACCTGGCAGAATGCTTAAGGCCCATACATCCTGTAGAATCCTAACATCATCAGGGTTGGAAGAGACCTTTAAGATGACCCTGTCTAATCATCACAATTGCTATAACCCCTAAACCACAAAACCACATTATCCAGATGCCTCCTGAACATATCTGGATATAGTTGAACTACCTTCATTGTAATATTAAAAATCAAGCTTCCAAGTCAAAAAGTTCCCTGTCTAGGTGAAGATCCTTCCCCTAAGCATGCAAAGGAGACTGGTGGGTTTATGTAATTTTATGGTAATTATTACCAATCATATTTGGGAGGTTACTAACGCAACATTTTTTGTGTGTAAGTAATGGCATGGAAAGGCCAGTGGGCTGAGCTTGATTTCTGAAATACCACCAAGCACCCAGGCGTGTGAAACTCCAAATTAAGTAAATAATTAATGTCTCTCTCAAATGTGTAATTATTGGCTTGTTGCACACCACGTAGGTGAATCTGAATTTTGTGGACAACAACCTTACAGCAGATCCTGATGAGCGTGTGGCATGGCTGCTATTCTTAAATTATTATTTTTTTAGTGTTCTTTGGGTGCTGAAGGACAAGAAATACTCCATGGGAGCAGGAGCTTGCACCAGGTTCAGGAAGGAGAAGGGAAAAAAGTGGAGACAGACTTCAGGAGAGAACCCTAGGTTTAGTTTTGAGATATGTGGCAGGAAAGTGGAGGAGGTGAGTGAGCATGTGTGCGCTTGGAAGGGCAAATTTGTTTATTAAAATATTTTGGGAGCTCATGTTACACAAAACTGAGACTGCTGTTCAGACTCTCTTTTTGTGGTTTTGCGTTGTTTTTTGTGGTTGTTGAGGTTTTTTCCTTTCATCTGCCTCATTGACATAACTGACACTTCACTGAAAGTGCGCAGGGAACCATAGTTTAGATAAAATAAAAGTTGTAAATAATCTGACCTGCATCATCTTGATAAGTGGCACAGAGCTGCTTCCTGCCTTAAGCTTTCTATTGATCTCGCTCAAAAATCAAATGATCTTCACTGGCCATAGTAAAAAATAAGTAAATAAATAAAAAGAGTTAGCAGGGCAGTAATCACAGCAGGTCAATAATCACAATTGGCTTTAAAAATAAAGTTTAATCAGTTTGCAGAAATCTGGTTGCCCGGAGCAGCGGTCCCTACATTTGACATGAGACAGGGTTACTGAAGTGGCAATACTGGCATAGGCTCTGATTAACTTCTGGCCTGGCTTTCTTTGGCCAGGCCAAGGGTGTGATGTTTCCCGCATTCCTCACTCTTTGCACTCTTTTGGGGAATCTCCCTCAGCATCCCTCTGCTTCTCATGCAGCCATCTTCAGTGGAGTTACCCAGACAGTTTCCGTGAAAATAAATGGTGCAGCACTGACATGGAAGATTCTTTGCAATTCTCCATCCCAGAATCCTCCTGAATTTACTGTAAACTTACACGAGGATAAAAACAGCAATGAAACACATCCATGCATTTGCAAACCACTGGAAAATTCCGCCTCTTTTCCTCAGTCTAGCTGCTTTTTTTCATCTTTGGGTAAGTCTGCTCAGCTCCAAAGGAGGTAACTGTTGTTCAGGCTTCAATTTTTGACTTAGCTGGTTATGTTTATCAGTGCTGGAGCTGCTATTAGGTAAGGTCAGACCAGATTGCTCTTGCATCTCCCTGGTGCCTGGTTTCTCTGAGGGTTAAAAAATGCTAGCTCATTCTGGAGGCAGTTCTGTCTTGCTCAAATCTTGTGAAACAGTTTGGTTTGTGTTCCAGTTAGGAGGTTTGCTGGTAAATATACAAGAGGAGTCAATCACATTGATAAAAATGTAAAAAATCATGATGTAGCCTCAGTGAGAACAGGTAAGCATTTTTAAAGTCACTTTTACTGCTATGGAAAATCATTTCTATTCCAGTCTAGTTCCAGATACATTAATGCTTAAGTCTCTAAGGAAAGACTGCAAGAAATTACTTGTGTCTTGTAAATATAAACATCTGCACAGAGCCTATTTCTTTCAGGCAGAAAGGCAAGTGTTTACTGTTACATTACTGCAAGAGCTGTTGCTAGGAGTGCATCTGTGCACTTGTGTTTTATTTTTCTTCACATCATATTCTTTTCTCTTGTGTGCAGCTTTGGGACCCACCCTTCAGCAGCCCTTCCTTTCAAAGAAATTCAGATAATGTGTGCATCAACTGTTTGAAAAATACAAGGCTCCAGTGATAGCTCTCCTAGGGCTAGAGGTGTGGTTGGAAAATAAAATTCATAAGCAGTAAAGAGAGAAAGGATTTTCCTCTGTGGGGTGGGGGTCAGATTAAACAAACTGGGCACAGTTAATCTTCAGAGCATCATACCATCAGCATTCTTCCCCAGGGCCCTGAGGAGAGTCCAGTGCCTCTGAAGAAACTCATGTTTTAAATCTTCATTTGTCTGCTGTTTAACTTAGCAGGCAAAGGACTTTTCTGGACCATTTACAGTGATTTGAAAATAACATTTATACCACTGGAGCCCTTCCAGCAGATAGGAACAAGTGTCAGCCAGTATTTATATATTACTTGTTGGTTTTTGTTTTTGTTTTTTTTCTTTTAAGCGCTTAATTTAGTTAATTGATACGCCTGCACTCTAAATCCTCTGTACCTGGTTTTGGAAACAAAGCTCCAGAATTTACAGAATCACTATAAATGGTCCAGAGAACTGCTCTGCCAGGCTGTGCTTTTCCATCAATGCATGGAGTTTGCCAGTGTCTCAAAATAGGGTTTATGTGCCCTGGTACTATACGGACAGAAAAACTATCTGGAACTTTGCTGCCAGTAATGTATTTTCATTCATTCAGGATTCAAGGCTATAACCTTTCCTTGCAGATGTTTTCTCAGAAAGAATGAGTAAAGTTATTCTAAAAAACATGCCAGTGACTACATCTGCTGTTCCCCACTTACCTTCTGGTCTGGAGCTACAGCACTCCCCCACAAAGGGAAATATTTGATGTTTACATTGGAGCAATCAGGCCAGATCCATCAGCCCAGGAGAGGCGAGGCTGATGCAGCTCCACGCTCCCAGGTCCAAGTGAAGAGAGGTCAAGTATGTATTCCCAGCCTACCCCAGCTCCTCCTCTGGTTTTCCCATTAGAGATGAGCCATCCTCTCCCCCTCCCTGGCTCTCAGAGCACAACCACCTTCCCACAAGGAAGTCCAGCTGGATTGTAACTAGCACTGTCGCCCTTCTGGCACCACTGACATGAGGGCTTCCTGGTCACTCCCTCGGGGCTCTGCAGCTGCTGGCACCCAGACCATCACTCATTCCAGTTCCTAGCCCCAGTAGGGGCCCTAGTTTCTGGCAGTCCCACTCCAGGAACTGGCATTTAAGTCGACTTACTCCTGTCTCTCCAGTCACTGTCAGCCAGGCACATGGGCTCTCCCACCCATGGCATGACTAGAGGCTGGCACCAGACCCCTATACACGTGCAAACACCCAAAACAGAGAGTTGTTCACTAAGAAAAAAAAGTTATGAAGGAATTTAGTAAGAAGAAAGGAATGCAGTGTACATGAGGGATAAGTACATCACCCAGCAAATTCTTCACACACAGCTGGCTCTTTCTATCCCCTTATCCATCTGTTTCTCTTGTTCCTTCCCAAATCACCTAGATCTCTCCCTTTCTTTGCCTTTAATTCTTTCCCTAATCGTCCCACAAGGAGTCCTATGTAATCCTGAAATGCTCTTTCCTTATATCCTCTAATAAATCCTATATCTGCAGGATGCAATCCCCCTCAGTCCTAAAGTTGCTGTGGTGTTGGCTCATCTTGGTAGGCCCCAGCCTGCACCCTGGGGCTGAGACTCTTCTGGGACAGCCCTGGGAAGAGCCTGGAACCGTTTTCTTTTGTTTTGAAGTTCCATCTTAGGGTTCTCATTTGCCATTGTTTCCCAGCGATTCTTTGGACTTGTGAAAATGGGCCACTGATGAGCTTTTGTGATGGGTGTGGGAGGAGCCAAGGCAGGGTGTTAGTTGGGCTACCAACAATTGAGGTGCCATTGTCACTCTGCACTCCTTTGTGTGCTTTGGAGACAAGCTTTTGTCACATAATCTCACGGCTGATTTCTTTCTCAGCCTGGTCATTGAGTTTTTAAAACCTACAAATTTTCTGGAGAGTGATACAAAGTATGGACCAGTAATTATTATTATTTCACATGAGAGCCTGCAGGATTCCCTTCCCCAGGTTTAACCAGTCAGCTACATCTCCCAGCTTCTCTTTTGACCTTTTAATTTAGAGAATCTTGGGTTTCTTCTTGAACAGTGTCATGACTGGAAGAGGAGTGCTCACCTCACCTATATGATTAGGCATGTAACTTTGAAGAGGTAGGAGTCAGGAGGCCTTTTTATAAAAGCTCACCCTGCCTGTTCCCATGCCTGTCTTTGCAGGGTTTTGCTGAGTGTTTCACCTATTGTGGGTGTCCTGGACCCTGCCTCTTGAGTGGTATCAGCACCTTTCTTCCAGGTTTCCCAGGGAACTGAGATGAGAGCTGATACTGCTTCTGTCTTCTCTCCAGAAATAGTAGCATTTGTGTTGGAGGTTGCAGTGCAGCAGGGCATGGAGTTGTGGGATGCACGGGACTTTCTGGGCAGGTGCTATAACCCTGCTGACACAGGACCCAGTACATCCCAGGACCACTGAACCTGGTACATAGCATCCAGCTGCCACAGCTGCATCCCTTCTATGCCATCAGTTTCAAACATCTTTAATGCCATGGCTTCAGTGAAACCACCACATTGTTGCAAGTATCCTGAGTAAAGTCTGGGAAATCCTTAACATCAGATCAGTTTTTTTAGGTAGAAAACAATGGCCTGGGTGTGACACTCCAAATGTATGAAAGCCTTGCCTTGGGTGTGTGTTAGACATCTCTGTGCTCAGGACAATCTGGGAATGCAAAGAAGGAAAACTGTAAGCCTTTAGGCAACTCTGGCAGTACATGTGTGTTTTCAGTCTCAATCTGCTGCTGAATGAGTTTTTTTTTTTAGATTTGAGTTCTCAATGTTAGGTACCAAAAATTTTCCAAACTCTTGTTTTGGATCTGGCCCTAAGTAGGATGACCTGAGTAATTACAGACCTGTTAGACTGACAGGGATCCCAGGCAAAAGTTAGAATTGCTGATACAGGATTTGCTTCAATAATGAATTAAAGAGAAGTAACGTAATTAATGCCAATCAACATGGGTTTGCAGCAAATACATTCTGTCACATTGGTTTGTAATTGCATCAAAAAGATATTGAGTGTGGTTACTAAAGGTAATGCATTCAGACACATGAAGCATGTGACTCGACCACACAATACTGAATCAAGGATACAGATTTATGATACAAAGACCATCCAGTCCCTGGTTAAAACATTAGCTTAAGATGTCTCAAAATGTAATTCTAAATGAGGAAATGTAGTGACACTTTTTATTAGCATCCTACTGAATACTTGTTGGTAGCTTTCAGCATAACATGTAGTCATCACAGGTACTAGCAAAAAATACAAAGATTGAAGGAATACTTAATAAAGTAGGTGATAGAGTGAGATATTGACCAAAGAGCAACTCTCTGTGTGATGCTATGTCAAGAGGACTAACAGCATCATCCCTGGAAGGATAAACAAATATTAAGCAGGGATGATGATGCTGTAATACTTCTGCTTTCATGCTTTTAGCCATCGGGCCTGGGATGCTCTCTCCAGTTCTGGTGTTAACTCAAGAATATAACAAACTAACAGTCTGTTGAACTTCCAGAGAAGGTGTGAAGTGTGCTTTGAACACAGCCTGCCGTTACCTCTTCAGAAATGCCTTAAGACTGCCTTGCCCTCTGGCTTGGCAGTACTAGAAAGTGAAGTTAGATTAAATTAGGGGCAGGGTGAGGTCCCTTCCCACCCAAAGTAATCTGTGATTCATTTTTGTAACACACAGGCTGTAGTTCAAACTAATCCATGTAGTGTGGCGAAGTGATGATATTTTATTGGGAAAGCTGGATTGGACAGTCACTAAAGTCCAGGTTGTGAACTCATGTCCCCTCAAGATGTTTGTGCTGCCCCCAGTTTCTTCTACAGCCAAAGCCTAGGTTATCTGTAGATATGCAAGGAGAGATTGTCCTATTGTGTATTTTTGCCTATAGTACTTTTTTCCTATCACACAAAAGATGGTGAGCTAGTATGGTTCACTTGTGATCTTCTACCTATATGATAACTTCACAAAACATTATTGCTGACATGCCATTAGTGTTTTAAATTAAAATTTCTGGTTCACTCTCTAAGAGTAGAAAAGGCATACTATGGTTGTTGGTGTCTTAAAAGGAGTCAGGAGCAGCAGCATAGGAAATTTATACAGAGGAGTAAATACTATAGGAGGATGCTGTTCCTTTGGGTTCTTCCTAATGCTGAATTTATATTACAGATCTGAAGGTTCATTGTAGTGAGAAAGCCAAATTTCTCATTTTCTTGGTGCAAACATCATGATTAAAAAACTATAGCAGTTTATATATACATATAATTCCTGATGTTAATGGGACGTAAAAGCTTTGTATATTGTGCTATCAAATGCAGCCAGGCAGCTTGGAAAACAAAAAACACACCCCCACAGAGTAAATATATTTCAACAATGTCTTGCTGTGAAGCTATGAAGGATTAATAGGAGATTCCAGTGTAACACAGCAAAAGAGGAAAAGTTTTACTTAGTAGCTATCTGAAGAGACTCACTAAACGCCACAAACTGATGGTGTGTCACCCAGTAAGTCTGCGACATGCTGATCTCAGTACTAAATCAAGAGAGCCGTGTCTAATGGCTGAGTCTAGCATGGCATCCCAGAAAAGCTGTTGAAATCACTGTTTCTATGGAAATTTCTACAAGGGAAATCCAGCCAGGGGGCTGAACAGTGTGAAAATCTTCATGCAGCAGAGTGGGTTTTCAGGGATGTTGCCGAGATGGGTCATTCCGACTGAGGTGCTGGTGTAAATCGTTCCATGTGGTGGTAACTTAAAAAGCTGACTCTGCGTATCAGCAGAGGAAACGACCACAAAAGATTGGTACTGGAAGATGAGACGAGGGAGGGAGGACTGAAGCACTTGGCAAGGAGAGAAAAGAGCCAGCAGCTGCCACAGCATGAGTAAAAAATTGTTTGTTTGTTTGTTTTTTCCCCATTGTTCAGCTGAATTTGTTCATGATCCCGTGGCTTTGAGGACTCCTTCAGGTGGAGTCCCGGGAGTCCCGGTATCAGCAGTGAAATCAAAGAGTGTTGCAGTGTGGCATTCCTCCGGTTCTGCCTGGGACTAAATTACGTAGGGCAAACACCGGGAGTTTGCTCATCCGGTGTCAAGGTTGTCAAGTGACTAAGAGAGATGAAGGTTTAAGTCCATCAGTGTGTTGTTTTTCAAAGGACACAGGATCCCTGCTGGGCTGTGGCTTGAAGCCATCTGCCTAATTGCGTAGGAATTTCCCCGCCGTTTGAAGGTGAAGCAGGGCTAACTGCACTCATGCAGCTTTCTGTCTTGGGCTAAAAGGAAAGACAACATCCCAACATTAACTATTAAGCCAGCTCAGATGTTGCAATCAGGAGATCAAAGGTCTACAGAAATCTGGAACATCTATTCAGGGCCTGGGCATCCATTTTAGGTGGCTGTTTACAAATGACAGCTCACGTTAAATGAGAAGGGACTCTACAGTAAGTTTATGAGACTTTCAAAGCAGATACAAATCCAACGTTACATGCGAAACAATGGTGCTTCCTTCTATTGAAAATCTTTCCTTCCTTTGTAGTGAGTCAAAAGTTTAGCAAAAGTGATGCATGCCAAATTTATTTGGAAAAGCTGGAGTAGATAAAAAAAAATAAAAATGCAACAACCTAACAAAAATCCCCACTAGTAGCTAACCATAGTGATGCATAAGGGATTGTACTGCTCCCGGTGTTAAAAAGGTGACATAATGTTAGTATTGTCTCAGGAAACTCTGGATCAGAATTCTGGCCAGCTACGTTGCAATAAAGCAAGGAACAGGATTTCAGTTGAAACTTTGAGGATTATGGTTAGGGAAAGGAGAGAAAAATAGCTTTTGGGAGTCTTAGTTCAACCCATACAAACTTTCATATTTTATATCCTACACATAGGTAACAGTGCTGATGCAAAGTATTATAGTTGAATCACACATTGCTGGAGGCTGAATCTGTGGCCCTAATGAGAGTTTCTACTTTGTCTTCCACCTGCAAGTATGCACAAAGGCAGTGTGGTGTCAGATCAGTGTGCTGAAGGAGAACAGCGCTGCTGCACGTATATATAATTTAGTGTAACAGGAACTTCTTAAAAGTAAGTTTTAGCTAGTAGTCCAAAAAGTTAAATTCATAATGTATCAGGTCAGAGGAGCATCAGGACACTGATGGTGGGTGTGTATTTTTTTAAAGCAATGCTGAATAAAAATAAAATTCCATGTGAAAAATATTTTTAAATAACATTGAATAGTTCCAAATAAAACACTTAAAAACAGATCAACTGCCTAAAGATTGTGTCCTTGCTTAATTCCATTTTAACTGTATTAAGAGACACTACACCTGTCTGAAAACAACCAAAGATGTTTCAACACATCTTTTATCACAGCAAACATGCTGGTTTGGTTTTTCCTTCAGAAATTATTGATTTTTTTTCATTCACAATTTTTAAGAAAAGCTTATCTTGCCTGTAGAGAAGTTCAGTGTGAAAAAAGAAATGATAAGGAATCTAGAAGCAACTGGAAAACACTTGCTAGAGTGTGAGCAGCTTGTACAGATTTACTGCAGGCATCCGTGTGCACTCTGCCTTTAGCAGCAGCACACACCAAGTGTGCTTTAGAAAAATCAGAATCGTTTATGTTTTTGCCAGATTCCAGACGAGATGAAGTTGCAGACTACTCCCATCTCTCATGTGGATCACTGGTGCCTGCAGCATCCCAGCTTTGGTTACAAACACCAGTCAGACCCAGGTAAGAAAAGTGCCTGAGGATGAACAACACTCCAAGGGAAGCTGTGCTGGATGCTGTGAATAGGGAGAGCCATTTTGCAAAGTGCCTCTCTCAGTGCTGAGCCACAAAAGAAAGCATGATCCTCTTTTAGCCAGCTATTTAGGCCCATGAATAATTCCATTGACTTATTAAGTTTTCACAGAAACTTTAAAAGTTTTAAGTACAGTTAATGTGTATCCACGTGGGTTAGCTGCGGCCAGGACCATTCTATTTCTAAACATCCATATTCTAAAATGTAATTTAAGGCTGCATGAGACCCCTTTCTCACAAAAATAACCCACAACAAACCAAAAACAAACAAAAAACCCCCAATCCCCTTCCAGTATCATGCTGGCATGAAAACCTAATACCCCGCAACTCGGCTGCCCATTGCTAACAGCCAGAATACTTCCTCACCTAAAATCATACTCCTTTATCTAAAATTGCAATAATTAGTTGCTGTGCCCGTGCTGGAAATGGAGACCCCAGGGAAATTTAGAACAGGAACCGTCTATGCTCATTTCCCAAGGTATCCATTTGGCTAATTTGGGGAGGACAGATGATCGGCGGTTACTAGAGAAGTTGTAAGAGCCCAGCTAAGGAGCGGAGATGCCGGGGGCTGAGGGAGTTGCAGAGGGACGTGCCGGGATGCCCGGAGGCTGAGGAGCGGCACCAGGCAACCGAAACGGAGGGAGGGGAGGGCGGGAAGCGAAG
>VRYO01001681.1:20285088-20340632 GCA_009812075.1 Sialia sialis | reverse complement strand
AAGTGGCATTTATTTCCCACTGTCACCTATGTATCCCACAAAAAAGACCTCAGCCTCTTCCTTCTTCCTATTCAGATTTAGGATTCACAAGCAGTAAATTCGGCTTTTAGTCATAACACCTCTCTCCCACCACCCACCCACCCCTTTCCTTGCATTTTCACTCTGAGTCATCTTCAACACCGGTGCCTGCCTACTGCTCCCTTCCAGGGCTTCACGGCCTCATCTGGGGCTTCAGCAGCTTCCAGCTCATCCTCCCTCCCTTCTCTCCCTTCTTCCTTCCCTGCCATTTGGCTGCTTCCAAATGTATCCCACTTCAGTGAGTTGGTCTGGAGTGCCAGCGCACCCATAGCTACCCCTCCTTTCCTGCTAGCCATAGTAGTGCTGATAAATAGCATCCAAGGACCGGCAAAGGATTTAAGCTACAGAGTGTAGCTAAACATGACTTTACATTCCTCCCTCTCTTTAAAGAGCTTCTTTATCTGGACATGTCAGGCTAATCTGGACTTTTTTATCAAGCTAAAAGACCGGGCTGTTGACACTTTTCTCCTTCCACTGAGGGCAGTTCATGATTCCTGGCAGCGAGCACTGTTTGGAGCATGCAGGGTCAATGCAGAGAGAGAGAGGTACCGCTGCAGTGGGAAGACCTTCCAGTTTCCTCTAGCCCTGTGCTTTTGAGACAGGACTGCGTGCTGCTGGTGCTGTGGAGAGCTGGCAGGCACAGGCTTCCGGCAGGCAACAGGTTGTCCATAGCTGTGTGCTGAGGGATGGAGGCAGGCAGTGCTCACCTGCTCTCCTCCAGCCTCCAGCCGCTGCTGCCCAGCCATAAATCAGGTGCTGGTGTCCTTTTGCACAGCCGAGAGCAAGCAAATATGCAAAGGTTTGTGAGTGTGTGTGTGTATGTACAGAAAGGAGGAGGGGGCTAGCAAACATGGATTCAAGATTTTCCTCTCCCCAGTGGCTGTGCAAAGGAATGAAAGGTCTGCATCGAGGTAAGGAGCCCTAATCCAGCCAGAGTGGTACACTCCACTCTGGGGAAGAGAAGTGGGGGTGGGGAGGTGGAGGGGCCAGGGGACAGAGTGCAAGGTGGGGAAGAGACAGGGAAACAAAAGGGAGCACGAAAGAGAAGGCGCTCGTTCCCTTCCCTCCCCTCCTCCCTCCTCGAGGTGGGCTGAGAAATTTCTAATCAGCACTTTCAATCCCTTTCCTCCCAGCAGTAATTCCTCTCTGTCCTTTGTTTGTCTTTAATTTTTGGCTCTTGCATTTATCTTTTGTTTGGTTTTGCACATTGTGAGTTCCTAAGGCAGTTTCAGAAAATCCTGTGTGAGGTACAATGGATTTGGTTTGGCTTCTCCCCCTCCTGCCCTGCTCTCCCACATGCCTAAAGCGAGTGTTTTAATAACAACAGCAAATGGATGAAGAGCAGGTCGTTCTTTATTCCTTCCTGTGAGGTCACACGGGTTAAGATATGTGTGGGACTGTGCTCTCATTCTATAAAAAGAAGATAAAATTTGCCAAGTACCCTTAGTCCCTGTGTAAATCCTGTTCTTGTAAATTACCAAGTGCAGTTTGATTCTGGAATGAATCTTCCCCTTGTGTTTACCATTTTCTTATTAATGCTGTAATTTCTAATGCATTTAAAACAAGAGCACAGTGCTGCACTAGAGGCTGAACTCCAGTTTTATGTACAGAACAAGCAGATCAAATTTTTTCTGCCTAACAACTTGGACTAAGCTTGGAAAATTAAAATTAGAAGACTGCCCACATTAAATGGAGTCTCTTCTTCCTGATAAGTACCTTTCCACCAATAATTTAGCACTCAGCCCCTGTATACTGTTGCTGTACCTGTTCTTTCCCAGCCACAGTTCAGGAGGGCAGGCAGAGGGGCCATGCTGGAGCACAGTTATGCTTTACTGTTTCTGGCTAGCTGACCACACTTTTTGGGAAGGCAGGGAAATGGTTGGACTGTTTTACCTGTCTTGATTTTTAAAGTGTTCATCTGACTTCCCCTGCTTGGCTTCACAGAGCATAAGTGTAGATGTATTTGAAAAGAAACCTGTGTTTTTCTTACTTTGTATTCCTGTCAGGTCACCTTGAGTGAAACTGGCAGCAGTAGAAATCCCAATGCCATCCCAAGGACAGGTATTATGGCTTGGTGTTACAAGGCTTGGAGAGACTCTTGCATTTCTTTTGCTTTGTTCTCAGGCTTTTGATGAGTGATATTTCTGGGAATGATTTCTGGGATGCCAAACCAAGTCTAAATCAGGAGGCATCTGACAACTGTAACTGCTTTCAGACAGTGAGTGGTAAGGCAGAGAGTGAGTTTGATCTTGTGGCCAGAGCTGAGATAATTCACCTGAGAGATCCAGAGTGACTTTTGTGAATGTGTGTAAGGGGCTGTGGTAAGGGGGTGTAATGAACACAGCGTAGCTGGTGAAAAGAATGAAGTGAGGAGCAGGGAGTGCCTGGAGAAAGCACCACAGAGAATGTGGAAAAGCAAGGACTAGTCCGATGTCTACTGCAGTCATTTTGCACAGCCTGGGCTGTTCTGTATGGAGTGTTTTTGTGTTGCGATTCTGTGCTGTGAGTGCTGGATGTGCAAGGCCATGCTTTTCTGTAACTACTTTGGGCTTTCCCCTTTCTAGGTTAAGGAGATGTAGAGTTGAAATTCTTGGTTTTGCTGTGGAAAAACAGAACCATGCTTTCACCTCAGCTGCAGGTGACTTGTTCAGGCATTGGTTTCTTGCTTCCAAAAAAAGTTGACAATTATTGGTCACATTTCTAAGAACACAAGTCTGATAGGAACCAGACCAAGACATCCAGTCAATTTCCTATAAGCACTTGACACAATCTGATGGTAATGGCTTTTGCTACTAAATTGCATGGATTGGCTTTAGTCCAACATGAGTAGGCAAGAACTCAGTGATCGCACTGGCTCTTCACTCATCAGTTTACACATCTCTTTATCATCTCTGACTTTCTGGTCTCAAAGCCCAGATCTTGCCCTTCCTGATTTGAGCTTGATCCACATTTGAAAGTGTGCCAGTATTCAGCAGTGGGGGAGAGAACATTTTCAAATTATCCAAGGTGTCAAAACCAATGACACTTTTGCCCAACAGTTTGTTTTATTTGGGAAGTGGTACAAACTACCCCAAGGGCACTATCTCTTACCAGTGAGCACATGCTTTTCTGCCAAAGCCTTGAGGTAAATTCTAGGAGTAGCTTTCTTGAGGTGCCTGGTTGAGGACCCAGTGATTTCCATTCTCCTATGTGCACAAGTGCCACTCCTGTCAAGAAATGTATGTGAAAATGGGGGATGCAATTTTTGTGTTTTCACAGAATCATCTGTACTACCTCAGGCAAGCAGTAGCATGAGCCAGATAATTGCAAAGAGAGAGAGATGAGATGTATGTACAGATAGGGAGACCAGTGTGACCTGAAACATAAATTGGGCTGCCTCCTCTTAGACTCAAGCCTTGCGGGTTCCAGAAGGATGCAGCCTGAGACATGTTCCACTGAACTACAGTATTTGGCTTTACCATTACTTTCCAGAATTTGGTGCTTCAGATCAATTTTATTTTTGCTGCATGATATTTAAGGTTCCCTCCAATCCAAACCATGCTGTGATTCCATTCCTAGAGGCTGTGTAGTGAAGTTAAATCTTCCTGGGATTCATTTCAACTAGGGGAGGCATAGGCTTCTCTGCAGGTCAATGGCAAAGCAAGAGACTCAGTTATCACCTCTCAATTGCCTTCTCTCTTGCTCAGGGAAGGGCTTAGGAAGATCTGGCTCAGAAAGCTCAAACCCGCCCTTACAAATAACCCCTCTGTAATCGCTTCCTGGAATTTTCTTTAATCACCAGTGAAATGTATTAGTGATAGCTTGTGTGTAGTGTTGATTGCATAGTTTGAATGCGTAATCTGAGGATAGTTCAGGAAAGGAATCAGAGCAAGGAGACAAATGCACATTGCCTATTGAAACAGACAGACCCCATACAATTATATTTCAGAATATTTCAGAAGTGTGATTATTTTTAAGCTCTTTCTCTGGAAGTGTGTGTATATATAATTGTACAGACACACAAACCCATGGATTCTTTTTATTTTCTAAGAGAAAGGATAACTGTATTTATAAGATGCAATTGATTAACATTTTCAGACCTTTTTCTTTGAGTTTAGGAGAGCGAGAATGGAGGAAACCAAAATAATCACATAGTCATGAGACTCCCAGGAGCTAGATTTTTTTCTTGTGAAGCTTAAGAAATTAACAATGAACGGGTTCCTTCTCTAGGGCGCAGGAATTGCATTTCCATGATGACTTTGAAGTGAGGGCTAATTTTGCTCTGTCTGCATCAGTCAAAACATAGCACAACACAATTCAGTTTCTTTTTAGTCCTGTTTGTATTAAACTAGACAAATAGCTTCACAGTGCTGCCACTAAGCTTCTCATAATTTTTCACATATTTCACTCTTATGTTTTTTTCTCTGCTGTATTAACAACTCAGAGTTCTGTCCTGTTGCACATCTGAGGCTTTTCTTGTCTTGGCTACACTACATTTTGAGGTCAGCAGTTTCTTCTTCAAGGTGAGGAAGTTCTGTAATTTTCATGCCTGGACATAACTGATCAGTGTAAAGCCACCATCTTGTCTTCAGGCAGTCAAACATCCTGGTGGCCTTTTTGGTGGACACTGCTACAGCAGTGACATACTACATGAATCAATTCCAGTAATTCTTTTTTAGCAGAGGAAATAACAGGTGTATAATTTCCCAATTCAGCCATATATAATTATATATAATTTGACTTAAATAGATCTAAAGTTTCCTCTGCTCCCAGTCTGAGGCACTGTGTTGCTCTTAAATGCTATTCCTGGAAAGAATCCGAAAATAATAAGTTAATAAAGAGCTTGGGATAGGATACAGAAGATGCCAGCTGATTTTCTGCACATCTCCAAAATTCTTTTTTGGTAGAAAAAGAATTCCTGTATTTTCCCAAAAGCTTTTCTTTCCTTGATGTGGACATTCACATGGGGGTAGGGTGGGGAAAGTTAGTCAGATGAGAATTTGCTAAAGCTCAGCTAATCATTTATTAAAGCAGTCCCTGGCTTGCCAAACTCATTAATCTCATTAACAGGGAAGAAGGGCTATGGTGCATGGTTAGCTGAGAGCACTGTGTTTGCTAAGCAGCACACTTGGTTCACAAGGGAAAGATTTAAATATTCAGTGTGTCACTGTTTTATCCCTGAAGCTGAGGTAACGTGATGAGTCACTTGATCAGCTCATGCCAAATGCTGGCTTTGGCCTCAGACTGTGAGGGGTCAGCCATGGAGCTGCCAGTCACAGGTTTGACATGGACCCCTTGGTTTTTCAAGGTGTTCTTCATGATTCTTGCATTTAGATGCAGCCCAGGAGGTGTGAATCTCTGGAGAGGAGAGGATTAGATGTCACCACTTGGTTCACCTTGAGAAGCAAGTAGTGGCGTTCCCTTGGTGCCATGTGGCCCCTATGCTTGGTCCCTGGGTAAAGAAACCTGGCAGAAATGTCACAGCTTCCATTTCTTGAATAATCTCTTTGCCTGTGTCTCAGGAAAGTGTGGGAGCTGCCTCATTCCCCTGCCTGTCCTGTGGGAGACCTCAGCTGTGCTTGGTGGCAGTCTGGAGAGCAGCCACACTTCAGCATTTGGATTTTGGTCCAGGCACCTCTGGCAAAACTGAGAACCTCCTGTGCAGCTTCCACATGGCACAAGCACAATGTGCATGGTGTCCTGCATTCATTATAAGCATAATACAGCATTTTTGTGCAAATGCCACAGCATCCTTGTGCTCCTCAAACCTTCACATAGTAGTCCCTAAGGTCAAATTCTGCCTAGATGAGTAACTCTGTTAGTACCAGTGACCACCTTGCCTCTCTGAAATAATCTTTCTCCTAGGTTCTGTCCATACGGTGTTTTCATTTCCATCTACGACTTACAGACTTCATTGTGTTTTATGGTTCAGACAGTGATAACTTGTTGCATTTAATATTCATTGTTTTTCCAGCCTCTTCACTTTCCTTTGGTTCAGAATCCTGATCATGCAATCTCTGCTCACTTTTGCTTTTCAGGTCTGCAGCTGTCTCCAGCTTGACCTTGTCTCTTCATGCCTGCTGTTGTTACACAGTTGATGAATTTACTGCTCTCTGTCTGCTTCAAGCTCCAGTGCTTTCTTTAGTCTATGCCTTTCCCCCCCCCATTCTAAAGATATCTCCTGTCATTTCACTTTCTTTTGCCAATTTCCATCTCCTTTTCATCTCTGCTTTCTAGAGTGGGTGGGTTATTTTTGCTGACTCCATTTCCTCTCTTCTCTCCATCATTTCTGAATCTCCTGCAACCTGACTGCAGCCCTCTGTACTTATTTTTACCTGGGCTGAGACACCTTCTCCTGCTTCTTCCAACTGAATGCAAGCTTCCTGATTGTCATCCTGCTTATCCTTCTGCTCCTTATATTTGCTCTGATACTTTATCTTTACTCTTTTTTCTTCTCTGTTGCATTTTTTCCTTCTCTTCTACTGCTTCTTGATATCAGGAAGTCTTTCTTTGTCCTCAGTCTTCTCACTCCTCACTTAGCTTCTCCAAGTCCACCCATCCCTTCTCCAGATGTTATGTAGACTTTCTCTGCTGCTTTGTTGTCTTGAATGTTTCTTTATATTTCCTTTTTTTTCTGTTTCCCTGTGTATTCCCTCTTTTCCACTTGCTCTGGGTGAGGTGTGTAACACCAACATTTTCCACACTGAACCCAATTCTCTTTTTCCAGTGCTGTGTGAGTGCTCTCAGACATTGCTACCGGCAGCAGAAGGAGGGAAGCAACAAAGGGCACACAGGGGAATTTTGGCTATATCCCTGTGCTTGGATGGAGTGACTCACTCTCCTCAGGGGTGACATTGCTTACTGACTCTCCCTCAGCTACAGGGTGTAGTAGCAGTCCTCTGTATGTTCTCTGGAGCCTTAATGCATCAGGTCCTGGCTGCAGCTCTCCTGTCAGCTGCTAGATAAACATTACATGTTGAGAGCCCTCCCCTCCCTGGGAATGTGATAAACTTGTGGGTTTGGGCCCTTTTTCTTCACACCTCCCACATGGAGCAATCTCTCTCAGTGCTACTTGCCAGCCCTGGGAAGAGCTCTGTGATTTGGATGCACTGCTTTGTGCATGTCTGGAGTTTGGCAGAGCAGGCAGCACCAACTGGGCACCAGTGCAGAATGTGCTGGTCCAGGCACTGTGTGTTGCCTGACTTGTAAAGAGGAGCTGTGATGCCACTGAAATGGGGAGTGGGGTTGTCATGAGCTGAGGATCAGGCCCTTTGGCTGACCTGCTGTACAAGTGGAACATGGCCACCCCCAAAATACCTTTCCTTATGTTTGATCCTGCCACAGAAGCTGTGAATCATCACACCATTGTGTTAGGGCTTCTACAGCATAAGCATGCTACATTTGAGCCTTCAGCCCCATCATGCTGTGTTTTTCTTTGTGTCTGTAAGCTATGAGAAAGCAAACTTATTTCTGCTGCCAACATCCGTGCTTGCATACATTGAGGAGTGTTGTGTCCTAGCACCTGAAACAGATGGACAGTTTTATGTATGTGGGGAGAACGATGCTGTGATAAAATGCAACAGCTCCCTCTTCAAGCAGTGCCAAGGCATATGATACTCATGTTTTTGTCTTCTAGCTGAGGTGGAAGGGTTGCAGGTCACTGTGCCTGAGAAGAAGAAGGTGGCCATGCTATTTCAGCCTGCTCTGCTTCGCTGCCATTTCTCCACTTCTTCTACCCAGCCAGCTGTGGTACAGTGGAGGTACAAATCCTACTGCCAGGACCGCATGGGAGAAGCTCTGGGTATGGTGACTTCTGGTTTGCAAACAATGAGCAAGAGGAACCTGGACTGGGATCCCTACTTGGACTGTGTGGACAGCAGGAGGACAGTCCGAGTCGTGGCCTCCAAACAGGGATCTGCCATCACCATAGGAGACTTCTATAAGGAAAGAGACGTCAGCATTGTCCATGGTAACTCTCCTACCCCAGGGATGCTTGATGGGGGCTGGAATGGACCCTTAGCAATTTGGGATACTGGAGTCTGGCAGTAATTGTTCAGTTGATTCCTTCAGAAAAGGCTGTGGGAAGAGAGCTGTTGTATGTCAGACATTTAGGATTCAGCCAGCCAATCCTAGACCCTGAAGTAATTTCCTTTGGAACTGCCCTTCAATTGACTCCATGTAGGTCTTCAGATACAGTGTCCTTTTTTCCCTTCCATGAAGTGAAAGCTTTTTATTCCTGATTTCTGCATATTGCTGTGTGTACAGATTTTCCTTAGCAAAGGGGTGGCAGCAAGAGAGATACAAATACAGTATCTGCAGGATAGATTTTTCTTCCTTGCAAATGCCACTGATGTTTTCGTAGTTCTGAAACACCAAGATTATCCTGCACCTCATGTTTGCTCAGCCACAGACTTCACCAGCTTACCCTGTCATGAACTTAAACCCACACAGCCTTGGGCAGAGTGAAAGGAAGAGATTTCCTTGGGGTGAAGTCAGGTTAGGTGGAAATGGGGGATGGCAGGGTCTTGAAACATTTTTATCTGGAAGGCTGTGTGAGAGACCTTGTCTCTCCAAAGTACAAGATGCTGATTGACTGGGGAGACCACCTAGCCAAGAGTGGAGAATCCTTGGTGTGGAGAGCATGTGATCAGCCTCACAAGAAGAGTGTTTTCCTTTGTGTAACCTCTTCACAAAGGACTGAGGTGCTGTAGGGGAGATACTAAACCCTTCTTTCATGACATGAATGGTGTTGGGACCCCAGCCTTAAGTGACAGCAACGACAAAGAGTGGCATCAGTGACTCCTGCTCTTGGCTCTTGCAGGGTGAACTGCCTCTGCAGCATTATCTGTCTTCCCAGCTACAGCCAGAAGTCCTGACCTGTTGTTTTTTCCTGTATACTGTGGGATTCTGGATAAGGTTAACCTTTCTTATTAGTAAGGAAATGAAATGGATTTGGGACACAGAGAGGGACCCAGTGCATTCAACACTCCATTCTTCGTGTAGGTGTTGGAAGGAATACCTGACTTTTCTTTTTTGCCTTCCAGATGCAGACCTGCAAATTGGGAAGTTGATGTGGGGAGACAGTGGCCTCTATTACTGCCTTATTATCACACCAGATGATGTGGAGGGCAAGAATGAGGAATCAGTGGAGCTGCTTGTGCTTGGTGAGGCCTCTTGTCAGGCTGCGTTTTCGGCAGATACCTGATGCATCTTTCCTCCTTGCTCTCTCGCTGTCTCTCCATCCCCATGCATGGTATTACTATGGGTGTAAGAGCTATGTAAAACAGTCCCTGCAGCACTGTCACCATTGCCTTGCACCTTGTGCAGTCATTCACACCTAGGCAAAGTGGGTGGCAAATGCTACCAAACCAGAATAGTAATGTTTACACCCACACTGCTCACACGCTACACAGGCGTAAATGACTGCAGAAACTGTGGGGCTATGGAAAGGCAGAACTCTTGTTTTTAAGGGATAAAACAAAAAATTGCAGCAAAATGAACATTTGAGACAGAGCCTTTTAACAGCAGACACCCAGAAGGCATCAGATCCTGTGATTTTTGCAGTCCTCATCCCACTCTTCTGACCTGTGAGGATGTCAAGAAGCATTGTGTTGAATGTGTCAGTTTGGGAGATTTTTTTGTGTGCCTAATAACACTTGTCCAGTTAGAGGTGCAGTTTCACAGTCACCCTGATCACCTCTCTGTGGTGTGTTTGCTTGGCTCTGTCTGTGTTAAGCTCCCTTGAGCAGTGTGCTGAGCAGGATCAGTTTCTTCCTTATTTCAGTCGTGGCTTCCCCGATGCAGCTCACTGTAAAGTTCAGAAAAGCCACCATTCCAGCTAGAGGAGAAAAGCAGAATGGAATGGGCCTTTCAGGGACTTTTGTTGACAGGTCTGGAGCCAGCTCTAGTACTTCAACCCTAGATATCCCAGGAGAGCAAGCTGAATTTTTCCCAACTTCCCTTAAGACCTCACTGTGGCTCGTGTGAGTACAGATCTATGCATCCTGTGATGGAAATATTAAAAAGTTTGGGTTGATAGTGTGTAGGTGATCTGTGGAGGTGTACAATAGAACATGTCTGTCAAGTGTTCCCTTGATCTGCCAAAGGTCAGAGTTTAATTGGTATTTATATTTGGAGCTGCAGTTATCATCACCAAGTTAAACAGACTGAATGGTTGAGTGGCTGTCACAGTGCCATTGCCTCTCCTCACCCCTTTAATGTCAACCAAACAATGGACACTTTGAGTAGAAGGTCAGTCTGGTCACTCCAGAAAACACTGTCACACGCCTGTGTAAATCCAGTGTGACTGTATCATCTGCCACTTAGTAACAGGCCCAGGACTGACCTATGTGGGTTCAGGTGAGGTTATTTCTGCCAGGTGGCAATGGTAGCTGTTAAAATCCTCTCCTGAGGTCCTGTGTCTGTGTAGTGATGAGCTGCTGAATTTTTGTCCCTTCTTCACCTTCCTGTCTAGGATTTGGTGTCTTCCTCTTGTGTATCTACAACTGTGCTCAGACACCAGTGATGAGATAGTGCCATGGTAACAGGAAGAATTGGTTTTTCAGTGTGTACAGAAGATTGTGGGGAGGAAACACAGAAATCCCTTCCTCTGGAGCTGGCTTGATGTGTCTGCCCCCAGTTCATTGTGGTTATGTTGGGGGACACATGTAGCTGAGGCTGCATCACCCTTGGCCACATCTGCTTTTCTGTCTGGCCTCTGGGCCTGACCTTGCACTTTATGCAGCTCTCTGCCAAGTTTGGCAGCAGCATGAAAGCAGACTTGTCGTGGGCTTGCTTCTGCCTCATGCTGTTAGGCAGCTTCTGTATATTGCTTTTCCTGGATAGAGGCAACATTCCAGCTTTTGGTGCAACTCCAGGGTTACCCACCTGTTTTCCTCCTTCCCTCTCTTCCCTTTCCCACCTTATTCTTTTCCTTCTGCCTTTGCTGCTTCTTATTCTTTGTTTTCCTTTATCTCTCCCTACTGTTGGCTAAAGGATGAAGCAGCCAGTGATGAAAATACCACTTCTTAATATTCTGCATATTCTGGGATACTTTTTGTTCCATCCCATTGCTCAGAGGGAGACACTGAATACAGATGCAGGTTGTAGCAGTTCTACAGTCCAGGGGGACATGTGGTAAAAGGATTTTGTTTACTGTTCTGCTGCTCTTTGGGTGGAACCCAGATTCCCTGGTGGAGAGGCTGGAGCAGCAGAGGGATAAATTTTACTATGTAAAATTTACATTGCTTATTTTGGGGTTGCTGCATCATTTCAGCATAAATTAGAATTTTGAACAGAGCAGAGGTTCTACCCACTCATGTTATCCTTGGGGTGACAGAAAAATCAGAATGGAAAAGGAAATAGAAAAATATCCCTTCTAGTGGTTTCATATTAATGCTAGGATGAAAGGGCAGTTTAATATCACTTTGAAACCATGAAAGGACTGTGAGGCAAAAATGGTAGATATCATACTTACAGCATCAATAAATTAATGGAAGTCTGTTTAGCTAAAAGTGGAGGGTGCTGCTTTTATTCAGTGAATCATACCATGAAAAATTGATCAAAAGGCACTTTATCACAATTTAGAGCAAAATCCAAAACCCGGTCAAATTACAGTATTTCTTTGTTTTTCTTAGGAAAGAGATCACAGAGACCTTCAGTGACCTCTTAAGCGGCCAGAGAGCCTGGGTTATGATGGGATTGCATGTTGGGTTTTGTTACCTGCATGTGTCATGCTGTAGCATCAGAGAATCCCATGTGCTGCCCTCATGTCATGCTCATTTCAGAAAAGCATACAAGCATTTATTTATATCAATGTGTGCTCAGCAAAGCTGATAGGATTTGTAAAGCATACCTGATATTAGGCATGTGCTTATTATGTACTTGGCTGAAAAGCCCATTCAGTACCTTTTGCTTAGTCAGGGACTTTAACCCTCTCTAAGGGAATCAGTGCAGGTGAGGGAACAGGGGTAGCAATCTCTGCCTCAGAAACACTGGTAGAGAACCTCCTGTAGAGTAAGGAGAGAATTTAAATTTTAAAAATACTATTACACAATTATTATATTTTAAAAAATACTCTTTAGTCCTTATTACTCTCTACAGCTATCTGAAAAAGGTTGTAGCAGGGTAGGGGCTCATCCTCAAGGTGTGCTGGAGGGGCTTCAGGTTGGACATCAGAAGGAATTTCCTCCCAGAAGGATTGGTTAAACATTGGAATGGGCTGCCCAGGGAGGTGTTGAAGTCACTGTCTCTGAGGTGTTTAGGGAAAGACTGGATGTGGCACTCAGTTCCATGATCTAGTGGTCTTTGGTCACAGGCTGGACTCAATAATTTCAGAGATCTTTTCCAACCTAAACAATTCTGTGATATATGTGCATTTTGATGGCATTTGGAATCTCCAAACAGGATGTAGAGTGCAGGAGACTATATGAAATCTGCTTCTGCTGCAGACTAGTCCAGAGCTTAGCAATTCCACACCAGGAATCAAGTGACACTCCCTGCACTCGTGTTTTATTAGAAAAGGAGAACCTTTGCTGAGATTACAGCTGGGCTAATGAATCAATTTGCAAGTTTATACATTTTATTTTTTTGAACTTTTTAATGTGATTGAATCTAAAAGGCTGAATCCTAAATTGAAGGAAGTCTACATTTCTGTTATAGGAGCTGGCAGCTAATGTCCTGCTTCTTGAAACACAGACAGTGCTATTAATCATATTGTTATTTGTAGCCCCTGTGTATTGCTTTTTTATATGAGAATGTCAATGGGCTTCAGTAAAGTAATTCATTGCAGCCTTTCTGAAGGGAACTGCACGTGTACCAGTGCAGGGATGTAGCGTGCCTGGAGTAACCTTCAAACCACAAGTACAGTGCAGTGTTGGTGTCATCCTGGCTTTGTGTCACCAGCTCCCATCAGGAAGCAGCCCAGCTTCATTGCATGGCATTGCATACACCCAGTAAGCCTTCCCAAAAGCCAGAATTTACTAACCAGCTGCAGGGAGCTATGTAAGCTGCTACACTGCTCCCTGCCCAAGCTGGAACAGCTACAGAGCTGTGCCTGTACATACAGCTCAGCACAGCTGGGTACCCTGGAATGCATAGGTCTATGCAAGTTCTGTGATATTTGCACTCTGAGATTTTATATAGCTTAGACATGCTTCACCAAACAGTGGCTCCATTCCCCAGGACCTGTCAAGTTTCTGGAAGAGGCCAGAAAGTGCTCCACAGCTGTTGGTTTGACACTTTGGTTAGAAATTCATGCACTAGACAGATATTGCCATGTCTCTTTTCCATAGAATTCAGCAGCTAATAAACTGTGTATCAGTGAAATATTAGTTTATAGTTAATCACAGAATCATAGAATCATTAAGGTTGGAGAAGTCCTCCAAGATCACTGAGTTGAACCTTTAATTGAAGACCATCATCTCAACTAAACCATAGCACTAAGTGCCATGTCCAGTGTTTCGTGAACACTTCCAGGGATGATGACTCCACCACTTCCCTGGGAAGCCCATTCCAGTGTTTAACCAATTTTCAGTGACAGCATTCCTCCTGATGTCCAACCTGAAACTGCCCTGGCACAGCTTGAGGCCATTTCCTCTTATCCTGTCACTTCTTCCCTGGGAGAAGAGGCAGACCCATCTTTCCACACCATCCTTTCAGGCAGTTGTGGAGGGTGGTAAGGTGCCCCCTAAGCCTCCTTTTCTCCCATCGTTATGCTTTAAATAACAACAATTAGCACTTGAGGTTTATGTTAATTTCTGGAGACAGCTGGCAACTAACATTGGTAAACTGACATCTTCTGCAGTTTGTATTACCGGTCAGTATCCATATACGCTATACCCGAAATTTAAAAAATCTCACACCCATAGTGAGTGAAGTAAAGGATGTAAAATAAAAAATGTAGATACATATACACACAGCATATTGTACAGTAATTAATGTACTAATAGAGACATGTGTTGGCTTTCAGTGAGGATAAATCTCCACTGGGACACGTGTGTATGGTGTGCAATGCTAATGAGGCAGTTCTTACTCAGCAAAGTGACTCAATAGCTGGTATAAATATAGCCAGGTTTGGAGTCTCTTCTATGCCAGGAGAGACTGTATAATAAAATTTGACATGATTTCGGAGATTGAAAAGTTCTTGGCAGAATTTTCCCTTACATGATGTTGGTTTTAGGATTTTGCTCTGATTTGCTGAAAAGGTGCCAGTAGCATCTGAGCCAGTGCTCGGTCACAGGAGTTGGCAGAGTTGTGCTGGTGGCCTTATGTTGGGGATGTGTTGGCCCAGCTGGGAAAATGTCTGTGAACAGCTCCAGGGAGAGGGCTCACCGACCTTGAGCTGTGACCAAAGGTGGGTGGTGCCAGCAGGCAAAGGAAGTGATTAGCACAGGAGCCTTCCTCTTAAAAATCCTGGAAAATTGTTGATGCACTGCCCCAGACCACTGTGCTGCTGCCTTTGTAACCCCAGTCCCCCACATCCTAGCCCAGCCTACTCCTGGTTATTTATTTCACACCGATTAGAAGTGCTACTTGTTGCCAAGGCTTTTTTACCCCTGTTTTCCTCCTTATTTGCCAGCGACAGACACACGCTGCTCACAAAGGAGAGTGGTGTGATTAAAAGACGCGGTTACTACGGTAGCCAAGGCAACAGCCTCCTTGGAGGTCTTTGTTGCCTGCTAAAACTTTGATCTCCAAAAGGGGCTGCTGCTGTTTCTCTGTCCAATTGAAGAGAAGGATGGGAAGAAAGGATAAAGTTTACTCCAAGCAGAGGAAGCACAGAGAAACTCATTGCAGAGCCTGTGCTCCCCCAATAAATCTCACAGCAGATGCCTTGGAAAAGTATCTGATTTACAAGGGCTGCACTTCCTCTCGTGTGCTTTCCAGCCTCTCCTCAGGGCAGCGTCCCTTGCCAGGGGCCTCTTGCTGTGGCATGGCTTGGCAGAGTTTTCCACCACTGAGAAGGAAATAATTCCCTCTGTAGTTGCTGTGTCCTGTGATCCCACTGCAGCATGTTGGACTGTACAAGCCTTCAAACAGGAAAACAGTTCAGCAGCTCATGCCATAGATACCAAATATTTATCACATTTGTGCGATTGTCAGGATTTACCACGTTCCCATATTTACCCAATTGCCATGTTTCTGACTGCACCTGTGACTACTTTATTCATGCCATCATTTCTTTTCAGCTGCACCACTTACCCTGATTATTTTTGTGTCTCTTCTCTGCAGACTCTCTGCTAATTGTGTGCTTGACTCCAGGTCTTCCCTGCTCTGCTGCTATTTGCTCACTGCTCTGTCGCCTGCCTGCCTCCTGTGTATTAACTCCTGTCCTCGCTCGCCTCTGCTGTGTGTCTGCACCTCTTGGAGCTGCTCTGCATCCCCTCAGCTTTTCCTCTCCCATTGCTCCTCCTGTGCTCTGCCAGTGCAGATGGGGGGCTTGTGAGCTCCGTTGCATTTCAAGGCTGGCTGGGGCCTGGGGCATGTGAGGTGCCTGGTGAGAGGCCACTGTGGGCAGGTAAAACCCTTCAGCAGTGTGGTGGGAATAGAGATGGCACATGTCCCAGATCCTTGCAGATTGAGGACAAGCTCCTAGCTCTGACACAGTCACCCGGGACAACCCTGGAAAATGGGGCCGTTGTCTATTCCCTCTATCCCTTCAGTGGTGAGAGCTTGCACAGAGGACACAAAACTCTTGAGGGTGGGGGCACGGATCTGTAACTCAGCAGTGGTGCCCAGATATTACTTGGAGTGCCTGCAGTCCTTTCTCAGGTGGGCAGAGCTGCTGTGGCCAGATGGAGTCTTGGCAGGAAGTTTTACTGGATTGCTTCTTCTCCACTACTTGCTATCTAGCTCCAGCATCCACTTTAAAATTTCCTTGAAAAAAAAAAAAAGCCAGAAAAACGAGAGAGAAGGAGGTGAGCTTAAAGCTCATGGAAGGAGCACCCTAGGCATGGGGAGATGGATGGGTGCTGGCCAAGGATGCTCTGCCTGCCTCCTGCCTGCTCTTACAGTTATGGCTCCAAAAGGATGCTGTGCCCTCTGTGCTTTGGGCAATGTGTGCCCCACCTGGGTGCTGCCCTGGGATCTCTGTGGCCATCACCTGGCTCTGTGGGCCAGGCTTGCAGACGGCAGGAGGTGAGAGCCAGTGGCAGTGCTGCCTCCCTGAGCTGCTGTGTCCCTGTGTCTCTGTGTTTGCTGCCTGGCAGGACTGGGGTTTTTGCTCCACTTGTTGCTGGCAGCAGCAGCAGCAGAGGGAGGAAAGTCGCCTTCTATGTATGAGTGGTGGGAGCCTCTGGTTGCTGAGGCAACCACAGGCAGCCTCAGCCTGTTGGCTTCCCTGCAGGAATGGTGTGGAAAGGGTTAATCAGGGGATTTATCCAGCCCAGGGTGGGGAGGGGGCTGAGCTGTGGAAAGCTGCTTTGGGCACGGCAGTCCAGGGATGGGCATTGTGCTTGCTGGCTGTCAGCTGGGCTGGGCAAGGCAGGCAGAGTTCAGGAGGAGCTGTGGTGGAGTTTACTGCTGCCTCAGGTTCTCCCAGGCTTTGTGCATCCCTGCTGGGGGCTCTGGGGCCTCCAGGGCTGTGTGAGTCCTATTGGCAGGGCAGGGATGCAAATTCCCCAGGGAGGTACTCTGACAAAGCCAAGTGAGGCTGCACAGGCGGGGAAGTGCTGGCTGCTGGTGGATAGCTCAGAGGAGCTGCTTTGGTTGTGTTTGTTTTTACCAAGTTCTCAGGCACGGTTATATTAAGGGATGCTTTTTCCCTGTTGGACATGTGATTCCTCTTGGAGATGGAAGGTGCCCAGCACTAGCAGGGTTCAAGGTTCTCCAGGTAGGTTCAAAATAAAGCAGGCACTTACTTGTCAATGCCGATTTGAGAAAGAGTTTCTACTGTTTAAAGCTGTCATTTCCTTGCCTTTTTTACCACAAATAGAAGCCCTGAATTAGCTCTCTACCTCCAGCAATTTGTCCAGTGGCATCTGCTCTCAGACTAGGGCTGCATGTGAGCTTGTACAGAGGTAATAACACATGGGAGGTGAGCTACATGCTCTTGTCTGCCCATACTCTGTATGCATATGGTTCATGTGGGTGCTGTTCACATATGCACACAGAGCCCTGCAAAAGAACTGTGTATTGTTTTACCAAAATAAGGAATATACTTAATGTGCACGTGGAACAGAGCAGCTTGGACACTTGATCCTTCCAGGAAATGGACTGCAAGGAATGTCATGAAACTCTGTGTATGTAGATGAAAATGTTGCAGCAGACTGGTGGAGCAGTGGTAAATGGGGAGCAATTACGGGAAGCATCACCATGCTCTCTTTTGCTAAGGATTCGGGACCACCTCATCAGGATGGGCATTCCTGTGAGTACTAGTCAGCTTTGATGAGCTGCAACTGGCTGCCAAGCACTGCCTGCAGTCACAGGATATTCATTATGGCTCCAGCAGGGCTTCCTCCTGGATTTTTGATCTCTACAGAGTCTCTGCTGAAGCACTGAGAAAAAATGGATGGTGGGAATTTAAATGTAATAACCTTCAAGGACAGGGTAGAGGCTGAGGAGCTTGGAATCTGGTTCATCACTGTGTCTGAGTGCTGCACAGTGCAGGGCCTGGAGGACATGTGGGAAGGTTAAAGGTAGCTTTCTGCCACTTCTGCATTGGCTTACCCTTAGCTCCTGATGTTTTGCCCACAGTATGTGTCTCCCTTCAGAGTGCAGCTCTCCTACTCTGTGCATGTCTTTAAAAATCCCAGCAGGATCCTGGGAGCTCTGTGGAAGAGTTCACAACACAGCTGCACTTAGGGCTGTTCTGCCAATGCACAGGTGTGTAAATTACAGCTGAGCACAGGATGTTTGCTGTGCACTGGAAATATCCCAGACATTCTGTGCCAAAGCAAACAGGCACCAAGCTGCCTTTGGGCTTGGAGTTTGTTTGTATTTGGTTGTAAATTATAAATTTGAAGTTGACTTGCCTTTTTTTTTTGTTTTGTTTTGTTTTGTTTTGTTTGTTTCCTTTTTTCTTTTGCGAAGTGATCCCACAAATTTTTACACTAATCATTCCATGGTTGGTTTGCTTCCATGGGGAGTTGGCCTTTGACACACAGTCTCACCAAAGTGCTCGTGCATCTCCAAATAATTAGCACATATGCACAGCATTCCTTCAAGGCTCCTTCCCTGGAGTTGTCTGCACTCACACAGCCCCACATAGAGAGCACCATCCGTGGGGTTTTGGAAGCACGTGGCTGATTTATCAATAGCCCTGTGTTAAAGATGTTTCATATCTGTAGAAACTACGTCAGTAAATTTCAAAAATAAACTCTGTCCTTCTGTTTAAGGACTGTTGTGCATTTCCAGGAGCTTTTGCATGTGTAACAGAAAGATGTTACCATGTAACCATGCTAAAGGGACTCCTTTTTCTTGTCATTTTGCGTCTAGATTAGAGAAGCTCAGTTCCAGATTCTTTCCTCCTAGCTCCACTGACAAAGATAAAATGCAAGGACACAGAAATGGCAGAAGTGCAGAGGCAGACAGCAGGCATCAAGCAGGATGACATCTGTGGTTGATAGGAATTCACATAACTCAGAGTGCAAGTGGGCTGATGAGGAAGGGAACTGGAGGCAAGGCAGGGGCTGGGGAGTGTGTTTTTCTTGCAGTAACCTCTCTCCTTCTTCTCCTCCTTCTGTCTTTTCTAGGCAGAACAGGGCTGCTTGCTGATCTCTTGCCCAGTTTTGCTGTGGAGATTATGCCAGGTATTCAGTCATTTCACCCTTAATAATCCATTCCTCTGTCATCTTGTCTGTTTATCCTTCTGCAGCATCTTTATGTGGTGTTTGTTTCACTTGAATGTGCATTTTATCTGGGGATTTAAAGAGAAGAGTCTGTCACTCCCTGGGAGAGTGCTGGGTTCAGACCTGAGAGAGCTGATGCTGGGCCATGCTGGGAGCCAACATACAGAGATGGTTGATGCCATGCTAGGATCAGTGTGAGAGCAGAAATGCCAGAGCTGTTCTGGGGAGGTTTTCTATCAAGCTCTCTGCTCTCCCCCTGCTAGCACAGAGGAAACTGCTGCAGCCTGTGAGACCCCACAGCCCTGCTTGGCTCTGCGTGTCAGCTGCTCCTGTGCAGTCACTCAGCTCCACCACCACCACAGATGGTTGCACAGGAGGTGCTGGGAATGGAGCATTGGCTAGCAACCCATCAGTGGCACAGCCCCTCTCGTGCTGCACAGCCAGGCCATGATCTTGGTATCACCAGGTGGCTGTGCCCAACTGGAGAGCTCTGTGCTTGTGATAAATCCCTTGCTAGCCAAAACTAGTGAGAGCCATCACTTGTGGCACTCTTTGCAGAGGGAACAGAGGCTGTGCAACAGATTGTTCTTGAAGGGGAAAAGCTGTGAGAATATTTAGCCCTTGAGTCATCTGATCGTTCCCTGGTGGTGCCCGAGGAGCATTTCTTTCACACGTTTGTGCAAAAATGCAGCTCCACATAAATGTGTGAAGCTATTTTTGAGCCTGTCCCAGAGATGCAAACAGAGAGAAGGCAGACACTCACCCACTTCCAGTGTAACCCAAAGCTCCCTAGAATTCCTGCAGGAATGGCAGGAGAGGGATTGGTCTTTTCAGCATAGATAACAGTTGATTCTCTATTGCCTAACACTTTTCTCCCCGTTATTTAGAATTTTATTGAATGCGTATAAAACTATGGTGTGTAGGCCAGATATCTTTCTGGTGCCCTCACAGCATGGGTAGACAGCAAGAAAGTGGGAAATGCAGCAGCAAACCACTTTTCAGCTGTTGGTGTTGCCTGTGACATGAGTAAAGAAAAGCAGATACTTCTGTAGTCACAAACTAGTAGTTTCCAAACAGTGAGGACACAGAGCATGTCAGCTTGGTAGTCATCTGAATCTCAGCATCACACAGTTGTACCAGGAACTGCCTGAATCCCAGTTTTGTGCATAAAGGAAGAGCCAGCAGGCTCTTTTTTGCTGTTTTCTTAACCTCATCAGAAAAGGAAATGGTCCAACTTCCTGTGAAGTGAAATCTTGACTCACAGGTCTCTGTGGCTGAGACACTGATTTCAGACTTCCACTTTATATGCTGAGTGAGTATCCTGCAATGTGCAATGTACACACTAACCTGACCCTCTTTTGTATTCCTAGAATGTTTTCAGGGAGACCATGGATACACTTCTAATGGACTTGCTGTCTGGCTTTCCCTCTACCAGGCTTTTATCCTTTATGGAGTGGTTGTAAACTGTTCACTAATAGCTCTGGAGATCTCACATCTGAGTTTCACTGGATGGCTGTGGCTGGCCACTTGTGT
This sequence comes from Sialia sialis, assembly GCA_009812075.1. Lineage (NCBI taxonomy): Eukaryota > Metazoa > Chordata > Aves > Passeriformes > Turdidae > Sialia > Sialia sialis. Next base: position 20,320,254 of record VRYO01001681.1, on the reverse strand, counting down.
CAAGCAGTACTGTTTCACCTCTTTCTCTGTGTCCATGATGGTTGTAGAAAAGAAGATGAGAACACAACAAAGAAAAAGCCACTAAGCTGTTGCTTAGATTGGCATAGATTAGGAAGTACAGGACTGGAAAGGATAGTCTGGCTCCCTGTCTTGCATTCTATCCAGCACCATGTAATTTTATCCTTTCTATAAGCCTAGCAAGTTTAGGAGTAGCCTAAGGTTTGGCCTTTTTCTTTCCCATTGGATCACTTTCTTTGATGGGCTTCTTTTAGCTTTTCTCTACATCACTGATCATCTATTTCTGTCCATTTATGTAAGATCTTCAACTATAATACCTGCTTTTCCTCCTGCATTTATCCTCCTACCATATTTATAGCAGGAGCTACATCTTCCCTCAGCCTTCTGTTTAATAGAGTAACTCAGCAGGCTTCAGCTCCCCTGCTGCCAGGCAGGCTCCAGAGTCCCTTCATCCCTCAAATCCCTGTTTTCCATCAGCTCCAACCTAAATTTGCCTTTTCTGCTGCAAAGGTGACCAGAGCTGTATAACATCAGTCACTTCAGATAAAGCAACGTGGAGAGGAGGCCTTGTGTGATGACATTGATATTTCCTTAATACTGCTGGAGATTCTTCCCTTATTTGGCCTGCATTTGCTATTTTTGGTGGTTGTATTGTGTGAGTGATGACAGTAATCCTATGGATACTGGATCATTTCTCTTGTTTTTCAGTTCTTTTCAACCAGTGAAGGCCTGTTCAGAAAAAAAAAATAGTTCTTGGTCTTTGAACCTGTGACACTGAAAGTATTGCTGCATTCTTTGAAATTCAGGATAATACTGCATTTCACATTTCCTATTGTACACCCAAGGACAACTGTCCCTTTGTGTGACATGTCCCAGCCTTTAGTGACAATGCATCCCTACTGCTTACTGTCATGATATTTTAACACATTCTTATTTTCTATGTCAAGGTAATTTATGAAAAACACCTGGTACAAGCAGAACTTGAGGGACTTTGTCAGTAATCTCTCAGCTCTTCCTTTCCCATTCATGAATGCTTCCCTTCTGCCCTTTCCTTACTTGTTAGCTGAATTTTTCTCAGCATATAGTAAGTTCAACACCAAAAAATTATTCCAGCGGGACCAAAATTAAATGCAAATTTAAATGAAATTCATCTGTGTCAGCCAAAAGAGAAATAAAGAATTAAAAAAAAAATTCACTTCACACTTCTGAAGTGTTTTGATTTGTAGATGCCAGATCTTTGACTGACATTTTCCAAAGGAAATTTTAAATTCTAGATTTAAAATGACATTTGTAAAAAGGATAATTGTTTGTAAAAGAGTTAAGGAAAGCTCCAACAAAGTAAAGAATCCTACTTTTGTTAAAACAGAACACTGTGGATGGATCAAAAATGACACTTCTTATTTTTGTGTTGTATTAAGAACTAGGAAAAATTCTATTTTGAATGGTCTAAGTGAAACATTTTTCCTTGACTTTTTAGCTTGGCAACACAGGTGAGGGGTGCACTGTTTTTCCAGTGTGATTCTTCATGCACATTGCAGTCTTTGTACCAATATTCTTCATCTCAAATAATAATGTACCAAGAGACTCTTTAATGGATGGTGGACTTCTATTTGGAAATAGTGATCTGCTGCTTTTTTTCCTCTGAAGTGGAGATAAACCCTTTCCCATTGCAATGGAGCCCCACCATGTCTTTATTTGCTTTTTGCTATTTTTCCAAGGTGCACCTTGGGTACACCTGAAGTCTTTTCCCCACCAGCAGTCTTGCTTTGAGCTGGGTTGGTGCATTTCTCTGACACAAAACCAGCTCCAGGCCTCCTGTTTGTTCAGTCTTCTAATTTCTTGGTCCACGTATGCTCACTGATCATTCCCTTAGTCTGTGGAATTCCTGTGTGTCAGTAAGTGCTGCCCTGGCAGAGGCTGAGCCCTGCTCCCACCAGATATTCCAGCAGCAAAGTTGGAGAAACCTTTTCTCCGTCCCCTTCCCCTTTAAGCCCGTCCTGATTTTTATGGGCCAGTTCTTGCTGCTTTCATTTGTAGGGTGTTTTTCAGCCCTTTTGGGGCCTGGCACACATCATCTGAGGCTTCAATGGGGGAGGAAAAAAGTGGTTGTTAGGTTTTCTGGCTGGCTGTGGCGCCTGAATAGGATGTTCATTCGGCACATTCAAAAGAAGAATAATTGCATGCGTAGGCCTGATGCGAAGGGGCAGGCCTGGCTCGTTTACTGGGCTATTTTTAGCCTGCTTTTCACCATCCTTTGGCCCATTAAAACCAGAATGTGGGTAGGGAACAAACACATAAGCAGAGCATGAACATGGCCAAGAAGAATGAGTCTTTGATGAGGTCCAAGTGCTAATGGAGCACGTCCTGCGGTGTTGGCGCAGGTCTGCTCTGGGGTGAAGGATTTCTGCCAGGGGAACCAGGGCTGCTGCCTCTGTGCTGCTCTCCTCTCAGCCAGCCAGAGATGCTGCCAGGAGGGACCACATCTCTGCAGCTCATTCCTCAGTCTCATGTGCCATTTCTGCTTTGACACAAGAAGAGGAGTAGACCTGGCCCTAGACCCATGGGTTCACTTCTGCTATTCACCTGTGTGTTTGGTCCCCATGCTCTCTGCTGGGAGGATGTTGCTGACGTTCTCTTCCACAGCAACATGCAGTCCTGTAAGTATCTCCCTTTCTCCCCTTGTTTTCCAGAGTGGGTCTTTGTGGGCCTGGTGATCCTGGGGGCGTTCCTGTTCTTCCTCCTGGTGGGGATCTGCTGGTGCCAGTGCTGCCCACACAGCTGTTGCTGTTACGTCCGCTGCCCCTGCTGTCCTGAGTCCTGCTGCTGTCCCCGGGCACGTGAGTGACCCTGCCCAAGCCTGGTGCAAATCTTCTTCCCTACTACTTCTGCTCCCTGGTAGAACAGGAGGAGAATCTGCTAATATTGCTTCCTTTGCCCGGAGCACTTTGCTTGGCTAGAGAACTGGTTCTTAGGGAGTGAAGCATCTGACCTATTACTCAATGGTTGAATGCTCAAAGTTAATTACAAATGTAATTCCCCAAGCCCTCTCTGCCTTGGCAGCTGTGCCTGCTTTTCCAAAGTGTCATGCTCCCATTCCAGAGTTGTTGTTGTATCAGTGAATGTTGCAGGTCAGAGCTGAGAGCGTCCTGGGAGGTTTTCTTCCTGGCAATGCAAATCAGCTGTCCTCTACAACAGTGCAAAATCCTTGCAACCCAGCAAGGTTCCTGGTCAGGCTCAGTCAGATCTGTCTAGTTCCATGAGCCTCATCCTGCTGCTTGAGTCATCAGTTATTTTTAAAGCTGAACTGCCACTAAATCATGGCAGCGGTAATGCTGGCTGTAACACCCTGAGTGTCTTTCTGGGCACCTCACAGTGCCATTATTATTATATGCACTATTATTACATGGAGTGCATATTTTATACTCTCCTCAGTACCCTTTGAGGCTTAGAGAAATTTGGGTTGGTCCTTGTTAATTCATTTGTGTGGTTGTCTCCTGTGGGGTTGCCACTGATGTCGGTGCAGGTTTCGTCCAAGTGTCCAGAGGTCTGTGGGGGGGCTGATGTGTGATGCTGACTCTTGTTCTTTCTCTTTTTCAGTGTATGTAGCAGGCAAAGCAGCAAAAGCTGGCTACCCTCCTGCAGTCTCTGCCATGCCAGGTCCATACTACATCCCCAGTGTTCCTGTAGCTGGTGTGCCGTCTCCTGCTGTGCTGATGGATAAGTCACACCCCCCTCCCTTAGCCCCAAGTGAGGCCAGCGGAGGAAGCCAGAATGGTAATTTGCAGTGCCAGGCACAACATTCAGTCCTTTTACTGAGAGTGGGGCTGGGAAGGGGAGGAACAATTGTCAGTGATTGAGTGATGTGAAGAGAAGAAGCACAGGGAAATTGCATTTTAATCCTGTCTCTGACAATGACATTTGCATTAGGGCCACATGGTCTAACTTTTCTGGGACCATCAACACAGAGTCTGTGGGTGCCTGATTAGGCCAGCAGGGAATGGGAAGCCAAGTTCCTGTACAGGACCCCTGTCATTACTGCTGCAGATGTTCGCTTGTAGAGGACAAAAGGATGAAGATGATTTCAGGAGAGCAGAGGCAGGAGCCATTTTTCCCTTAGGGCTGATGCTTTGCAAGCTGCTTTCTCTTTGTAAACTGTCCTTCGAGCCCTCTGTATGGCTCTGCTTGGCCTCTGGCAGCAGTTTTTGCTGCAGCATGTTTTATTGTCCCCATGGCATTTTGGGCAAAGTAATCCCGTAATATTTCTGCTCAAGATCTTTTGGGACTGGACCCTGTCCTCTACAGAACAGAAGTCAGTAGGTCACTTTTTTTTTTGTTCAGCCTTTGCATTTGTGAAAGGTGAGTGATGAAAGGCCTCTGACTAGAAAAGAGTTGTGGATGAGTGTCAGACCTGGAGTGTCAGTGTGATGCCTCGTGTCTTGGGGAGGGTCACTTCTGCTGCTGCAAGGGAAGCTGCCATTAAGGAGAAAAGAAGGCAGCTATTTAGCCACATGCACTTCAGGGTCAGAGTGGCTCTCTAAATTCAAACATTCTGCAGCAGAAATAACTCTCACCAATGGGGAGTGATCACTGACCCAGCTATGTGTCTGATTTCAAAGCACCACACTAAGTATCACTTGTTAAATTAACTCATGACAATCTGAAAAGACAAGATTAAATAGCATCATTAATTAAGCTTCTGAAACAACCCTATACATGCTTACTCTGCCCCAGTCAGTATATTAACTTTTCTGGAATTACAAAAAGTATTTCCTTTCAGCAATCATACTTCTTTTTGGCCACTGAAATCAAAGCAGAGCTCTGGAATGGAGCATTTTGAAATAGGAAATAAATCAATCACTGATCCAACGCAGAATGTATCCAATTCAAAAACCTTTGTCAGAAAATGATGAATGACACCCCAGTGCTTCAATTTCTTTCTCCTGTGAAAAATGTTGCTGCACGTAGAGTGTGGTGTTGGTTGTGGGAACTCCAGGGATTTTTTAAGAGTCAGATCACAGCTCCCAGTCTTGTCTCTGCTAAAGGAGCACAAGTTCAGAATAAAAAACAGTGCATATACTTGGTAGCCAAATGGAATGGCTCTTAGGTCCTTACACAGAAGGAAGCCTTTAATATATAATTCATCCAAATCAGGTGTCTGGACTCAATCCCTCACCTCAGGACTTTACAGGAAATAGTATATATGGCAAATAAAAACATTATCACAGAGCTTTAACCTTTGTGGCAAGACAACAGAGATTCTTAAACTTTTAAAAAAATTAGTTAATCTTTTTTGCAATAATATGGACAAACCATTAGTCTGGATCATGGACCTGTTGTTCAAGGTGCATGAACTGTGGCGCTAAGGGAGAATTATAGCCTGTACTCTGTTCTTTTGCTCTTAAGGTCCTCCACAATGCCAGAATATCCGTTAATAACAGGCTATAGAAGAGAACACATTGTGTGGCTTTTCCAAGCAACTTATTTGCTTGTTGGCCAGGCAGCAAGCTAAACAAAACAGGTTGAGTTTATAATAAAAGCCTTTCTTAGGAGAAGAATAAAAAGCCTGTGTTGTCCTCCACACAGCTGCTGCAGGTCTGATCTGAAATTTTGTATCTCTGAGACTTCCACCTTTCTGTCAAGTCCATTTAAAAAAATGGGATTGGAAGCACTGGGGGGACAGAGACCGGAGGATTCTGTAATTCTGGCTAAAAATTACATCCTTTGCTCTAGACAGATTTTGTGCTTATAAATGACTCCTGTGAGGGAATCTAGTGAGCAAACTCAGGCCTGAGGATATTTAGAAAATTTGTCTGGGGTTACATAAAAGCCTTGTTACATAAAAGCAAAGCTCAGATTAAGCCTAGGAACTCTATCCTAAACTTAGGGCTGAATAGAGGAAAAAATAAACAACCCAAAACATTTAGCTCTCTTATTTAGAAGAGTGTTCACAACAGATAAGTTAGGATTTATGCTCTGTTTTAAACACAAGGGTTACCTAGAGACTCTTTCATACATTCTTTAAACTCTGCACATAGGGAAGCTTTTGGTCCTAGATCTTTAAAAGTAAAAGGGTATAAGGATGAGACATCATTTACTTCCTAAACATACTTGTCTGAAAAAAAATAATAGTGCTGTCCTTTCTGGAGAGGGAGACAGCTTACAGTTTTGGCTGAGTTGGTTCCACCCACAGAAAAATAAAAATAGTGTCTAGTTAAATACAATTTAAGCATTAGAAATTTATGAAGTGTTCAAGAGAAGAAAATATGGGAAGAATGTTCCATTCCCTTTGACTTCAGTGAGTGGTTCTGGACATGTGGTCAACATCTCTGCAGCTTTATTTCTTTGTAATTAAAATGGGCTTAAAATGATTCAGACTGATTAAAGGATTATGGCAATTTACAGATGAAGAGTGTGAGGAAGAAACAATAATATCTTTGGTTCTCAGCTGAAAGAATAATGAAGAGATTTAATAAGTTGAACATTTAGTATCATTATGAGAAGTATTTAATAAACAAACATAGGGACAAAACTGCTTCCTCTGTAGTGGAAAATACTTTTTATGAGCTGTTCACCATCATCTTTGCAGATTTAAATCCAAAATTAATTTCTAGATACTTCCAGAATTAACCAAGAAATTAATTTGCCTTTTGATACACAGCTGCAATAGCAAGTCTAGTATGAAGGTAGCATGAAGCTTAGCAAATTCTCCATCGGTTCCAGGAGCTAGAGAGGTTGTACAAATTGATGTTTGGCACAGGCTCAGTGTGAGCAGTGTCTCTAGTGAGACAGAGTCTGGATGCTGCCTGTTCGAGTTCCCCAAAGGTTATGAGTAGGTCAGAGTGGTTTGCTGGCCTGTGTATAAATGAGCACATTAGAAGAAAGAATAGTGGGAGGCCTCTTTCCTGGCATGGTACCAGACAGAAGTGAGGTACCAGCCACCATGGTGAGGTGGAGAACTGCCCTTGCTGCTCAGGCTGAGCAGAGCTGTCACTTCTGAGGCCAGTCAGTCCAGCCTCACTTGAGGAGACCAGCTGTGTTTCCACTTTGGGAGGCAGAGGCAGGATTCCTTGTGTTCTGTAAACCACTGTCTGCATTTCCAGCCACTGTGCACTCACTCTCTGCTGTCAGCTGAGCTGTCTGGAGGCACATTGAAAGAAGGACCCTGGTAAAACTCTACTATATTTTTAGATCCTATACCATTCCTAGGTACAGACACACAAGCTAATATCTCAAAATGTAATCATTTATCTTACACATGTGCAGTCCAAGCAGTCAAGCACTTTGATCTGAAGCAATCTGTGGGGCTGTGGGAGGAATTGCTGTACCCATTTCTATGGCACAGCTATTCCTGAAGCTGAGCATGGTTATTTCCTAGTGCACAGACACATGCACAGCAGTTTAGGACAGGAGGTGCCTAAGAATACCTCTGCCAAGTCCTTGCTCAGCCCACACAGCACATACTATGCGACGTACTACCGAACCCATATGTTAATAGCTCGATCTGTTGCGGTGGTGAGGAATAAAACAGAAGGAACAGGTTGGCTCAGAAGCACTGTCCAAGTGTTTAAATTGTTCCCCAGCAGGAGCATTCATGCAACACTGCAGTATTCCCAAAAGGGAACATGTTAACCCCATGCAAGGCATGCAGGTTCCATCTTGTAGTGCTAAGTTAATTGCTACTGTGGTTCTCTAATACGGCTGAATTTGTGGGTTGTAGTCTTCTCTTGTACCTAGACCTGAATTTCTGTCAATCCTGAAACAGCTCCAGACTGAGACTTTTCTTAAATAATCTGCTATAAAAACCTTCTTATTCAAAGAAAGAGTGGAAAGGTGGAGTTCTTGCTGACCATAGACCTGCCTTAAGGTAGTCAGGCTGTTTGTGGCTATTGTTAGTAGGTAAAGTATGCATGGACCTAACCTGCAAGAGTTACATCTGCTTTGGCTCCAGGTGTGTAGGGCCTTCTTTTTCACACACAGGCACATGGACAAGTCAAAAAGCTGTCCAAACTTCCCAGAAGTTGCATTTTATGTCAAAGACGTATACCTTTTCTGTAAAGTTAAGCTTGTAAAAAATCCCAGAGCAGTTTCACAGCTATCAGTGACCTGGTTGGCCTCATCCCTGGAGTCAGGATAAATCTCAAAGCAGTGTGATGTGCTTTGTGGGACTTTGTGTTTCCATCTGTATTCTCTGGAGCTTCTGCCACACACTCTTCAACCTGTGTGAGGAAAATTCATGGAGGTGGGAGAGTGGAGTGGTCTTGCACGGTGCCAACTCCCACATGCTCAGCCACCTGCTTCTCCTGCAGACTGAGAGCTTAGAGGAAGCCTGATCTTCTGGGACTGCTTCTCCCATACCATGACAAATCCTTTCAGTAGTGCTGAGGAAGGAGAAATGAGTTCTGCTCTTCTATCTGCCATCATCTGTGGGAGTTGGAATCACTCTGTGGCAATGAGGGGGTTGCTTTTGTTTTAGCTGGGCAAAGAGGGCTAACTGCAGAGTGAGCCTGTCTCGCACAAGGGAGGCTGAGGTGCTCTGAGGATGTACCACCATGCTCAGTGTCTGGATGCACTGGCTTCTACACGTTGGGCATTTGCAAACTTTTAAAACGATGCAAGTTCTTACAACTTCACATCCCACACTGTAGATGAATTTCTTGGTCTGACTCAGAGTGTTTTGACGCAGCCTACCTGCCTGCAGACGTGAGCTCAACTGTAGAAGCAGTATTGTGGGAAAGGCTCCTTGTTCTTGCATGAGTTTTCCTCTAATATTTTCTTTTTTCTCCCCAGCAGTGCGCAAGGGGTACAGGATCCAGACTGACAAGGACAGGGACTCCATGAAGGTGTTGTACTATGTGGAGAAAGAATTGGCTCAGTTTGACCCAGCTAGGAGGATGCGAGAGCGATGTGAGAAACAAGCATGGTTTGATTTATTTTTTCCTAAGAAAGACTGGGAAATTCATAGTTAAAAGTTCGTTTGCTTTGCCACAGGGTCAACCCCTAGGATATGATATCCAGGATAAGCTAACTGGGACAGATAAAGTCTAGATTTTAGGTATTTACAAGTATGTTCTGATTTTCAAGGTCTGGTGATTACCTAATCATTCTTAGAGAAAAGTGAGGGATACTGAAAAGCTCATGAAAATTGTCCACTCATATAATTAAACTTTGGGATCATCAGCATCTGAAAAGCCAAGTCCCTACTCATGCGTTCTACAGCCTGTGGTATGATAACAGCTGGGATATTGCTTTCACAATTTCTTCAGTGTGGTGCCTGTAAATTCCCAGCATGGCAAGATAGGAGAACGCTAATCTTATTGAAAGTGTGTTTTATGGGCTGCAGTTACCACAGTATGGCTTGAAGGAAGCAGGAAGTTTGTTTGGAGTGGCTGTTGCTTTGCAGAAGAAGCGGGGTGGTGCAAACTCAGAACTGAGCTTCTGTGTAGAACTCCTCACTGTCTTCTCATAGCCTCTTGTAAGCTTTATTTCCTTAAATAAAGGCTGAAGCTGCACTTAATGTGTGTCAGAATCCAAAGCCAGGTGATGATCTTCCCACATTAGGAGGCAGAGGTGCAGAATGGGACAAAGTGTGTGGGGCGGGCTTGCAGTGCTGGTCCTTGTCCTGTGGCTGGTGTGTGCAGAGGACAGTGGCTCTGGAGGGGGCTCAGTTCTTGTGGGCAGCACATAGAGCTAACCCACGTTAGGCACTGCTAGAGGCTCACTTAAAACAGACATGTGAGATCCTGAAAATCATTGAAGGGCTTTAGGGAATGACACTACATCAAAGCTCTGTACAGATTAGGCATAACGAACAAACTTCTAAAACAGTCATTGCTGAACACACAGTCTTCTCCACCCACAAGATTTACTATAAAAAGACCTGCAGATTGGTATGTCAGGCCTACAGATGTCAGCGTGCTTGATGAGGTAGAGACTGACAGTGATTCAGACAGACTTTTACATTTTTCTTCATCTTTTTTTGAGGAGGTTGGTTTTGTTTTAGCTGGGCAAGTCAGGCCAAATCCAGAGGCAGCCTGTCTCACACCAGGAAAAGGGGAGGTGGCAGAACTGTGCTGTAGTGATGTCCCACCAAGCTTGGTGACCACTTCACAAGGGCAGGGAGTTCATATGTGCTGCTGAGGGGAAGCTCTTCCTGAAGTCTGAACTTGGAACACAAGCACCTCATGCCATTTGTGATACCCTCAGAATCCCTGCCTGGCTGCCATCAGGTGATGCCCATCTCATTTCTCCCCTGCAGATAACAACACAGTGTCTGAGCTGAGCTCCCTGCATGAGGAGGACCTGAATTTCCGCCAGCCCTACCGGCAGTCTCGGAGGAAACCTCTGCCCCCCGCGGGGGACGTGGACGGTGACGCCGAGTATTGGGCAGGAGTCATGGGGGGAGGCAGCACTTCCAGGTCACAGGCTGTGTCTGATTACAGGGATGAGAGGGACAGCTACTGGCACAGGTAAGGGGCACCTCATCAGGGGGCAGCTTGGGCTGGCAAAGTGGTAAAGAAAGCAGAAGGGGCAGATGGACTGGTAGCTCTTCCCTATTTCCTGCTGTTCTTGTTCTGCGTAGCAAGAGAGAGGGGCTAGAAACAGGAAATCTGGATGTGTCATTAGATGAGGTCAGAATGAAGCTGATTGCCGCAAGCCTGCTGAAGCTTACTCAGCTGGGTAAAGCTAGGTACAAGCCCCAGTCTCAGTGGGATGTCAAGTGAGATCAGTAGGGAGCCAAGCCACCCTTCCCATAGTGGGAAAGTGCAAATCTTTCTCTTGAGCTCTGGACCTGATGCCTCCAGTACTTCCCAGAGCTGGTGTGCTTTATTATATAGAAGTCACACCCTCCTGCTTTGGTGCAGCTAGACTGGTGCTCCAGCCTAAAGGTCTTGCATTCTGGTGCCTAAAAAAGAGATAGCACAACCTTCCCTCAAGCAGCCCAGTATCCCAAAAGCAATGGCAGGGATTTCCTTCCTTCAGTACTGGGCTGTTGTACCAGCTCACTGTCTTTTAACCTGCTTCTAAACTGCCCTGCTGTGAGCTTCTATAGCTGGGTTCTTGGGTTTTTCCAGCAGGATATACACCTGCAAGCTCTAGGATGAAGGAGAAGCAGGTCCAGCCTTGCATATTGGAGGACAGGGGAGGTGCACCCTGGGGATAACCTCAGGTAACATTAGACATGAAGAACTTGAGCCATCTGCACTAAGCTGCCTTTCACTGTCAGCAGAGAGAACCCGGGGTTTCCAGGATGTGACAGATCTCTTCCTATAGAAGATGATAAAAACAAGCTCAGATGATTGATGTCCCCAGGAGGGCCTGTTTCCCTGCATTGTCTGTGCAGGCAGCCGAGGGGATGAGCACAGCTGGCTGCTGCCCTCTAACTCTGCCTCCTCCCCGTTGCAGCCAGCAGAGATCCAAGTCGGAGATGCTGTCCCGGAAGAGTTTCTCCGTGGGGGTGCCGGCCGTGTCCATGGACGAGCTGGCGGCCTTTGCTGAGTCCTACAGCCAGCGGCCGCGGCGGGCGGACAGCCAGGAGCTGCGGCGCTTCGAGCGCTCCGAGTCGCACGGCGGGCGTGGCGCCGGGGCGCTGCCTCACCAGGACAGCTCCATGGAGGAATACTACAGCAAGCGCTGCAGGGCCAGCCGGGAGCCACTGACGGACTCGGAGCGGGGCTGGTCCTACAGCCCGCCCCGCAGACGGGCCCACGAGGAGAAGCACCTGCCCAGGCTGGTGAGCCGGACGCCTGGAGGGAGCCAGAAATATGATCACTCCTACCTCAGCAGCGTCCTGGAGAGGAAATCGCGGAGCTACGATGAGAGTGGTGACCACTGTGCAACCCCCTCGAAGCTGAGCTCGCAGCCCAGCCAGAGAGGAGGCAGCACATACTATGCCTGGTCACCACCCTCCACCTACAAAGCTGAGAAGTCGCAGCCACCACCGCAGCAGTCATCATCCCCCGAGCAGGACGAGGAGGAGGAGGACAGCCTGCCTCCCTACAGCGAGAGGGAGCTGAGCCGAGGCCCTTCCTACAGGGCCAGGGAACAGGCCTACCTCAATGCCTCTGACAAGAAGAGGAAAAAGGACCCCAAGAAAACAGTGAGGCCATGTCTGGTGGTCCTGGTCCAAATAGGCTGAGCGGAGAGCCACCAGGCAGGGGTTACTAACCAGAGTTGATGGGCAAGGGGGTTTTCCAGGAGGGTAACACCTGGAGTATGGGTGTCACTCTCTGAGGGAAGGAACTGTGGGGGTAGGAAGCCAGAACTACACTCCTACTCCCAGCTCCTCCATGGAGCTCCAGGGGCACAGGAGTCCATAATGGAGGGGAAAGGCAGATGTGCCTGGGACTGGGGAGCTAAGGGATGTCTTTGGCATCTGTGGCCTGATAATCCAAGGTGGTGGGAGTTTATCTAGAGTTCAGGAGAGCTGTGGTAGGGAAGTTACCCAGGCCTTACAGAAATTATAGAGCTTTGCTTTGCCCTTGATCCTTGTTCAGGAGGGGTTGAGAGGCTCTTGTTCTTCTGGGATAGGGCTGGTAGCAGGGGATGATGTAAGAGACATCTTTCTGGAAGGGGTGAGATCACAGCCTCCCGTAGGTGCATGGGCCCATGGGCTTCCATGGGGGCCATTCATGCCAAAGGCATTCCTCACCCAGCATGCCAGCAAGTGAAGAACATCCTGCCACAGTCCAAGCTAGTGAGCACTGAAGAGTTCATGGTTGCTGGAGAAGTGAATCCCCCATCTAACCCAGCTGGGGAAGTCTGCATGAGGGAGACCTTGTCGTTAGAGTAGCTTGGCTGTGGGAGAGAGGACTGGATTGTGAGCGGACAAAGCTGTTGCTGTTTAGTTGTGTCTCTGTCAAAGCGTTGTCTGTCCCTTTGTCTCTTCCACTGAGAGCTTTCCTGTTGACATCTAATCTTCTCTCTTTCCTCTTAGAATGATTTCCCGACAAGGATGTCCCTTGTGGTTTGAAGTTGTTGTGGACCTGTCATGTTGATGGGCTGGATATCATGAGGTGACTGCATTGGAGAAGATGCAGAGCAACAAGCAAGACATGCCTCTGTGAACCTTTGCAGCCATCAGCCATGGACTGTTTCAATTTTTTGTTTCATCCAGGGGAGCTGAGGCTTTTGTAAGAGAGACTCGTATGGACAGCACTCAGTCTTGGAGACTCTGGGAGTCTGCCAGGAAAATGAGGTTAGGGCTCTCTTTGGCACCCTGTTTTCCAGTGCCCTCTACTCTGCACTGGACAGCCACATGCCTACTGTCCCTGCAGCCCTGAACTATAAGTGAGGCTGCCTTTGTGCCTCTTGCCCTGCCCCATGTGCAGAGGGAGGCGTGTGTACCTCTTGCTCTCTCTGTCTCCTCAGTTCTCTGTTTGGATCAAAATTGTCTCCACGCTTAAAGCTTTTTTTGTATCACCCCCGTGCTGGGAGGAGGTTTTGTTCTTACAACTTCAGGCTGCCTCCAGCTGATCAGTCCTTAAATTATGAAAGAAAATCCACATCCTTTCAGACACTGGAAGTAAATGACTGATGAGATGTTACCTTGATAAGGGCTGAATGGGGAAAGAGACAATTATGAGCTGGTTTGTTCAATATATTTAGTTCTGTTCGTTGTGTGATGAGAGTTGCAGGTGAGATTGATGTATTGTTTTGAAAATGGGTCAAAGTAGCTTTTATTGTGATGAGAGCATGATTTGTTTCCTCCCTGCCCCCAACTGTGTTTTGTTTTGATGCTGTTGCATTTCCTTGCAGCTCAGCTGTGACGCTGTAGAGCTTCAAGCTGGAGTACCTGCTCCACTGTTGTGACAGCAGTGCTCCAGCCTTCCTAGTGCTCTGCTTCCAGCACCACCAGACACCTCTGCCACTCTAGTGAGTGGCCTTTTGGTTTCAAGGAAACAAAAAGGGGACAGCTCAGTGAGAGGGCAGCTGCACACCTTCATCCTGTGCCACTGGCATCACTCCTTTCTGGGAATAGTTTCCCAGAAAAAGCTACTACTGAAGAGAGCAGTAACATCAGTGGGAAAAGAATAGGTGCTGTGGATGGATACAAGCTTTGAAAGTCACCCTTTTCACTTAAAACCATTCCACTCACTTTGGCTGGGATGTTGTTTTAGTGGCTGTTGTCTCAGGAATAGCTTTATTTAGAAGTGAGTGCTTCACACCATTTGGAAGCCTGACATTCTGGTTTTCATAGGGCATTATGCTGTCATTTATTTAGCTGCTAAAATCATCATGTGAGGGAAGATGATGGGAACATTTTAAGGTCCATTTTAAGGTGTTTCTGTTACACCTAAAACCAACTTAGTGTCCTGTTGTTATGGACATTATCAGCCTCTGAAATGACATCTTTGTTGTTCCACTGGGAATTTAAAAAGCTGTCTGGCCTCAGGTGCTCATACTGGCAGTACTGTTTGGAACACAAGATATACTGATATCACTGCAGTTCTCCATAAAAGTGATACATTAATTTCTGTAATTCTCCTTTGCCAGATAGTTCACCCACCAGGAATGCTGAGGGGAGAGGAAACACAGTCTCCATAGATTTGATGACAGTTTTCATGTGAGGAGGTGAATTGATGAAAGGATGATGTTGTTCTCCCACACGCCTTTGGTGATGACTGTAATTTTGGAAATCCCAGTCCTGGGTCTTCCTGGCCAGAGAGGGATTAGCCAGCAGGAACATACAACTGTGGAATTGCAGAACTGTTTGTGCAGGAGGTAGCTTTTAAACATTCTAAGATTTAAAGTTTCAACCTCCTGCCATGGGAAGGGATGTCCTCCACATATGAGGTTGCTCAAAGCCCCATCCCATTGGACCTTGAACATTTTCAGGGATGGGACATCTGCAGTTACTCTGGGGAACCTGTTCCAGTATCTCACCACCCTCTCAGTAAAGAATTTCTTTCTTGTAGCTAGTCTAAAATTACCCTCTTTTACTTGAAAATCAGTGCCCTGATAAAAAGTCTATCTCCAGCTTTTTTATAGGTCCCTCTAGGCAGTGGAAGGCTCTAAGATCTCCACAGAGCCTTCTCTTCTCCAGGCTTAACAGCCCCAACTCTTTCAATCTATCTTTACAGAAGAGGTGTTCCAGCCCCTCTGGCCATTTTTGTCTCCCTCCTCTGGACCTGCTGTGGGTGGCCCCAGAGTTGAACAACGTACTCTGTGTGGGTTCTCAAGAGAATGGAGGAGAGGGAAATTCCACTCTTTGGCCTGCTGGTTCCACTTTTGGACCTGATGCAGCCCAGGATATAAGCATGTGGCTGGCTCATGTCCAATCTTTACCGCTGTAAAATCACAGAACTGTAGACCAGTTCCTTGTCCATCAACTAGTCCATCCATCAAACCCATCTCTCTCCAGTTTAGAAACTGAATGTTGTGTGAGACTGTCAAAGGCCAGAAGTCAAGGTGCATGACATCAGATGGATTTTCCTCATCCACCGGTGCAGTCACTCTGCCATAGAAGGTCTCCAAGTAAGCAGATGTGATTTGTTCTTGATGAAGCCATGCCAGCTGTCTTCAATCACTTCTCTCCCATCCACATGCCTTGAGATGGCTTCCAGGAGGATTTTTCAGGGCACAGGGGTGAGGCTGATTGGTCAAGAGTTCCCAGGGCCTTCTTTTATCTGTTTAAAACAGATCTGATGTTTCCCTTCTACCAAGACACTGGGGACATGACTGCCTGAGTGCCATGACTTTTCAAACAGGGAGAGCAACTTAGCAACTGCATTTACCCTCTACCTGTATTATGGCTGTATTTTTATCTTTTTTTACCATTAATTGTGTGTTTTTAGGAAAATCACAACCCAGCTAGCTAGATGTGGGCAGGTGGCTGCTATCTGAGGTGTCTGAGGCCTTGAGAAGAGCTACAGAGCTACACTACATGCTGTTGTAAATCCAACACTTTGTTTCTGACATATGAGTATTTTAGCAAGTTGTTGTTTTGTTAGTCTGAAAGCCTTGGCAACCCCTGTGCCATGAATTTCAAGGGAGCTTAACCTGCTTTCGTTTCCATCAGACCCAGGAAACAGTTGACATAGAAATTTGAAAGTTCATGTGACTATGCCAGAAAGGGGCCAAACCAGTGGTTTTACAGTCTCTGAATACCTCTGTCTTTTAAATCATACTGCAAGCCTGAGCATTACAATCTTCTCATTTCAGTTATGTTCTGTCCTTTATCTCAGTCACTGTAGTTTATTTGATCAAGCCCTCAGGAATGAGTTGTGTGTATTAAAAATACAAGTCTTCATTTATTTGAGTCAGTTTTGTTTGTTCTGTGCTGGTACTTTAGGGCATCTGTACACTGTGTGTAAGAAATTGCCATTTGTGTATCTAGCATATAAATAAGTAGATGCAAGCTAATTTTAAGAAAATTGTTTCAATTGTACAAACAACTGCTTGTGAGAATTTGAAAACGTTTCTTGAATCCAAGTACCTGGAAGAGTATTGAAGATTTTATGACTAGTGATTCTGTGAGTTTTACCAGATGATAAAAGTTTCAGCTACAGAAAAAAAAAGGAGGTGTTAATTCCCTGAAGTCATATCTGAGCAGCTGCAGCCTTGCTCTAAAATTTTGGATTTCGTATCTCTCTGTACAAATCTGCAGGAATTTTCAGTTACTGATCATGTCTGTCCTCAGGCCACCTTTATTTTTCCCATTAGAAATGTGTCTGCAGCAGCAGGAAATGGACCAAATCGAGAAGTGAGGGGTGACTGAAGCATCTTCACAGCTACACAACCCTAATGACCTGTGACTCCTGCAGCACGGGGGGCAGAGACTGACAGACAGCCTGAGAGGAGCCTCATGTTTCAGGAGAGGAGTAATGGTTTGTGTCTGTGCCATCTTTCAAAACACCTGCAGAATGCTGGCCCTGGGAAATAATGAGCCTGGTTATTATGTGGTCTCAAATTACAAGTTTTCCAGTAATGAATTTTTATTGCTGGCATAAAATTAAAATCCTTTTCTTACTGGATACGGATGTCTGGGTCATGTCAAGGACATGGAGAGTTTTTTGGTCTTAAAATCACAGCATCACAACAGTGACTTGCTAAGAAAACAGATAATGAGACAATCCTGTAAAAATTTAAAAGAGCCCCTAGAGCAAAAGCAGGATAAACTTTAGCAGTAGATTTGGCTACGCTGTCAAAAAAAGTGATCTTGGCTACTGAAAAAAAAAATACATTTTGACATAACGGAATGGGAAAATAAATACCAATGCTAATGACTTCTCATCAATCCCTTTAATAATTCCTTAAAATACATTGTAGAAGTTCCAACGGGTGGCTTCGGTGTGAATATCCTCAGAATACTCCATTTCCACTGAAATGGAAAACTAACAAAATTAGCACTTTGCATATTTTAAATTTTTGAGAAACTCTCAACAGTTATAAGCTGAAACAGGCAGCCAGAATCACCCAGGTCTTTGTGCTGGCATATGGTACAGGGGACTGGAGCTGTACAATCCTCACCTTTGTTACAGGAGTTGGGTCAGGGGTGTAGTCCACCCCAGAGCTGTATCTCTGAGACATGAAGGACAGCTGCTGGGAGAGATCCCTCTCAGGAGCAATCACAAGTCAAACCTTGCCACAAACTGTTCTGGGTACATAAACGCAGCACCAGGGTGTTCATCATGCCTGGGCTATTCTGAAAATAGTTTTAATGATGTGGAGATTGTTGAGAAACTGCATGGAGCTGTCTTTTTCTTCAGGTAGCTTTCACTCAATATGTGGGTGAGGATCCCTTCTTGGTCACCAAGTACAGGATTTGGAGCATGAGGAAATAAAAGCCAAAGGGGCTTTAGCCCATTTTTTACTGGAGCAAAGATGCCTTTGGTATCTGCCAGGTGATGCAGATTTTCCCCTATAATTCCAGAAACCTCTGTGGTGTAGCGTCTCCATCAGGCTCTATTAGCTGTATGTGCTTTCTCAACCAC
This sequence comes from Sialia sialis, assembly GCA_009812075.1. NCBI lineage: Eukaryota > Metazoa > Chordata > Aves > Passeriformes > Turdidae > Sialia > Sialia sialis. Next base: position 20,302,303 of record VRYO01001681.1, on the reverse strand, counting down.
CACCCTGATGGTCACCTGGGGTTCCTGAAGTCCCTTTCTCATTTCCTGGAAGATCTGAGAAGGTATCTTGCATAATGTGAAGGAGCAGCTACCATTTTGATGTGATCTCAAAAATGCCAGCTGGATTTACCAGGATTAGAAACAGCAAAAATCTAAGGAATAAAATGAGCTAATACTAAAGGAAGGAACCTGCTATGATTCCCATATGAATTCTCTTGTGACCTTTATAATTCTTTCTGACATTCACCCCTGCCTGCACAGGGGCCTTTGCGGGGGGAGGCCATCACCTCCTCTCCCTTTTGCCTGTCATTTTTTTGTCATGCTTGTAATAGCCTCTCTGACCCCTCTGCTTTCCTTTGGCTATTTCCAGTCAGCCTTCAGTGTGGTGCCTAGAGGTTCCAACCAGTTTGGAAGCAGAATGAGTGGCGTTTTGTAAAAAGGCACTTTTACCGCCTATAAAAACAAAAATTACAGAATGCCTGCAACGAAACCCCCAAGCTCTCCAGATACTCTCTCAAGCCCAAACAGGGGGGTTGCTGGAAACATTTTAAAAATTAAAGGTGAACATAATTTCAGAACAGGTCAGAATTGTTTTCACCCCCTGGACAGTGCAGTCAGGGCTGTGGAGTGCAAACAGCAGCAACAAATGCATTCAGGTTTCATTGTCTTTGGTGAGAGCAGTGGCAGAGAGGAGCAGCATTTAATGAATCAGAAAGCAAATGGAGTTCCAAGGTGCTATTACCTGCATGTGAGTTGGAAGTGTGAGCTAGAAGTCAAAAGGCTTGGCTTGAAAGCAAAATTCAGCCCAGGTAAATTTAAGCCCTGGCCCAGGGGTTCAATCCTCTTGCTGTTTACAGTTGGGCTGGACTTTTTTGCTGCCTCTGTTTGCTGCCTACCACAGCCATTACACAGTGAGTGAGTGGCTTGCTTTGCTGCTATTTTACTCAGATTGTCCTCTCCTGTAATGAACTTTTCAATATGAGGGGGTGAAGGATGCAACAATACTCACTCTGTAATAAAAATGTAACACTTTTATAGCTTTTTGGGAGACATCCACATCCCCAATTACCAAGCATTATACATTTGCCATGCCTACGGTATTGAAGTTGTTGCCTTTGAGTTGTCACCATGGAGAATAAAAGCAGAAAAAGCTCCCACCAATCTGCCATTTTATTATCCAGCAGGCAAATAATTTGCCCAATTTTTGTTAAGATATGAGCAATTTACGTGAGTAGTTTTCAACCCGTTTTTTTGATTAATAGGCAATAAACCAAATATTTTCCAGTGGAGCAGCAGACCCTTCATAAATCTCATACCATTCACAGGATAACATAGAAAAACATTCTGCCCAGCATTTACATACAAAAAATTCATGCAGGTACCCTATGGAGCCACACTGCTTCAGAGAAAGGATAAACTCTCCCCTGCTCTTGCAGATGTAAAGCTATTTTTTTTTCAATTCAGAAAACTTTTTTCTTTTTAGTACAGACAGATTCTTTCCTTTTGACCTCTTTGTCCTTAGGTCTGCAGTACTCTGGACTGATGATTTTTGTGTCACAAACAAGCAACTTCATTCAGATTCTGTCTCTGTTGTAAATAATGGATTAAGACACACAGTTTGTAGGTGTAACCTGAACAGCATTTACATGTTTAAATCACATCTGATAGGTGTCATCAGCAGTCAGATGCAGGAGAAGTAGCTCTCAGCTCTGCTCTGTATTTCCCTGTGCAAGGCACAGTATCCCTTGGCTCTGAAAATTGTCACTCATCCTCTATTTTACATGTAAAAATGCTCATTGTTCTTTAGGCTTCTTTATCAGTCCTCAATGCTCCCCCACTGCAGAAGTCTCCAAGCCAACAGAAAAGGTGTCCATCCATACCTTAAAGACTAATGAGGGTGAGGGAGACCTGAGAACACTGGGAGGTCTGAGCTCTGCAGGAAATCCTTTCTGGGTGGGAAAGTGTTTGTGCCAGCCAAGGCAGAGGTGCCCTGCAGCTCCCACTGTAATTCCTGGTTTCAGCGTGCGCTCTTCCATGCCCAGTCACACTTATCCATGAGCCTGTAGGTACAGTTTTTTGTTTCAGGGCCATTTCTGAATTAGAGTCTGAAAAAATTCCCTCAAATGGCACAGGACTGCTTATGACAGCAGGTGCAGTGTTTTCATTTAGTCCTTGCTGTGTGACAGAAATCCTTTCTGCTTACATGTCAAATTGGTTTCCATCAGCCTCTCCAGAGCAGGTGGGAGTGATTTTCATGTCCCAGTTATCAGATCTCTTTGAGCAACAAATCACTCAGTGCACTTGTCTCTGAATAGGTACTCCAGGATGGTGAGAGGCAGAGCTCCAACTGGTTGCATTTTACACTCAAGAGCCTGCTAAATCATTAATTAATTTAGTCTCTCAAAGTTCTCTGCTTCCTGGCAAAACCAGAATGTGTGTTTATACAGGCCTCAGGCCTGCTCACCTTGGAATTACAAGTTTTGGCAAGGACTTTTACATCCAGTAGGGTGGAGATCAAGTTAAGCAGTAGCGTGAAAAGCTAAAAGCTTTACCATGTGTAAAGTGTGTAAAAGATGTGTTAAACGTGTAAAATTTATAAAGACACACTGCCCACTGCCGTGTCCTTCCAGTATATCTATTTGTCATTGCTAAATTTCTTTGCAATGACAGAAGAAGACACCCATGATCCTTGCAAATGGACCTCTGACAGGAGGAGGTAGTTGGAAATGTGGGTTAAAGCAAGTCAGCCAAATGAGGATGCTCAGAGCTCTCTGGCACCTGGGACTGTGCCCTGCTGGGAAGGACAGAGCTCAGCAGGATTTCTCCTCAGGGAGCAGCCCTGCTGCTGGCAGCACCCCTGACAAGGGGTTTGCTACCCCTCTCTCATCTTCTCATCACTGATTCTTGCAAGGAGGATGAAGTCACTAAAATGAAGGCTGTCTTAAACTCCTGTAAACTCCTGTTGGATTTCTCTTTCAGATTTTTGGCAATCTTAGACTTTGAAGAGTAGAGCTATGCAGTTTAAGTTTGGGCAATGCATGTACTACAAATCTTCATGCATGAGTTTGGCCACAATTACTGAGTGCAATACAGAAAGGGTGTGTGGATCTGGTACCTGCAACACTTTTCTTTATGACCTGGAGTCCCAGCTTTTTGGCTCTTTGAGCTGAAGCTTTCAGCACAGTCAAATGCTCAGGATTTCTGAAAAAGTCAAACTACTCAAATTGGTAAAACCACAGTGCACACAACACCCCAGCAAAGCCAATTTACAGAGAAATGTGCAACTCTGGCAGCCAGAAGCCACTGATGCAACTTGGAACTGCATCTTTGTGGAGCTGAGCTGCCAAGGCTTGGAAGAACTTGGTCCCCTGCACTAAAAGGCCTTCACCCCATGGACAGAGTGGCAGAACTTGTCTGGGTAGCAGCCTCTGAGCCTAAGGTATGTTTTAATTAGTACTGGGGGAGGGAAATGATGAAATGTGTTTGGGGTATGTGATTTTTATTTATTTATTTTTCCCCTCTTTAAATAGAAATATATATTTATATATATAATTTTTTGTCTTTGCTCCTCAGAAGAGAGATCCAAGGCTGCCTTCTGTTCAGACCAGTATGGTGCCTGAATGAAAAAGTCCATTCCCCAACTTCAGTAAAATGCAGCTTAGGCTGGTTCATGTGGATAGCTGCAAAAGGAAAGTTACTGTAGCACAGCTCTGTAATCAAGAGGTCCCCATGGACATCCTGTCATCCTGATGAGAGACACTTCTTAATTAAGAGAAGATGCTGCATTGTAGATGAAACAATTCCTAAGTGTCCCAACTTCCCTCATCATATCAATGAGCCTGGAGTTACAGAGCTCCAAACAAGGGGCTTTAGAGGATTTCAAGAGAATTATGAGTCTAAAAGTTCAACACTCAAGCATGTGCAGCATGCAGAGAACACATTTCAAAATGTGTTTGAAGAGCAGAAGCCTAGTTTTGTACTACTTCGAAGATCTTTGAAAGGCAGAGTGTGGATAGCATCCCAAGTATTTCTGGGAAGATCTGAGACCTGCACACTTCTGTAAAAACTTAACCTTACTTGCAAGAAAATCAATTAAAATGCTGCCCTTGCAGCTAAGCTTAACTGATTTCCTGTTTCAGTATCTCAATTACATTTGATTTCATGATTAAACTTGTTCAGATTAATGGGAAGACAACAACAACAACAACAACGAATAAAAAAAGGAAGTGGTCAAAATAATGGACTTTGCTTTGTCCATTCCTCAAGCATACACAATTGGCTACAACTCCAGCTCTGAGGAAAGTGACATCTTTTCAGCCACTTTATGGGGGCAGAATTACCATTCAGAATAAATAAATGTTTTGGCAACAGCATGTGCAGCAAGGATACCACCAAAATGAATTGTAGTTTCCATCTTCTGGTGACAATGGACTTTCTGGTGGGGCTGGGAATGCAGAAACAGCAAAACAAAAATTGTCAGATTTTTCAGGTCTAGCCCTTCTTAGAAACATTAAAAAAAAAAAAAAAGGAAGAAAAGCAACAAACCTCTTAAATGATGTATTTTTTTGGCAACTAACCAATCCTGGCCACATGATTTCTTTCCAAGCCTCTCAGTGGTACTACTTACCCTGCTCCTCATGAGCCTGTGGTCTAGATTAGACTAATCGAGTTTGGAATGAACTCTCCAAAGTCTGTAATTTAAAGAGTATGGATCATCTCATGGATCTTAAAGAGCACAGCCATGTGAACACTTATTCAGCACAACTAATTCAGTCTTTCTTGGAGGTAGGAATAGAGCTCAAATGATTAAAACCAGATCTGCTGCCAATGGAGCAAGAAGTTGTGCCCTTTGTGGAAGCAGCTGGTGGCTAAGGGAGTTGTGGATGTATCCACATTACTCAGACAGTAATTCCAGTCATATTCTGGGCAAGCTTGCTTGTTTCCTAGGGATCCTGTGCTCTTCATGCTGGGCATTCTCTCTGCCCTAAGGGATCTCTCCTGTGTGGGAGCTCACCCCTGTGTGAAAGCTCAACGTTCGCACCAGGCTTGTGTGTGGTGCTGAAAATAAAAAATTCTGCAGCACAACAGATTTGATGGCTTCGTTTTCTTGCCTGAAGCACACTGTGATTCCTTCCCCTGTTTGTCTTCGTGGGTGGAACGAACAGGCATTTCAGTAGATACTGCCACGCTCATTACAGGGAGTTCTTCCATGCTAGAGATATTAACATCTTTGTTATTACTGCCAGTTCCCTCCTCCTCCCCTGTAGCAAGCAGTCGCCTGAGCTCGAATTCCTGTTAAGGACAGACTTCCAGTAGTAGTATTCTCCTCCTCAAAGTGAAGAAGACCTCTTCAGAGGTCAGATCTTTCTGCTTTCTCAGAATCCTGAATCCCTCATGTTCCTCAGAAAGTAGTTATTCAACCTGTCAAAACCACTCACAAAACCATCGCAGAAATTCTCGGAATCAGTCAAGAAATCATAATTACCTCTTTGTAATCATTGACAACTCAAAACCACGGTGTTTGAATTCAAAAGTTTTATCCAAGAAAAAATGTTCACATTTAATATAAAATAAATTTGACACAGCTTATTTTTCAAATGCCATAATTTTTCTGTTCATCATTTTCCTGTTCATTTTCAGTTCATCAGACAATTGAAAAGGTCATCCTAAATACTTTTTAAAGCCTTATAAAAACATTCATAAAGTGCCACCCACAAAAGCACTAAACAAGACTGAGAGAAACTCCTATTAGGGTGTTAGTTGAGTTGACTGAGGACTAAGCTGTCAGACAGCAGCATCATTTATGGAATTGTCAATTAAACAATGATCCCACCCAGCAAACACTCTGCTCCATAGACATGGCCTCAGAACAGCATCACCTGGACCCACAGCATGCACAGAGAGGCATTCTGCACAGAGCACAATGTTGTGGGGTTTCAAATAAATAGATGAAAATACAGTCAAAAGCCAAGCCTATTGGCACGTGGGAGATGTTTATTCTTCGGGAAGAAATCATCCCAGGCTGTGACCTCATCATGAGAAAAAACACAGGCAGCTTGTACTTGAAACAGGTACAATTTTTAGCTGGTTTTAACTGGGATAAATATCATTCCACTCTAGAAATAACAGAAAAAGACACTGATCCTTGGAGCGTCTCTAGGTTCTCTCTGTCCTTGAATGTATCATACTGTGTAAATACCTTTCTGTTCTTCATCCCTAAAAGAGAGGCTCACAACAACCATTGAATGTGAATGTGCTCTAGTTCATTTAATTCATTCAGCAGTGGCCTCCGTCCCTGCTTGAGTGTTTGGGCAGTGCTCACTAACAGATTTGTATGAATACAACAACAACAACAACAACAACAGTTTAAAAAAAATTAAAAAGAAAAAAAAAAAAGGACAGGCTCTGAGGGAAGAAGGAAGATGAACACTGAAAAAGACAACACCCAAAATCCTCCATATTGTCCCATGCCTATTACTACACTAAAAAAAGTCAGATTTATAACCCATCATACCAAGTGTGAAAGCACACACTTCTATTTCACTACACACCTGTAATCTTAATTCCATCACTCAAATTTAGCAGCTTTCTCCAAGGCCTCAGGTCAAAAGCTGTGTTCTCCTGGGGGTCAGTGCCAGAAAGCACAGAAAACTCAAAAAACCCAGGTTTTTGGGATTGAACAGAAAAAAAAGTATGGCGCTGATTCCCACTGGGAATTGGCCCAGCAAACAGGCAAGCTGTTACCTTAGGAGCCTTGTTTGCACCATGTAAGAGAAGCAGTAAAAAGAAGACTGGAAGCAAATGGAAACCCAGCTGGAAAGGTTTTACAGCTTCATCAAAAAACCCAGAGCACACAAGTTATGAACAGCAGAGCTAAGGGCAATGCTACAGGTGTCTCCTTATCCCCAAAAAACCTTCACACATTCCTAATATTCCTTCTTCCTACACACCCTTACCTGCAAGCTGACAAAGGCAAGCAGGCTGCCTTCCCTGAGGGAGAGAGAGCAAGTCTCAATGTGACCTGCATAAAACAGAGTGGCTCAAATAGCTCTGAGGCAGCTCAAAGAACATTTCTCTTGCTCTGTGTTTATAAACTTACAAAACTTGTACCTCACCCATGTGTTTCTCCTCCACGGCTTTGCATTCTTGCTCTTCTCCTTGGTCCATCTGTGCAGTTACATCAGGTTCAGCAATCAGGAACTCTTCTTGCAGGAGCAGACAAAGAAATCTTAGTTAAATATACAGCAAGAGCTCATCATATTGTCTTAAAATCTACTGCCCTGCTGCATATTGGAAACAGAGTGGTTATATAAAGGAAAGGACTCAACCAAGCAGCAAACATTTATGGATATCTTGTGTTCTATTAAGGCATCTGGTGTCAGATATTTTTCTTAAAGGAGATGCAAGGTTGCACTTCTTCTGATAGGACATGCACCAGATGTGCTGGGCTCAGAACTGGTTGACAGTAATCATAAATACAGGTGTCAGAAAAGAGCAAATCCTAGCCACACTTATTCAATAATGACTCTCCTAAAAGTAATTTAAATAGAAGACACTTTTTAGACACTAAAACCTGATTTTTGTATGTGCTGTCTCGTCTCATCTTTCTCCTCCAAGGCTCTCAGGCTGAGGCAGACAATGCCAACAAAAAAAACCAATTTGATATCTTGTGTAATCTAGCTGGGTTCTGTCATTCTCCAGCCTGGCATTCCTGCTGAGCTCCAACAGCCACCATGAAAGCAACTGTTGGGCAGGCTGCCCTTACAAATGCCATCAACATCCAAAACTAGAGTTTTTCTGTCAGTATTTACTATTTTGAGGCCAAAACCAACCAAACAGTAAGCAACAGCAGTTAGCATCAAGAGGTTTGGCATTAGCAGTTGCTGCAGAAAATAAAGCTGAAGAACAGGGAAAATAAAATGGTAAGAAAGATCTCATTTTATATTAAAAGGTAAGAATAAAAGATAGCAAGAAAGGGATACTGGGAGGATAAATCTGGGAGCAGGGAGTGACATGTACCACAGCTAAAGCTGAGATCACTCATGGGAATATTTTTAATCTTTTAAGACCCCACTTTTAATCTTTAGAGTTGTTTGTTTTCATCACTTCAAAGATGCTGCACAACCACTCAAGCAGGTTCCAGATGGAATGGAGTTGATGGATAGATGGGCAAAACCCTGCAAACTGATGGGTGCCCAGACCACTTCATCCACTAGCAGCTATTTAATGATGGGAATGAGGGATTGGATAGTGTCAAAATCAAGAGACAGCTCAGGTGAACAGAACAGTTTTGGATCTCACATGCCAGGGATTACGAAACTACCAGTCTTGAAATCTTTTATTCTCTGTGCCAAAGCTGGACAGAAGGAAAGTGAGCAAGCAAAAGAGAGAGGAAAACATAAACAGATGAGCAAAATGGAAGCTTTAGCAAAAAAACCACACCAAAAAACCCCTCAAAACAAACAAATAAACAAAACAACAAAACCAAAGCACCTTAATCTGAGTCCCTACTTCAAGTTTTTGCTGAATGCTGAAGTGGACCACCTGTGCAGATGGATGGTTTCCAGGAGGTGCAGTTCTAAGCTGATATATAAAGGGAGGTTGCTTTCTGCAGCCCTGTAGCTCTCAGGATTTTGCCACTCCTGAGCATTTCTGCTGCAACACTTTGGCAGCTGAGCCAGCCCAAGGTATTTACGTGCTGCAAGGTGCACCAGATGGGCAGCCCCTACTCCAGAGCTGCACTCAGAACTGTGTCCACACACAGATATTTCCCCCTGGGCAACTCACCACAAACAGAAGGGTTTTGCTCTGAAAACTGTCAACAACCAGGAACTTTGGAGGAGCAAATCTATCAGCATTTCAGAGGTGGTACCAGCATCTTGAACATGCCCAACAACGAGTGCCCTGAGGAGCATCTCAGCAGGCAGACAGGGTAAAGGAAGAGTTCCTTTCTGACCTTGCAAAAATTCCTTGTTCAAGTTGCCACTGACACACCGCTAGTAAGAAAGAATTTCCTCCTTTCCCAGGACCACAGTGATGTCTCTGGGAAAGGAGGGCACAAACTGCATCAACAGAGGGGACAGTCCTCCAGAGATCTCATCCGTTCCTAGCAGAAGCATAGCCTTGGGTGTGCTGAGTTATTGAATGTGAAAACCAACACAGGGAGATCATCTGTGCACGTGAGGCTCCTGTAGGCAATGTCCACCAAGTGTGAAGGGTTCCCAATCCAGAGCTCCATCAAGGGCTGTGCAAACACATCATGGTGTTCCCAGGGCCTTGGCTATATTATTGTCATTCCCTATTCTTGCATCTGGGTCCTACAATGGATGCTCTTCACCTTGGCCACTCAATTTCCCTTCCAGCCTCTCAGCCCTGTATCCTGGCATGGCTGCAGCGAGCTGTGGAGGTTGTGGGACCCATCCTAGTGCAGAGCTCCACACTTTCAGCTCCCTGTGCTCCTGACCTGCCACCAGCAGCCCAGAGCTCTCCCCACGGTAATGCTGGGCACCTTCAAATCTATTTTGGGGACAGATAATGATTTCAGTAAAATCAAAAGGTGATGGCATTTATTTTTTTTTTTTTATTGCAGAAAGAGGTTAATTATGGAGCAGGGTGGGAGCCCCCTTCCCTGCACTGTCAGAACTGATCACACACGTGATCATACATTAGGGTTGGAAGGCCATGACAAGTCTGTGCCAAGGCAGGAGGTTTGGTTTCTGCTAAGTCATGTTTGTACTAAGTCAAGGAACTACTTTTTTATTTTATTTTATTTTATTTTGTGAGTGTGTGTGATGCTCTGCCAGTGAGGAATGGCATGAAAGAAAATGAAGTGGGAGCATAGGTGGGATGGGTGGCTGGCTGAAGGGATATTCCACACCACAGAACTCATGCCCAGTGTATAAACTGGGGGGCTTTAGTGAACATTTGTGTTGCACTCGTTCTTTTTTTTTCCCCTTTCCCTTTATATTATGACTCTCATTTACCATTATTATTATATTTTACTTCGTTTTCAATTATGAAAATGTTCATATCTCAACTTCAATGTTTTACTTTTGATTGTCCTCCCCACTCCACCAGCCTGAAGAAGAGAAAGGGGGGTTCAGCAAGACTTTTGTGATGCTTGATTTTCAGCTGGGCTTAAACCAGGGAGGAGCTGTGACATCTCACTGCCAGACTTGACGTCAGGGGGGTATAGTACTTAATCAGTGGTAAAAAAACAGGATACACATGAGTTCCTTGTGAGGACAGCATGCTGTGCGAGGTGGGAGAAGAGATATGAAGTCACTGTTCTGGAATTATTTGCCTTTTGTGGAGTTTTCCCCAGTGGAATGAAATGTACACGTTTTTACATTGTTGTGCCTGCTCCTCTTAATTTCTCCAGGTAACACATGCATGGAGGGAAGAAGGAATTTTAGTCTGTATGTTTTCAAGAAATGTGGTGGAAAATATGGGAGCTTGGGTGTTCTCTGGAGTTCTTCCCATGCTGATGCTGGAGAACTCCCTGCACAGGAGGTGATATAGGAAGGGGTTTGCACAGGAATGGCAGCACTTGGGTTTCCTTGCCACCTTAGCACGTTTGCAGGCTAAGGAAGCCACCCTGTGGCCACAGGTATGACACAGCAGATGGGTTTCCCGAGGCCCTAAAAAGCCAAGTTGTTTTTCACCTTGGCCCCTGTATCCCACCTGATGAAGACACTGCATTTCTGGGAGATGGTTTTGCTCCCAGGTTATAATAAAGAAAATTACCCGGCCTTTCTAGGAGCTAAAACACCCAAGTATGTAGTTAGTGCTTAGCAGGGGTAGGAAACAGGTTGGCCATGAGTTGAGGACCCACAGGATGACAAAAAAGGAGTGGGTTTTTTTCAGGAATCTGAAAATCTTTCCTGCTAATGAAGAGAAAAATACTCTAAAAGCCTCCAAATTCCCTTTTGACTTCAACTATTGTTAGCAGGGCACAATGTGAATTAGTCAGCAACCTCAGTCACTGTGTACCTTGAAATGTATGGGAATTGCAGCAAGAGACAAATGAACAGGGTTCAGTGTTGTCCTGCTGAGGCTTTGTTTGTTAAAATATCAGTTTGCATTAAGACCTTTTCTGCTGGAGGAGTGATGACTGATACAGGCTCATTAGACTCGATGGCTGTGTACAGATGGAGAAACAGTTGTCAACAAAATAAGATGGGAATACTAAAATAGAATGAAAGGGAAAACATAACCCCATCAATTTACAAAACACTACAAGTGACAGGCACATTGCTGGATCCTCTTTGTGCTTGTGCCATGCAGCAAATTTGCTTAGAATTGTGGAGGGCTGGAGATCACTGTGCTCACAGTCAAAGCAGAAATGTATGCAAAAGGAGAAAAGGAGAAACTGGCTGGTTGCTGGATCTCCATCACTAGAAGATTTTGAAGTGTGGCCAGACAAAGCCCAGCCTAACCTGGTGATAATCCTGCTTTGAGCAGGAGGTTGGGCTCCAGAGGTTTCTTCCAATCAGCATTCTGTGTATTATTTCAACATCTGAACTAATACACATGTTTTGAAATGTGGGAACTCTTTTTATACCATACTCTCTCCATCCTGCAGACAGTTCAATGATTAGAGGTTGGCAATTTGGGAGAAATCTTCAGAAAAATATTTGGCTGTCTTGAAAATGCATAAAGCAATGAAGTGTACAAAATGGGTAATGTGACTGTATTTCAAGGAAAAGGGAAAGAGCCAAAGCTGATATAAATGACAAGCCAGCATTTACTAGATCACTATTAAAATAAAAGTGCCAGAATCTAGACAGAAAGTATAAAAACATCTTACATTTCAAAATATCTCTTGTAGTTTAGAAGCACCACCATGTCAAGCCTTGGCTCCATTTTTTTACTACATCAGAGCAGTTTCAGTCTTTGATTGCTTTGAACTTCAGCTGGCTAGTGATTTAACAGTCACCTTCGGTTTTGGTTTTGCTTTTGTTTTGACAAGGCCCATATATCATTTTTAAAAGTCTCTATGCTTTTATTGTTAAAAGTATTTTGTCTTTAAAAAGTCCACGATGTTTAAATAGTTGAAATGACCAAACACTCGTGTTGAAAAAAAGTAAATGAAAAAATCCCAGTGGGAATGACAGAGTAAATAACAGTAACAGTCAACAGTAATGAACTGTTTTTCCATTTTGCAGCAAGCTCTGGCTAGTCTTAGCCTTTGCATTTCTCTTGGTATTGCAGTGCTGAAAGGAACACCATACCTACCCAGCAGCTTTTGTAGAAATTCATTTACACTGAGTGAAACTGCCATCTGAATAGAAGGAAGTTTAATAAAGGCATTTGAAGAATTGTGGCTGCTCACTGAAGATTGTTCGGTAAACTTGGGTATTGATCAACCATTTTCACCTGCACTGAAAGAACTTTTGGCATGGAGTGATACATCAATCACCGCTATGCAGAAAGCACCAACACTCTGAAGAGCTGCTAAAAGAGAAATAAACAAGGAGAACAGTTTGCTGTCTTACTCTTCAAGCCTGTTTGACAGGAAACTCTATCCCAAGCATTTCAGCTCCATCCACACACAATTTTCAGTAGCCTGAGAGGATTGCTTGTTAACACTGCAGAAAGTGAAGTGCTTTCCAAGCAGATAATGGCAGCCCTTGGTTTGGATGTGAAGTGTTAAATCTTCCACCTCTCCCAGTAGTTTATGATGTTGGAGTTACAGACTCACAAGCTGGAAGGCACCACCTAGTCCAACTCCCTGTTGAAGCAGGGTTAGACAGAGCAGGCTGCTGAAGGCCATGCCCTGTCAAGTTCTGTGGATCTCCATGGCATTAAAGGAGAAAAAAATGGCAGACAGCAAACTGACACCAGACTGATTGAAAAATTGGAAAATAGTTGCTGTATCAATGCTAAAATGCAGCTACCCTAGCCTAGGCATGACCTGGTGGGAAAAAGTGAACAAGCAAACTGCCAAAAGCTTGGCACCATCACCATGTCATGTTCCATTTTTCTGTCGTTCAGGGCACTGTGTTTTGAAGAGATGCACGTGCTTCACACCACAACAGGTGCCAATATGAGAGAGGATTCCATCTTAAGGTGTCCATATAGTGTTTGATTAATTTGTTTGAGCTTCTTACATTGAGATGATTCCACTAGCAGCCTTAAAAATGGGTGCAGGAAGAAGAGCTTTCTGTCAGGACACTCGAGGATACCTGTGACAGACTGGGACTGAGATGGCCACCAAAGTGACTACAGACACACGGTAAGGGCAACAAAGAGATGCCACAAACTTCTTGCTAAATTTGATTCAAGCTTGCCCAGACTGGATAAATAGCAGATTTTCCAAATAAAAATAAAATAATAACCCTTGTAGACATAAGGAAGTGTAACAGCTAGGGGAGGAGAATCAAACAGGGACAGCAGAGGCATTTCCAGCCTTGAGTAACTGGGAAAAAAATATTAAAGAGAAGACTAGAACAAGTGAGCACAGCAGTGTGGATTTGTCAGAGGCAGCTCCCAAGACTCCAGGGACAGCTGGCCAGCACACTGGTGCACCTTGTCAATGGAGGCTGTGTTTGTATCCCCAGAAAAGCTTGTCTGTTACAGGAGTGTCTCCCTTATCTCAGTTCCTGATTGCCTAATTACCTCTTACCTGGATTTATGGCTTTTATGGCTTTTTAAAAAAATTTATGAACTTACAAAACTAGCTTTTCTCTGAAAGCTGGAAAAACCCTAGAAAAGCAACCAGGGAAACTGCATTGAGAAGTCTTTCAGCAGGTGCTCACTTTTGTTACACCTCTAGAAGACAGAAAAAGTTTGATCAATTTGCTGGTTGAATAGGCCCCAAGTTGTGCCAGGGGAGGTTAGGCATTGAAAGGACTGTCATACTGAGTCACACTAAAGATCCTGCCCATCAGAAAAGCAAGTTGTTGAGTGATGCTTCCTTTGTGAGACCTTTCTAAGCCCAGCTTACCGGTGCCCTGGCTGCTTTGCTCAAAGGTTGTGCCCCAGCTCTGTGTTCCTGTGGTTGCAGCAGCAGGGCTCTCTAATGTTGTAATTGCCATTTACATCACAGTTTTACACATTTGTTTATAATAGTGTTTTTCTTGTAAATATCCGAACATGATATTCTAGTGCACTTCTTTCTCAAGCTTTCTGTATCTGCAAACAATAATTACTTAGTTTTAATTAAACTCAAAATGTAATTTTAGAGATCTAGAGGAAGAACTCAGCATATCAAGGGTAAAGTGCCCTTAAATATGTAAGTTTTGCAGCAAAACACTGTGGTTATCCCTCATATTTTTCACTGAGGCATTTTAGACTGCTTAAAGAATAATGCAGTCTCCCTTACTGAACTGACATTTGCCTGTGGAGGAAAAAAAATCTTGTTTAAGGAATGTGGATGAAACACCCTCAAGTAAAAGGCAAACATCATAGATCACAGCCTGCAATTGTCCCTTGAGTCTGGCATTGATGGAGCTTGCTGATGTCTACCAGTGTTTGAAATACCCAGACAGATTTCAGTATTGTACTTGCTGATTTGTGAGCCAGATCTCTCACTCTTTTCTGTTCGTGCTAAATGAATTAGGAGATCAGTTTTATTTGGGATGCAGAGTCAGTGTCAGAGCACTGATCAGGGATTTAGAAGAAAACATGCAAAAAGATCATGCTGGGCAGCAGAAGTTAGGCAAAAGGAAGTGACCAGGGTGCATTCATTTTTCCAGCAGTTTTCAGGGAAGTAGAGCAGCTCTGATGTATTCCTGTGCACGGAGGGACACCAAGCAGTCAACAGCACCGGGAAGCCAGTCAGAATGGGTGAAGGAAAGTGTTGTGTACAATTGTGGGAAAACTGGAAGGAGGAGGACGAATGAGGTGCTTGTTTGAAAGCTTGTTTTTCACCAGAGAGAACTTGAAACTTATTTTTAATTGCTTTAACTCTGCTTTGTTGACTTTTAAAATTACATAAATGTCCTGGGGTGTGTTAGAAAGCTGTATTTTGCTCTCAGATATCTGGGGAATAAAACATTCTTGTACTGAAGGGGTCAGTCTTTCCCCACTCTTTTCCCTCAAGCAGTGTGTTGTTGAATTGCTTCATTTTAGATTGTGGCTGATCCGGGGAGTGAGCTATATTAGCATGGTTATTTGTTTAAATATTTATTTTTCCCAGCCTCATCAGGGTAATTGCATTATGCAAAGTAAAAGGGAGCAGCCCTGGGTCCTGCTGCAGCTCCATTTGCATTGGGACTGATGGGCTGACAGGTTCCAAGTGCATTGCCTACCCTGGAATTGCATGCAGCAGCCTTAGCTGCCCAGAGGTGATGGCACATGCAAATTATCTGGGCTCCAGTGGTCTGTGGGTGCTGAGAAGAAATGATTAACCATGATTATGAGACTGCTGCTCTGTGAGGGTTTTGCACAGCAGCCCTGCCAAGGGAGGCTGGAGTTATTCAGCTCAGGTTTTCTCCTGAGCCTTCTCTAATTCCAATGACTGCCTGAGGATCCAATGAGCAAAACAGAGCTTAAAACAAAAAGCTTAGACAGAGCTGCCTGTAAACATCTGCACAGGTACAGGCACACCTGCACAGGCACACAGCTCTTCAGAGCATGAGAAGAATCAAGGGCACAGACATTTTGTTGCCTGGAAAGGCTGACCTGGAACAGAGACTAGGCAGAGCAAAAGGAATAAAATAGGAATTTATTGAAAGGATCCACCTTGGGCAGTGCAAGAACCTGGCCAGGGCTACACCTAAATCAAATCCAAGATAGATCCTGGTTAGAAATTTTACACTTTTATAAGTCTTGGTTCATTTACACATTGGGGTCAATTGTCCAACCACAGCCCCAGGCCATGAAGTCTCAGCCCCCTGGCTTGCCCCCTTCCCTTCGCTGTTTACACTTTTTGGGTACAGATCGTCCTTGATTCTCTAGCTAGAATGGAATTATTTTGTCACTACCCTGTGAAGAAAACTTACTAGCACCTAATATGAAGTTTCAGACTTACACACCAAACTGCAGAGAACCTGAAAAATATAAAAGCTAAACCCCAAGGCATCAGTTTTAGCAAGGCTGGTGGTGCAAGGCAGCATCTTTAGACTTGGAACCTGATATAAAGCTGTAGCTAAAACCCCAACTAGCACTGCTCAGCAAATCCTGCTGCTGGTTTGGGCTATGCAAAGGCTCAGCCACTTCCTGGCTGCCTAATAAACTGCTTTGTTATCCAGGTGAGGAGGAGCATCCCCAGTTAAGTGTGGCAGAAAGGAACTGTGTCACTGCCAGCAGATCTGCAGGAGGGTGAAGGGATTGGTGCCTCTGGGAACCTGCACTGCTTGTGGAGGTTGTTTAATGAACTTTTGTGTAGATTGTTGTGCAAGGATTGGTATTGGAGAAGGCACCTCTGAGGCTGCACTCTGTCCATCCTTGTTACAGCAAAATATATTAATTATTGGTGCTCTCCTTCGCAGATTTTGGAAGCTGAATGACTTTCAAAGTTTATCGTTTTTTTTTGTTGTTGTTGTTTGTTTTGTTTTGCTGCAATGGCACTGACAGACATCCAGCTTTTATCTGGTTTCATCAAGCTGCCCTGTTTATTTAGATCTCCGAGTTGCTGCAGGACTGCACATGGTTTAGACTTCTTGTATTTGCTGCCTTTTTGTGCTTGTTTCTTGCTATTTTAATATTTAATTTGGTTGCTTTTGTGCTGAAAGGAGCTGGTTTGTGGTTTTTCCCTCCCTTTCCCTATGAATACATAATCATAGGTACAGTAGTTTCACAATTATAAACCGCACCTGAATATAAGCTGCACTTCCGGGCAGCTGGGAAGACCACGGGATTTGTCCATATATAAGCCGCACCCGAATATAAGCCGCACTTTTTTTTTTTTTTTTTTTTTTTTTAACTCTGCACGGCAGAGGGGGCGGGACACTCCAGCCCGGCCCCACACAGCCCGGCTTCCCAGCGGCAGGGGCCGGCCCATCCTTGTGCACCCCCTGTTCCCGGCGGTCCCCTGCTCCCAACAGCTCCCGGTGGCACAGGAACTGGTCCGCCCTCTTGCAGCCCCCGTTCCTGGTGGTCCTGTGCTCCCAGCGGCACGCCGTGGCGGCCCCGACCGGTGGCAGAGCAGGACGGCCCCGGGCAGCGGCACCGCGTGGGAACCCCGAATGGCAGCACAGAGGGACGGTGCCGGGATGCGGCTCCGCGCGGGAACCCCGAGCGGCGGCACAGCCCCGCGCCAAGCGGAAGT